>JAWNPH010000022.1:600000-1177500 GCA_035047645.1 Drosophila merina | reverse complement strand
TTCCAAGGCAGGCCTGGAGGAAGGTACACAGCTGATACCGTAATTTCGGCCAAATTAGTGGAAATTTTTACCGTCGCCATTTGTAGGTGATTCGTTGTGATCGAAGGCAGGGGATAGTGCACTAATCCCTGCCGGATTAGGATACAAGCTCCTCCTCTGGGGCGACCTTCTGGGTGATCTGCTCGATAGCAGCTGTAACCTATCATATTGAGGTAGGATCCGACGTGTAGGAGTGTCTCTGAAATAAGCATAACATCAATTTCGTGCTTGCTGAGAAATACCTTAAGCTCATTAGCATTTGAAATATTGCTACGAGTGTTCCAGGCTCCGAAGCGCAGTTCACAAGCCATAACTTGCGCTGCGTCAACGACTTAGAACCTCTGAGTTCTTTGATCTCCTCAAATAGCTCAGCGATGGTTTTTTGAAGACCAGCAATGGTCTGCTGCATTAAGATGATGACTTGTGCGAGGGATTAATCAATTACGGTTTGGCTAGGATGTTGAGGTTCGCCTGTGTTTGTTGCAGGAGCAAACGCAGCATTCGGAAAAGTCTGGAACCTTGTGTTTGAGAAAGCATTTCGCTGTTGGGAGTATTTTTCGTCAGGTCGTGTGCTCTGTTATCCAGTTCTAGTCGCATCTGCATACGATAGGCGCTGCCGCACGATTGAGGTTGGAATCGCAGTTTTTCCAATTTTTCGGCTTTTGAGCCTCTGGACGTAAATGCAGCCTTTGTAAGTTGCCTCATGTTTTCCTTGGCAATTAACGCACTCCAGTTCATCATAGGTCTTTGCCTGGCATTGGCTGGAACCAGTCCAATGAGGCAAACTGCATCTACCACATCTGGGCTTTTTGGTGCAATAGTTTTTGGTGTGATCAAAGCCAAAACATCGGTAACACTGACGCACATTTGATTTTTTCTCGGCAGTTCCACTCTGACTCTTTGACGGCCAACTTTATTTATTTATAGAGCTTCTTTGTTATTAATAGCCCTTTTAATATCAATAAACCAAACGTTCTGGCCAGAAGCCTTGCCTGGATCCGATTCAGAGGAGTCAACATTCTGTGACTTCACCTTTGGATTATAGGTGTTAAGTACAGCGTGACCTTGGGAGGTGAACGCATTTAAAATTTGCTCGACTGAGGTAGAAGCAGCCAAGTTGCACACCACAACCCTCTAGGCTCTGTCTTCCGGGAGGCAGAAGTGAGTGTAATGGAGATTTACTTCTGATAGTTTTTTAGTAATAGCTCTGTGGGCATCAGAGTCACGGGGGTATATGCGCAAGTTGCCATTACACGCGATCTTGAGTTCATATGATTCAGATGATACCGCCGAGTCGAAAAGCCTTTCTAAGGCAGGTACGTCGCTGACAGCAAGTACTGTTATTTGACTAGGTTTTGGTGACTTCTTTGTCACTGCAGTTTGAGCTTGTCGAGATTCTTCCTCTACAACGGTTTCGACCTGGGGAATGTCCATGCTATTTTCGCCTTCTTGACAGTAATAAATTCAAATCAAAAATTGAAGATTCAGCATTTGACAGATTAGAGATTGTTAGAAATTTCGAGTAAGGCTAGATTTAAATATAAATCAAAGTTAAATACATCAAAGTTTTCATCTTAGAAGTTTTTAGGATTTAAAGTGAGCGATGGACAATTTGTGCGTAAAACTGACGCATTGGTATGATAGCCCCCTTCTCAACCTGAAACCCAACAAAAGGCTTAGGTTATTTTCATATGATCGTTCCACAATTTGCAGACTTTAAAAACACTGTATTCATTGACTTCAAAGGGAAACTCAGATTTCATTTTTCTGCCCCAATAAGAGCAAATTCATTTTAAAATTATAACTGCCTTACTCAAGAAGCAGTCGGTATCATCTTTTTCTACAAAATTCAATCGGATAGCAAACTGCGCCAGCTCAATTGGAAATGGAGCAATATTGTTACTTAAAGCGATCCCAGCACCAAAAAGTGCCATGGGAAAAAAGTGGGGTAAACACACAGCAAGCTGTAGAGATTGTCCAATATATAAAAACCTCAAAGCCGGATTCACCATCGATTAACGTCTGCATATACCATCAAAAACCCCAACCACAGAAGTCTTTTGTGATATGCGCACATACTGAGTATCCACTGTATACAAATTTTCGCGCGGCTCCCACTGCATAACGTACAGCCCACCTCCCGCCCAACTGACCGAGGGGCGCTGCCGTTTATCGTACGGCTCGGATCGCGGGGATAGACCCGAGAGATTAAAGTTTAGAAAAGTTTACGAGGAAAAAGTAGAGTTCGTTTGTTGCTCTGAAAGGTGGGTGAGAATTGAGGATGTGATAGAAGTGGACGTGCAGAATGAAGTAATAGAGTATAAGTCATTGTAGTCAGAACATAAAACCCTGAAAGGCTCATGCTGGGCATATGTAGATCTACAACAACTTAGGAATAGGGGACTAAAATTTCTAGTACGTCTATTTGGAATATTAAATGTTAGTCGTGTTAGTAGATGCTGGCTGTCCACATTACCATTAATAAGGTTATAAAGGAAAACGACCCCCAGCATTTTTCTACGATTGGTTAGGGAAGGTAAATTAATTAGAAGGAGTCTGTTGGAGTAAGATGGGAGGTGAAGATTTGCATCCCAGTTGAGTCCCCTAAGTGCAAACATCAAGAAATTCTTTTGAACGGATTCAATGCGATCTTGATGAACCCCATACTGAGGGCTCCAGACGCATGACCCGTACTCCAGAATTGGACGAACTAAAGATACGTATAAAGTTTTACTAATATAAAGGTCATTGAATTCCTTGGACCATCTTTTTATGAAGCCAAGCACGCACTTGGCTTTATTAACCATCGTAGAAATGTGGTCGAAAAATTTAAGTTTAGTATCTAATAGGACACCAAGATCGTTAACCTGGGTTAATCTATTTAAGGAGATCCCATCGAGAAAGTATGTCGCCTGGTTAGGGCACGAGCGATAGAAAGACATAAGTTTGCATTTTAACCCATGAAGTTTTAAGAGATTGGTGGAACACCACTTTTGAAAATTGTCCAAATCTGACTGAAGTTTATATTGGGCAGAAGGGGATTTGTATTGAAGACAGAGCTTAACGTCGTCTGCATACATAAGAATCAGAGAGTTCGTTATGGCAGGGGGTAGGTCGTTAATAAAGATAGTGAAAAGTAGTGCCCCATAATGGCTTCCTTGGGGGACTCCCGATGTAGCACTAACAAGACGAGAGTGTACATCCTTAAAAAGAACACGTTGGGTTCTCCCAGCTAAGTAGCTAGAAATCCACGTGAGAAGGTCTGAGGGAAATCCTAGGATACTAAGTTTACTCAAAAGGAGTGAGTGGTTGACAGAGTCAAATGCTTTACTAAAGTCACTGTAGATGACATCTGTTTGAAGGCCTTTACGGAAGCCATCTATAATAAAGGAGGTCAGCTCCAAGAGGTTTGTGGTGGTGGAGCGACGCTTTATAAAACCATGCTGACATGGAGAAATAATTGAGCTGCAGAGATGTTGAAGATGTGGTGTTACCAATTTTTCAAAAAGCTTTGGAATTGCCGACAATTTAGAGATTCCTCTATAGTTTGCAGCATCCGATTTTTTTCCTTTTTTGTGTAAGGGAATTATATAGGATTCCTTCCACATTTGGGTAAAAATCGAAGTTTCCAGAGACAAAGAGAAAAGTTTACATCATCAGGACCTGGCGAATAGACTGGTTTCACCCTCAGAAGATCCGATAACACAGTGCTTTCGGAGAAAGTTGGTCTGAAAATAAGATTAGCTGATTGAATGTTATATGAATAAGGCTATTGAGCCTCTGGACGTAAATGCAGCCTTTGTAAGTTGCCTCATGTTTTCCTTGGCAATTAACGCACTCCAGTTCATCATAGGTCTTTGCCTGGTATTGACTGGAACCAGTCCAATGAGGCAAACTGCATCTACCACATCTGGGCTCTTTGGTGCAATAGTTTTTGGTGTGATCAAAGCCAAAACATCGGTAACACTGACGCACATTTGATTCCACTCTGACTCTTTGACGGCCAACTTTATTTATTTATAGAGCTTCTTTGTTATTAATAGCCCTTTTAATATCAATAAACCAAACGTGCTGGCCAGAAGCCTTGCCTGGATCCGATTCAGAGGAGTCAACATTCTGTTACTTCACCTTTGGATTATAGGTGTTAAGTACAGCGTGACCTTGGGAGGTGAACGCATTTAAAATTTGCTCGACTGGGATAGAAGCAGCCAAGTTGCACACCACAACTCTGTAGGCTCTGTCTTCCGGGAGGCAGAAGTGAGTGTAATGGAGATTTACTTCTGATAGTTTTTTAGTAATAGCTCTGTGGGCATCAGAGTCACGGGGGTATATGCGCAAGTTGCCATTACGCGCGATCTTGAGTTCATATGATTCAGATGATACCGCCGAGTCGAAAAGCCTTTCTAAGGCAGGTACGTCGCTGACAGCAAGTACTGTTATTTGACTAGGTTTTGGTGACTTCTTTGTCACTTTGTCAATAAGGCTGATCCATACTTGTAGGAAGTGAATACGTTGTCTGAAATAAAGTTGCGAATAGATCGGCAATACCCTGATCAGTAGTCGCAGATACATTTTCAAACGAAATTAGGGGGGGAGAAGATACCTGCTTACGCTAAGTATTAACAAAATTATAAAACTGCTTCGGATCCTGAGTAAACTGGATCCGACAGCGGTATATATAATTCTTATAACACTCAGCGTTATGCACGGTGAAATTTGACCGAGCTACTAAGTAACTTGAGAAAGTTACGTTACAGCCAGTTTTCTTATGTCTCTTAAGGAGTCTATTTTTAATGTATTTTAAGTTTTTAAGGCTTCTTGTAAACCAAGGAGGGTCGGTCGAGGCAGATGGATACTTCCATGGCACGCAAGAGCCGAAGAAAGCGTTAAGCGTTTTGTAGAATGTTTCTAAAGCGATATTAATATCGGTGCATTCCCAGAGATCGGACCAATCAAATAAAGAAATTAAATTGCTTAGTCTCCGAAAATCAGCCTTACGAAAGCAGCGAGTTTTATGAACTCCATGGCGAGACTGAAGGTTGCTAGCAGTAAGGGTTTCAATCGAAACTTCAAGCGTTGGGTGGTAAGGATCTTCTGGGAGCGAATGTGGCATGGCTCTGGAAACGGTTATTCCATCTGGGTCAGAAACGAAACATAGATCTAGAAACCGACCTAAAGAATTCCTTACGTGGTTTATTTGACCAAGGGATATGTCGAACATACCCTCAGTAAAATCGTGATGTGTCGAGAGTGTTAAAGATGGTGAATTCTTGATGTTTGACCAGATAAGTTCAGGTAAATTGAAATCTCCTAGAGTCACTAAAAGGTCACTGTCAGACATGGGATTGGAAACCAGCTGAATGGCAGATAAGTGGTGCCAGTATGTAGGTGGTTCCGAAGAAGGTGGTAAATATGAGCATGTTATGAATATTGATTGAAGCGACATAGTGATTTTGACACATAGGAATTCAATATCACTAAGATCTAGGATGCAAAAGATGAACTATCAGAATACAGTTTAGGGAGCTTACTCCGAAGCCCCCTAGTATTTGGCTGAGTCAAACTGTTCCACCGGGGTGTCATCAATGAGCACTGCTGGTGGCGTTCTCCGTTTAAGGGGGTAGCAAACATTCGTGGACTTGTTGCCATTTATTCCAATATTCTACCTCCTAGCCCAGTCGGCAAATCTGGTTGCGTAGATCTGGATACCGTTGGGGTCCTCCTGGTCGCACCTGGACCTGTACGTTATGGACACGTCGTCGGCAAATGTGGCCAACATTGACGTTCCGTCAGCCGGGCGCGGCATGTCGTGGCTATACAGGCAGTATAGTAGCGGGCCTAGAACGCTTCCCTGGGGTACTCCAGCAGCCGCATTATACTCGGTTGAGAGCGCAGAGCGGATTTCCTATTCCCAAGGTATGACGCCAGGAGACAGTAGTAAGGCGCAGGCAAGGTATTCTTGATTTTCAGGAGCAGGACAGGATGCCACACACGGTTGAACGACTCCCGGACATCGAGAAAAAGAGCGGTACAGTATTCGTCGCTGTCGAAGACCGTTAAAATTTGCTCGACCACTCGATGCAGTTGCTCCACCGTGCAGTGACCAGCACGGAATCCTAACTGGTGACCTGGCATTATTCCCTGAGTATCCATAAACCTGACCATTCGGCCGGCAATCAGTCCCTCAAACACCTTTGAGATCGATGGGAGGAGGCTGATCGGCCGGTAGGATCCAGGGTCCTTTTCCGGCTTGCCAGATTTATGAATCATAGAGATAATTCCAAGCTTCCACTGAGGAGGGAAATACTGACGCTTCACAATAGCGTTGAAAACCATCGCAACGTAGCAGATAGCTATGCTCGTTAGGGCCTTTTGACTGGCGTTGAAAATTGCATCATAGCTTGGTGCTCTTTTAGAGTTTTGCTGGGCGATAACCTCGGCTATCTCACCAGTATCGAACGGTTAGATCGGCATGTCCATTTGGAGAGCTTGAGACAGCTGATCGTGAGTCTCTTCGACCTGCTGCGGACTGGCAAGGTTAAAAGGTTGGTACGGCTCAGCCAGGTGTGCGGCTAACGCTTCCGCTTGCTCCAAATCAGTTCGGCACCATGCGCCATTGCTGTTCACCAATGGTCCTTTCCTTAGCCAACGTCTTTGCATCGCGCGTGTGGCCTTCCAGAGCAAGTGCGTCGCGTCAGCTTCAGTCCCCGTATTGGCTAGTCTGTCGTCGAACCGATGGAGGATAGCCTTCGCTCTGTAGAAATGAGGTTTGTCCAGCGGGTGGCGGGACCTCATCCATCTGGAGCATAGGTGCCTCTTCTCTGCAATGAGCAGCAGAATCTCTCTGGAGACCGGTATTCAGGCTGCTGCGGGTCTCAGTCCTGGTGTGTGAGTAGCCAATCTAGCCGCTACCTGGATTTTGTGGGTGAGAGAGTCGATTGCATTTTTGATGTCCCGCTCGGAGTTCAGCGTCATGTCAAGGTTCAGTGACGACTCGAGGTGCTCTTCCATGTCTTCCAACGTTCCATGTTGGTGCGCCTGCTGATAAGCCGCTCGACCTTGGGATAGGCTGTAGCTGTTGTGACCAAAGTGATGATGATAGGTAAGTGGTCGAGCTGAGCTCGGCAAACGACCGGATACCTCTTGTCAGCGCAATATCGATGTAGCCTAGAGACCCTCTACTGCCAAAAGGGAACCTTGTGGGGCCACCTGTTGCTAGCGAGTTTACATCTGAGTTGAAGACTAGATTTGCCAGGGCATGACCTTTTTGGTAGCATCTACCTGCTCCCCAAAGCCAGTGGGACGCATTCCAGTCGCCTGCTACGAAGAATTTATGCTGATGTTGCTCCAATATGGATTTCAAGTCGTCTGTAGTCCATACGAACCTCGATGGGCAGTAGACCGCCGAAGTTTATAAGGCCGTCTCCAGTCTCGATAGTTGCAGACGCAAGTTGCCTCCTTTCACTGGCTACTGTACTTTTTTGTTTTTTTTATTTTTTTATTAAAATTGTATTTATTTATATTGCAGTCCACTGTTACTATTTATAATAACTTTTAAGATTTAAAGATTTATAATTTCTAGCGAGTATTTACATATGTATATACTTAAACCTAATTAGGGAGTCTAGAGACATGAATTAATTTAAGCAATTAATCTATATATCTGCTGGGCAGATCTGTAGGGTGAATGCGCTGGAGCAAGATTTGCGACTGCGCCACATGAATTTTGTTGAGGTGCGACTTTGCGGCGATGCCATAAACTTGGATGCCATATTTCCAAA
Organism: Drosophila merina; assembly: GCA_035047645.1. Classification (NCBI taxonomy): domain Eukaryota; kingdom Metazoa; phylum Arthropoda; class Insecta; order Diptera; family Drosophilidae; genus Drosophila; species Drosophila merina. The sequence goes on along the minus strand of JAWNPH010000022.1, from coordinate 1,169,680 downwards.
TAGGAGCCAAGACAACCTTATAAATTTTGACCTTGTTGGAAATTGAAAGCTTGTTTCCAGGCCTAAGGAGCCAAGACATGCTGTTCGCCTTTGTTTTGAGCCGCCGATTAACATCCGTTACATGGCGGTAAAATGTAAGTCGCTTATCCAGAGTGACACCGAGGTATTTGTGGGCGTTCGATTGTGTGAGGAGCTCTCCATGCAGAAACACACCTGGTGATGTGCCTTTTCTCAGAGTGTACTTCACGGAAACAAACTTTTTCGGATTGACTGCGATGTTCCAGCGTAGGGCCCAGTTCTCAAATTTTTTTTATATAAAGCTGAAGTGAATCAATGTCTGTATAGAAGCAAGTATCTCCGGCCAGGACTACAAAGTCATCAGCAAAGGTGGCAACTAGCAGGTCATTGGGATCTTAAGCAACATGTTGTCAGCTGAGGGCATGTCGTGCGTATACAGGCTATACAGTGTTGGACCTAACACACTGAATCTCTTTGTTTGGGAGGACAGCCTGTTCTGTACAACTTTGAAGGAGAGCTCGTAAAAGAAGCTTTTTATTATCAAAAAGAGCTGAGGATTTAGTAGGCTTTTAATCTTTTGCAGAAGTCCTTTATGCCACACTCTGTCGAAAGCCTGCTGGATGTCCAAAAAAGCTCCAACGACGTACTCCTTTCCATGGAAACCTTCCAGTACAAAGTTTACTATGCGGTGTAGCTGTTCAGGTGTGCCTGAACACCTGAACGAGTTGTACTCGTCTTGGCGATGCTGTCTCGAACGGCCGGAATCTTTCCTCCAGGTTTCTGGCAAACGCTTCAGCTCTGTCCTGAGGTGATTTTTCCAAAGTGCATCTGAGCTACGGACTGGCAACTTTGGAGCAACTTGTCTCTTGAATCCCTTCGTGACCTTCTAGAGCGCGAATTTTGAATTTTCATCGGCAGTTGCTTTCCCCAGGAACGCGTCAGTTGCTTTCTTTTCATGGTCAGTACTTTTCTTACCCGGTTTGATATCCTTCGGTAAAGTCTGTCAATTATTGGGTCATTGGTCCTGATAAACTCACGCCGGAGACGTTTCTTGAGAGTCTGGAGTCCTACTGCTTCCGGAGAGAGAGCGATGCTGCTCCGCACGTTGCGTAGGTAAACTGCGCCGCCAGGAGCTGCAATTTGGACTGCATCTTTGATCTTCTTCATAAAAGTTTCAACCGCTTTCTCGATATCGTCTGCTGTATTTATCTTTACATTGAGGTAAAAGGCATTGTTAAGCTCGTACTGGAACAGCCTTATATTCGGACCAGATAGCATCCTAATAGGAGCGGTACTATGAGGTGACGTTGTTAGTGAAGCGATCAGAGGCAAGTGATCGGAAGATAGGTCATACTCTGAAACTGAAAGTAGACTGGTAGCTATACCTTTTTACAAGAAGAAGTCGGTACATGAAGGTACATTCCTCGTATTATACAGGTAGTGAGTGGGTCTGCCTGTAGCCAGAACTTGAGTTGAGCTGCCGGAAATAACATCGTGAAGTGCTGAGCCTCGAGCATTCGCTCTTATACTACCCCACAGCCGATGCTTAGCATTAAAATCACCTCCAATGATAAAATTTTGTCCATGTTGACCAAGGAGATTATCAAATTCAAAGGAATTCCAAGGCAGGCCTGAAGGAAAAGCTGACACCGTAATTTCGCCCAAATTAGTGGAAATTTTTACCGTCGCCATTTGTAGGTGATTCGTCGTGATCGAATGCAGGTGATAGTGCACTAATCCCTGCTGGATTAGGATACAAGCTCCTCCTCTGGGGCGACTTCCTGGGTGATCTGCTCGATAGCAGCTCAACCTATCATATTGAGGTAGGATCCGGCGTGTAAGAATGTCTCTGAGATAAGCATAACATCAATTTCGTGCTTGCTGAGAAATACCTTAAGCTCATTAGCATTTAGGATAATGCTACGAGAGTTCCAGGTTCCGAGGCGCAGTACACAAGCCAATACTAGCGCTGCGTCAACGACTTAGAACCTCTGAGTTCTTTGATCGCCTCAAGTAGCTCAGCGATGGCTTTTTGTAGACCAGCAATGGTCTGCTGCATTGAGATGATGATTTGTGTGAGGGAGCCATCAATTACCGTTTGGTTAGAATGTTGAGGTTCGCTTGCGTTTATTACAGGAGCAAACGCAACATCCAGAAAAATCTGGTACCTTGTATTTGAGATAGAATTTCGCTGTTGGGAGTATTTTCCGTCAGGTCGTGTGCTCTGTTGTCCAGTTTTAGTCGCATCTGCATACGATAGGCCCTGCCGCACGATTGAGCTTGGAATAACTTGTTGCTTGCTATTGCGCATGGGCTTTGAATGTTCTACGCGGGTCATGGGAGTAATGTTGATTCCAGTTTTGCTGCTTTTAAGCCTCTGGACGTATATTCTGCAGCCCTTGTGAATTGCCTCATGTTTTCCATGGCAATTGACGCACTCCAGGTTGTCATAGGTTTTTGCCTGGCATTGAAGGAAGAGGAAAATGATCCAAAACTTGATTTGATCGTATTCGCTGATCCACCTTTAGCGTTACCCTCACCCGGGTCATTTGCATTCAACTTCGGGCAGTTTCGTTGAGACGCCGTCGGCGTTCCATACTAAGATGCGCAGCGGCTTCATATATATGCGCGTGTATAGCAGTGAGCAGATGGAGCAACTACCCTTGCTTTTCCTGAAGAAAGCGCAGAGCGTTCATGCTTTCGTTTAGCGTCTGCAGAATGCTTACAGTGTTATTGTCCAAAGGGGGCTGACGTCCGCCTCTAGACCGACTCCTTTGCCGGCTGTGCTTCCTGGTCTCATGTTGCTGCTGGAGGGGCTGTGGCTTCTGTTGCTGATCCTGCTTGGGGCTCATCCTGGCATTCATTGCATCTGCGTAGGAGACTTCGCTTCGGAGAGGTGCAATCGGCAATCGGCCTCCAGTAGGAGCATGGGACAAAGGTCGATTGTTGACCTCGCATCTTCCGCCCACACCTCTTTTTGGCCTTGAGCGCTGAAGGAATGCCTGGAGTTTGGAGCATCCGGAATAATTCGCTGGGTTCTGTTCACCACAGTTGCAGCAAGTGCATGGCTCGCGTCGTGGTCGCGTACAGTCTTTGGCGGGTGTTCACCGGCGCATTTGAGGCAGATGTGCGCCTTACGGCAGTATTTGGCCGTTTGACCAAATTGCTGGCATTGATGGCATTGGGTTGTCGTAATTCGCTTGCGAAGGGGCTCGATGACAACTCTCATGTGGCATAAACCCTAAAGAGCCAGGATCTCCTTGTTGTTCGTCGCAGCAGCATGTTCAGAAAGAACATGTTTATGGGAGTTTCGCCCTGGCTAGTTTCGCCTTTTCGATGTATGAACGTCTAGCACCTTGTGACGGAGACTTTCCAGTTCTTCAATGATTTTATGATGGAGCGTACTGTGGTGCAGTCCTTTCGTCACAGAGGCTTGGTTCACTGCAATATTGAAGTGCTCGCCGAGGCTGAGTAAGCGCTCGGTAGGAGCGGGCATATTTTTTGCATTTGGGTCCATAAATACAATTTCCAAAAGTTTGTAAACAAACTTCGATCAGCTGTAAACAGCTGATTTGTTGTTGTGGCCGCTGATCAGCCACGATTTAAATTGTTTACAGCAAGCTTATATCACTGTGCTTGAGTATTGTTATAACTAATAGTAGATCTAAGGATCACTATTCACAGTTTGTGCCACTACTGTGGGCTTAACTTGAGATTGGTGATCGAATTTAAATTGTTCCCGCGTAAGGTGTCAATGACGTGGAACTCGTCGACGTGGAACTTAAGCGAATCCTGTGCACTAAAGTATGCAAAGTATATTTAAGCCTGTATGCACCAAAGTATGCAATATTTATTTGAGAGGGTGTGCACTAAAGTATGCAATATTTATATTATGTAATATAGTTTAGACTTACATTTCACAATTTAAGCGAAAAAGAAAATTTTCTGCCGTTAGAAATCATTCTAGGAACTTACACGATTTTTTAATTAGCTATCCTGCTAAATTAAATTCCAACGGTTCGGTGTGGCCCTATAAACTTCGGCGCGGTCTACTGCCCACCGAGGTTCGTATGGACTACAGACGACTTGAAATCCATATTGGAGCAACATCAGAATAAATTCTTCGTAGCTGGCGACTGGAATGCTTCCCACTGGCTTTGGGGAGCAGGTAGATGCTACCAAAAAGGTCATGCCCTGGCAAATCTAGTCTTCAACTCAGATGTAAACTCGCTAGCAACAGGTGGCCCCACAAGGTTCCCTTATGGCAGTAGTGGGTCTCTAGTCTACATCGATATTGCGCTGACAAGAGGTATCCGGTCGTTTGCCGAACTCAGCTCTGACCACTTACCTATCATCATCACTCTGGTTACAACAGCTACAGCCTATACCAAGGTCGAGCGGCTTATCAGCAGCCGCTCCAACATGGAACGTTTTCAAGAGCACCTCGAGTCGTCACTGAACCTTGACATGACGCTGAACTCCGAGCGGGACATCAAAAATGCAATCGACTCTCTCACCCACAAAATCCAGGTAGCGGCTAGATTGGCAACTCACACACCAGGACTGAGACCCGCCGCAGCCTGAATACCGGTCTCCAGAGAGATTCTGCTACTCATTGCAGAGAAGAGGCACCTATGCTCCAGATGGATGAGGTCCCGCCACCCGCTGGACAAACCTCATTTCTACAGAGCGAAGGCTATCCTCCATCGGTTCGACGACAGACTAGCCAATACGGGGACTGAAGCCGACGCGACGCACTTGCTCTGGAAGGCCACACGCGCGATGCAAAGACGTTGGCTAAGGAAAAGACCATTGGTGAACAGCAATGGCGCATGGTGCCGAACTGATTTGGAGCAAGCGGAAGCGTTAGCCGCACACCTGGCTGAGCCGTACCAACCTTTTAACCTTGCCAGTCCGCAGCAGGTCGAAGAGACTCACGATCAGCTGTCTCAAGCTCTCCAAATGGACATGCCGATCTAACCGTTCGATACTGGTGAGATAGCCGAGGTTATCGCCCAGCAAAACTCTAAAAGAGCACCAAGCTATGATGCAATTTTCAACGCCAGTCAAAAGGCCCTAACGAGCATAGCTATCTGCTACGTTGCGATGGTTTTCAACGCTATTGTGAAGCGTCAGTATTTCCCTCCTCAGTGGAAGCTTGGAATTATCTCTATGATTCATAAATCTGGCAAGCCGGAAAAGGACCCTGGATCCTACCGGCCGATCAGCCTCCTCCCATCGATCTCAAAGGTGTTTGAGGGACTGAGAGCCGGCCGGATGGTCAGGTTTATGGATACTCAGGGAATAATGCCAGATCACCAGTTAGGATTCCGTGCTGGTCACTGCACGGTGGAGCAACTGCATCGAGTGGTCGAGCAAATTTTAACGGTCTTCGACAGCGACGAATACTGTAACGCTCTTTTTCTCGATGTCCGGGAGTCGTTCGACCGTGTGTGGCATCCTGTCCTGCTCCTGAAAATCAAGAATACCTTGCCTGCACCTTACTACTGTCTCCTGGCGTCATACCTTGGGAATAGGATATCCGCTCTGCGCTCTCAACCGAGTATAATGCGGCTGCTGGAGTACCCCAGGGAAGCGTTCTAGGCCCGCTACTATACTGCCTGTATAGCCACGACATGCCGCGCCCGGCTGACAGTCTCTACGGCACGTCAATGCTGGCCACATTTGCCGACGACGTGTCCATAACGTACAGGTCCAGGTGCGACCAGGAGGACCCCAACGGTATCCAGATCTACGCAACCAGATTTGCCGACTGGGCTAGGAGGTAGAATATTGGAATAAATGGCAACAAGTCCACGAATGTTTGCTACACCCTTAAACGGAGAACGCCACCAGCAGTGCTCATTGATGACACCCCGGTGAAACAGTTTGACTCAGCCAAATACCTGGGTGTCATACTCGACCGTCGGCTCACTTTCTCTAAGGCAGTAACTGAAATGAGAATACGCATACGGGCTGCGGCATCAAGGCACTACTGGCTCATGGGCCCGCGTAGCAAACTGTCGCTGACAAACAAAATCACAATTTACAACCAAATCATAGCTCTTATTTAGAGGTATGCGTGCAAAATTTGGGGCCCGGCCTGCGACAGCCAAATCCGCAGAATCCAGAGATATGGCGAGGACGACCACTGGTTGCGAGTGGTATGTGAGGAAGACCACCCTCCACAGTGACCTAAAGCTGATCACGGTCTTTGAGACTATAAACTTCCACTCCAGCCGCTACAATGACCGACTGGAGCGTCATCGAAACCGACTCGCTAAGAGTCGTACCAGATCTCGCCCACAAAAGAGGCTAAACAGGCGACTTCCCAGGGACCTAATCGGGACCCGACTGCCAACAAGACGCACAGCGAGATGATGATGAGCCAAACGATGTACTCCCAATCGTCTTTTCTTTTATTTTTATTATTTTTTTATTATTGTTTAATTATTATTAATTATTGTTAATTATTGTTATTTTGTTAATTTAGTATCCCTTTTTTCTTTTTTTTTTACTCTTATTAACTATTTATTAAGGCATACAGGGTACCTTGGGACCCCTTGGTGTCCTTGGTATCAATTAACATTGCCCGAAGGTCTCGCCGGCTAAGTGTGCTTAGCGTTTTCATAATTACTAAATTTAAACTAACTTATAAACTAACAATAATTAACAATACTTAAAAGCTAAGAAATTTAAAAGAGTGACAATGGGGAATATATCGTTTTGCTCATCATAATCTTGCTGTGCGTCTGCTGTGTGGAAGTCGCTTGTTGAGCCCCCTTTGTGAACGAGGTCTGGTAGGACCCTTAGCGAGTCGGTTGCGATGGCGCTCCAGTCGGATGTCCGCCTCTAGACCGACTCCTTTGCTGACAGTGCTTCCTGGTCGCTGCTGGAAGGTCTGTGGCTCCTGTTGCTGATCCTGCTTTGGGGCCCATCCAGCCTTTAGCTGCATAATCTAAGAATATTTGCAAAAACTACATCTTTGCAATGTGTTTCACTGATAAGCACAACATTAATCTCGTAGCGCCGCACAAATCATTCAACTTCGGGCATTTTCGCGGAGATGTCGTACTACTAATATTGATATGCGCAGCGGCTTCATTTTGTCGCTGTCTGCGCGTGTATAGCAGTGAGCAGATGGATCATCTGCCCTTGCTGTAGTAGCATCATCCTCATTTGTTCAATCTGCTGCTCCTGAAGGGAGCGAAGAGCGTTCATGCTTTCGGTTAGCGTCTGCAAGATGCTAAAAGTGTTAATGTCCAAAGGGGGATGATGCCCGCCTCTAGACCGACTCCTTTGCCGGCTGTGCTTCCTGGTCTCAGGTTGCTCCTGGAAGGGCTGTGGCACCTGTTGCTTATCCTGCTTGGGGCCCATTCAGGCTTTAGCTACATTTGCGTAGGAGACTCCGCTTCGGAGAGGTGCAATCGGCATACATCCAGTAGGAACATGACGATGACTACTCTCATGTGGCATAAACCCTTAAGAGCCAGGGATTGGCAGCAGGAGCTCCTGGCTAGTTTCGTCTCTTCGGTGTCGTCTAGCAACTTGTGACCTAGGCATTTCAGTTCATCAATTATTGTGGAGTCCTGATTGTGGTGGAGTCCTTTAACGCATACTCAGAATGGCCTGTCCTCCTTGAGCTGGTAACAGTGAAACTCAAGCTTTTCGGTCTCGAGCCAGCTGACTATGCTGCGGTAGGTGCTAGCGTTTGCCGCGTAGAGTCTCAGGACTCCGCCCATCGATGCCTTGGCAGAGACCTTGAGATCTTGTTCAAATCAGCGATTTTTGAGATGTTGTCCATCAGCAGGGGTGCGCTTTCAACACCTTCCAAAACTATTGGAGGGGGTTTAGGTTGCGCCTTGGAAGTTGGACTGATAATGCCAGATGAGGCTGCATCACGTTTGGCAGCAGCAATAGCTGCTTGACGGCTGGTACTGGGCTGCTTACTCAGATCCTCGGTTTGCGCAAGCAACCCAAAGCGGTTTGAGATGCCGCTGTAAGTGGGAACAGGAATCTTGGTATCAAGTATTGCCTTCTTCTTGGCATTTATTGGTGACCCACTTGCCTTCCGCTTGATGACTTGCATCCGCTGAGGCGCTGGCTTAATAGTGTCGGCCACTTTCGTCACAGAGGCTTTGTTCACTGCAATATTGAAGATCTCGCCGAGGTTGAGTAAGCGCTCGGTAGGAGCGGGCATCATAGTTTATGCATTTGGGTCCATAAATGCAATTTCCAAAAGTTTGTAAACAAACTTCGATCAGCTGTGAACAGCTGCTTTGAACTGCTGAATTGTTGTTGTGGCCGCTGTTCAGCGGGGCCACAATTAAGAATGTTTGCAGCAAGCTTATATCACTGTGCTTGAGTATTTTTATACCTAATAGTGAGTCTAGGGATCACTCTTCACAGTTTGTGCCACTATTGTGGGCTTAACTTGAGATTGGTGCGTTGAAATTAATATTTTTCCCGCTTATGGTGTTAATGACGTGCAACTCGTCGCAAGGGTTGCCACTCGATTTTTATTTTTTTTGCTCTTCTTATTGCAAATAATCAGCCGACCGATTGTCCTCGGCAAAAAGTGTAATTGTGTTGTGCCAACCAACTGCCAATGGGTTCGGCAGGTGCGTATAGGAACATTAAAATTGAATACGGAATACGGTGTGGATAACGGGGAGAAGGAACAAATTAGCCAGTTAGGTTATCATCCGTTAGCTAGTACCCCGGTGGATAATACTATGGATCCCGCTCAAATTCAAGCGCTCATTGACAATGCCTTCAGACAGGCATTGGCACAACGATAATCGCAGTTTCAATCTCAATTGAACTCCTTAGCTGCTCGCGTACAGAGTTTGCAGGTGGAAGCATCGCAAATCAACGCGTACGAAAAGGTGTCTGTTAGCCGTGATGTTAGGTACGACATACCACTAGACATAATCAAATCTGTGCCAGAATTCTCGGATACCCAAGACGAGTATGTCGCTTGGAGACACGCTAGAATGACGCTTGTGGCCATATCAAGGAACAAAATCCGAGGCGCAGCTGGAGCTTTACATGTCTCCCATAATACGGTGTTAAATTTTGATGCCATATTGGCCAGACTAGATTGCACTTATTCAGATAAGACATCCTTACGCCTGCTAAGGCAAGGCTGACAAGGTGACATGCCGTTGATGCAATACTACCACGAAGTCGAGAAAAAGTTAACACTGGCCACAAAGAAGATTGTCATGACTTACGAGCAAATGGGCGCCGATCTGCTCAACGCTGAAGTAAGAGCCGACGCTGTGGTCTTTCCAGCTCAGCCCAAAGACTTACCATCTGCATTAGCTTTAGCCAGAGAAGCAGAGGCAAGCATTGAGAGGAGTATGTTTAAAAATTCATACGCCAAGGCTATAGAGGAGCGAGCTCAGACAGCTGGAAACAGCAAGAGCTACTTCCAGGGAAAGCCAAACAAGAATAACGGAGAAGGCCAGAATAGGAATCCATATTTCATGAAGCGTCCAAATGGCAGCAACCAAGGAACGCCCAACAATGATAGCCCACAGTCGATGGAGGTTGATCCTTCTTCCTCCAAGTTTAGACAGCGCACTGACTATCATATGAATCATGCAAATGATTCGAATGCGCCAAAAAGAAGGAACGCATCAGAGCGTTTCACAGGGCCAAGACGGTAGCGTCTTAACAATGTTGTTCCGGAAAAGCCAATGGAACCCAAAGAAGATTATGAGAAGGCAGCAAGAGCTGCAGTCAAAGAGCTTGACAGTGAAGGTGAATATCCTGCAAGCGTACACTCAATACATTTTTTAGGGAACGTTGTCAGTTGCCGTTCATTGAACGACGGTTGGCTGGGAGAACCTTAAGAATGTTAATCGATAAAGGCGTGGCGAAAAATTATATCAAGCCCCTAAAGGAGCTCAAAACTATAATGCCGGTCGCCAAATCATTCTCGATGAAGTCAATACATGGCTCCACCGAGATTAAACAAAAATGCTTCATAAAGGTTTTCCGGCACACCTCGCCGTTTTTTTTATTAAATACACTCAGCTCGTTCGACGCTATTATAGGCTTTGACCTGTTAACACGGGCCGGCATAAAGCTGAACTTAGCTAAGAACACAATCGAGTACCAAGGCAATACGGAAAAACTCAACTTCACAGATGTGAACGACATTGTAGTTCCCCCTTCCGTCAAAAAGGAATTTCGGGACACAAGTACCAGGAGGCAACAAGCTTTGTCAACAGCAGATGAAGCCTTATCATTCAACACCGCTGTCATTACCACGATTCGTACAATCGCCAACTAACCAGTATATGTACTCCAGAGCCTACCCAAACCTCATGGGTGTCTCCGACTTCGTAAACGAAGTCAAACAAATGCTGACAGACGGCATTATCAGGCCTTCGAAAACACCCTACAACAGTCCAACTTGGGTCGTGGACAAAAAGGCACTGATGCCTACGGCAACCCGAACAAAAGGTTGAATGAGCGGACCATACCGGAACGTTACCCAATGCCCAGTCTTCCCATGATTCTAGCGAACCTTGAGAAGGAAAAATTGTTCACCACCCTTGACTTGAAGTCAGAGTATTACCAGATTTACCTTGCGGAACATGACCGCGAGAAGACGTCGTTCTCGGTAAATGGCGGCAAATACGAGTTTTGTCGTCTGACGTTCGGCCTGAGAAATGCGAGCAGCATCTACCAAAGACCATTAAACGATGTTCAAAGGAAACAAATTGGGAAGATATGTTACGTCTATGCACCATAGATGACGTCATAATCTTCTCAGAAAATGAGGCAGAGCATGTCCGCCACATCGATACGGTGCTTAAATGCCTAATCGAGGCTAATATGAGAGTAAGCCGGAAAAGACTAGGCTTTTGAAAGAAAGCGTAGAATACCTCGACTTCATAGTAAGCAAGGACGGAACCAAGTCCGATCCAGAGAAAATAAGGGCCATACAGGAATACGCTGAGCCCAAAAGCGTTTACAGCGTCAGTTCTTTCCTTGGATTAGCAAGCTGTTACAGAGTCTACATCAAAGATTTTGCCGTTATAGCCCGTTCAATAACGGACATACTCAAAGGAGAGAACGGCTCGGTGAGCAGGCACATGTCCAAGAAAATTCGAATTGACTTTAATAAAACCGGAAGCAATACGTTTCAACGACTGCGCAACATATTAGCATCAGAAGATGTCATACTCAAATACCCCGGCTTTAAAAAACCCTTTGACCTTACTACCGATGCCTCAGCTAGCGGCATTGGCGCAGTGCTATCTTAGGAAGGCATACCTATCACGATGATAATCCGTACCCTGAGACAAGGCGAACTGAACTATGCCACCAATGAAAGGGAATTATTGGCGATAGTGTGGGCTCTGGGCAAATTGCAGAACTTCCTGTACGGATCGAGGGAAATTTATATATAACTGCTGGATCTGCACTAAGGCAAAGTATGATAGGCACCCGAAGAAGCAAAAGCTCGGGGAGACACCTATCCCAAGCTATATAGGAGAAATACTGCACACAGAAAATTTCTCAACCGATAGGAAGCAATTCCTAACATGTGTCGAACGATGTCCAGAACGATAGTTGACATTGCAGGTCCCCTGCTGCAGCTTGTAAATATGTTCCCCAATATCAGAACTGTTTACTGCGACAATGAGCCAGAATTCATCTCCAAAACTATCATCTCAATGTTCAAAAACAGCTACGGCATAGACATTGTGGACGCGGCCTCACTTAATAGCTCGTAAAATGGCCAAGTGCAACGATTCCACAGCACCTTGACAGATATCGCCAGATGTCCAAAATTGGACAAAAAAATCAATGACACAGTGGAGCTGATCTTGAGAGCAACGGTAGAATATAATAAAACCTTGCACTTAGTTACTGGCGAAAAACCAGTCGAAGTTGTTCACTCAGGGTCCAATGAACGCTGCCTAGGCAGAAAGGAAAGACTGGCAAAGACATCATCGAAAGGTGCAACCCATCCAGGCCAAACGGTGTTTTTGAGGTAGGAGAACAGGTATTTGAAAAGAAAAACAAAAGGTTAGGAAACAAACTGACCCCGTTGTGCACAGAATTTTTTGACCTGGGAACGTCTGTTCTCATTAAAAGGAGGGTGTAGAGTCGAATTAAATTAGTAGAGTCGAATTCTAGACCATAAATAATAGCTATAAGCTTGGAGACCCAGAAGCAGATAAATAGTCTAACCGACACCATAAGAAAAATTATCGAAGCCCGAAAAAACAATTTGGTTGACACCCCACACTTATTCGAAACATTATTTACAAGAAATAGAATGTTGGCCACAAAAATTCAAAATTTATTTCTCACTATTACTCTGGCATGCCAATTTGAGATCACTTATCGAACAAGACACTCCAATAGTTAGATTTATAGACGCTTCTAGAATCAGGGTCCTCCAGTCCGAAAATATTATACACATACTAATAGCCTATCCACGAGTTAAATTCAGATGCAAGAAGGTTGCTGTCTACCTCGTCTCACACCAACAAATCATCCAACGACTGTCAAGAATACGCTTGCAGAATGCGAGGAGGACACCTTTACCAAAACCCTTACAGGTGATTCTCCCCTCTAAACACATATTTATTTCACGGCTGGCCCCTGACAACTCAGAGATTGATATCTTGGCATATATCCAAGCCAAATCCAAGGCCGTTGTTAGAGTGGAGGACATTGTAGTCTTCACAGAGACCTGGTTAAAGCCGGAGATTTTTAGCTCCGAAATTTTCCCAGACAGGTACACCACTTACAGACGGGACCGACCACTACGAAGGGGAGGAGGAGTCCTAATCTCTGTGGACTCCGACGAATCTTGGTGATATTGAATTCCCATGTGTCAAAATCACTATGTCGCTTCAATCAATATTCATAACATGCTCATATTTACCACCTTCTTCGGAACCACCTTCATACTAGCACCACTTATCTGTCATTCCGCTGGTTTCCAATCCCATGTCCGACTGTGACTCTGGGAGACTTCAATTTACCTGAACTTATCTGGTCAAACATCGAGAATTCACCATCTTTAACACTCTCAACACACCATGATTTTACTGAGGATATGTTTGACATATCCCTTGGTCAAATAAACCACGTAAGGAATTCTTTATTTATTTTCTTCTTCCATATCTATGTTTCGTTTCTGATCTAGATGGAATAACCGTTTCCAGAACCTTGGCTTTTTCATCCCCTGAAAATCCTCACCACCCAACGCTTGAGGTGTCGATTGAAACCCTTACTGCTAGCAGCCTTCAGTCTCGCCATGGAGTTCATAAAACTCGCTTTCACAAGGCTGATTTTCAGAGACTAAGCATTTTAATTTCCACATTTGATTGGTTCGATCTCTGCGAATGCACCGATATTAATATCGCTTTAGAAACATTCTACAAAACGCTTAACGCTTTCTTCGGCTCTTGCGTGCCATGGAAGTATCCATCTGCCTCGACCGACCCTCCTTGGTTTACAAGAAGCCTTAAAATCTTAAAATACATTAAAAATAGACTTCTTAAGAGACATAAGAAAACTGGCTGTAACGTAACTTTCTCAAGTTACTTAGTAGCTCGGTCAAATTTCACCGTGCATAACGCTGAGTGTTATAAGAATTATATATACCGCTGTCGGATCCAGTTTACTCAGGATCCGAAGCAGTTTTATAATTTTGTTAATACTTAGCGTAAGCAGGTATCTTCTCCCCCCCCCCTAATTTCGTTTGAAAATGTATCTGCGACTACTGATCAGGGTATTGCCGATCTATTCGCAACTTTATTTCAAACAACGTACTCTTTTCCTACAATTTTGGATCAGCCTTATTCATACAACATTCAATCAGCCAATCTTATTTTCGGACCAACTTTCTCGGAAAGCACTGTGTTATCGGATCTTCTGAGGGTACAACCAGTCTATTCGCCAGGTCCTGATGATGTTCCTGGCTGTGTACTGAAAAACTGCGCTAAGCCATTGTGCAGCCCTTTTTTAAAACTTTTCTCTTTGTGTCAGGAAACTTCGCTTTTTCTTTCAAATGTGGAAGGAATCCTTCATAATTCCCTTACACAAAAAAGGCAAAAAAATCGGATGCTACAAACTATAGAGGAATGTCTAAATTGTCAGCAATTCCAAAGCTTTTTGAAAAATTGGTAACACCACATCTTCAACATCTCTGCAGTTCAATTATTTTTTCATGCCAGCATGGTTTTACAAAGCGTCGCTCCACCACCACAAACCTCTTGGAGCGGACCTCCTTTATTATAGATGGCTTCCGTAAAGGCCTTTTAAACAGATGGCATCTACACTGACTTTAGTAAAGCATTTGGCTCTGTCAACCACTCACTCCTTTTGAGTAAACTTAGTATCCTAGGATTTCCCTCAGACCTTTTCACGTGGATTTCCAACGTGTTCTTTTTAAGGATGTACACTCTCGTCTTGTTAGTGTTACATCGGGAGTCCTCCAAAGAAGCCATCTTGGGCCACTACTTTTCACTATCTTTATTAATGACCTACCCCCTGCCATAACGAACTCTTCCATACACCACTTACAGACGGGACCGACCACTACAAAGAGAAGGAGGAGTCCTAATCTCTGTGGACTCCGACTTCGCTTCTGAAGAGGTTAAGTTACCGAATCCTGGTGATATTGAATTCTTATGTGCCAACTTAAGAATTCTTAACATGCCAACTATGCGGGGACGAGGTCACCGTTCACCATATTCTCGACGCCAGTAGTCGATTGCACTCAATTATCAATTATTATCAATATCTCAATTATTTGGTACACATAGTCTTTCGAATTGTTTAAGTAACCCATCATGTGAAAATATCTCAAAAATTTACAAATTTGTCCAAAAAGCTCAGTTTATTATAATAATAAGGTAATAACCCTCAAGTCTCGAGTCAAAGGCCCCCGTAGCTAGTACTCATTAAGTTTATTAGGTTTAGTATTGTATACTAGATTTAATTTTGTTAAATAAATAAATAAATAAATAATTGGAATAAGATTATGCCTCGAGCTCTGTGCACTATGTTGTGTTGCAGTCATTAAATTTACTTCGCTTTGTGTTTCAATGCCCAATATATGGCTAGCATTTCTTTACGTGCGGTCTTGTATTTTTCTTCGGGTTTTGATAAAGTTCTAGATATAAAGGCTATTGGTCTGTCGGATTGCGAAAGAACTGCTCCTATTGCGTGATCGGATGCATCAGTGGTCAGTGTGAATTCCTTATTAAAATCGGGATATTGTAAAATAACATCGTCAGATATTAGAGTATTTTTTAACTAATCAACGGCTTTCAAACCTTCTTCATTGATTTGTATAACTTTTTTAGCTGAGGCCTCTTTGGATATGCGACCATCTTCACCTCTCAGCAGTATTGTGAGTGGCTTAGCGATTTTGGTAGTCCTTTATGAACCTTCTATAGTATCCTGATAACCCAAGGAATGATCCTAATTCTTTAAGTGTCTTAGGGCACGGGTAGTTGGCTATGGCTTTTACTTTTTCAGAATTTGTCTCGATAAATTTATCTGATATGACAAACCCTAGAAATTCTACTTTGGTTTTGAAAAACTCACACTTGTCTAATTGGCATTTGATATTGGCTACATTTAAGGTTTGGAATATTAGGTCAAGATTTTTGCAATGTATTTCTTCGTCTTTGCTAAACACAATTATGTCGTCAATGTAAATGTAACAAATTTTACCTGTGTTCTCTAAGAATGTCATCTAAGGCACATTGAAATATGGAAGGGGCGTTTTTCAGCCCAAATGGAAGTGTAGTAAATTCGTACTTTCCATTATTTACTGAAAATGCTGTTTTCTCAATGTCTTTTTCTTTCAGGAGAATTTGGTGGAACCCACTCTTGAGGTCTAACACCGAAAATAATTTATTGTTACCTAATTGTGCAAGTACTCCATTAATGTCTGGTATAGGGTATCTGTCAGCTATTGTACAACTATTTAATTTTCTGTAGTCGATTACCATTCTGTATTTTTTTATATTTGAAGCGTCTAACTTTTTCTGCAAAATCCACAAAGGTGAGTTGTATGGGGATCTGGATGGACGTATTATATTATTATCTAGAAGTTCAGCGATTTGTTTATCAATTTCATTCTTTAAAGACATTGGGTATGGATAAAATTTGGAGTATACTGGCGTATCATCTCTAGTGCGAATTTCTGCTCTAACGTTTGTAGTAAATGTTAATTTTTTATTAGGCTCTGAGAAAAGTTTCGGATACTTTTTAATAGTAGGTTTAATTCCGATTTGTGTGTTGTTGTGAGATGCTCGATTCTAGGAATTATAATGTTTATTGCTTCAAACTTTCTTTTTTTAATGGTAACTCTTGTTCCGTTTCTTAAAGACATGGTTTTCTTGTTTGTGTCGATTACAGCACCTAAAGCTTTCATTAAGCTATCATTACCCAATATTGCGTCGAACGTTTTGAGAGTTGGGATTAAGAAAAACTTTAATGTTACATTTGGATCGTTAAATAAGTTTGCTAGTTTATGATGAGTAATTTTTATGTTGCCTCCTACAGAGACAGCTTGAAATGAATTTTGATTTGGTATCGGGCTTGCAACTAATTTGGGTTGGATGTAATTTCTATTAGAGCCAGTATCTATGTATTAATATTTTCAAGATTTGTCCACTCCTCACCTTGCACTCAAAGTATGGCAATGAGGAGTCCGTTACTCTAAAAAATTTAGGTAAGTGTAATCGTATTCGTACTCTCTATCGTTGTCATTTATTGTTTCAGTGTATTCGTCCATTGTGTCTTCATAGTCGTTTTTTTATACCCTTGAAAAAGGGTATTATAATTTTGTCCAGAAATGTGTAACGCATTAAAGGAAGTATCTCCGACCCCACAAAGTATATATATTCTTGATCAGCATCAGCAGCCGAGTCGATATAGCCATGTCCGTCTGTCCGTCTGTTTCTATGCAAAAAATAGACAGTAGTTTTAAACTAGCGTTTTGAAATTTTTACCAGATCATTATTTTTGTTGCACGCAGATCAAGTTTAAGAATCGGTCGGATCGGACCACTATATCATATAGCTGCCATACAAACGACCGATATGAAAACAAGTCTTTGTATGGAAAACATTGTTGTTTTCAAGGGTATACCAGCTTCGGCAAGCCGAAGATAACTTTTCTCACTTGTTCTTCTTGAGATGATATTAAATTTCGTATTCTTCTAGTGCAGAGTCTGTCTGTTCTTCTGAGATAGTCTGAATATTGAAAGTTCTTTGTCTCTTGAATTGTTCTTGAGTTCTTGGTGGTGGTCTTTTGCCGACTTCAAATTGTGGTCTATTGGTGTAATTTACTTTTGTCAATTTCTATTGGTTCTGGTCTAGGTTGAGGTTTGGCTCCTGTAGGTCGGTCTGGCATGTTTTTAAAAATTGGTCTTGCTACGTATTGTGGCATTTGCGAATTCTGATTATTGAAAAATGGTCTTGCTACGTACTATATTGTGGTATTTGTGAATTTTGATTATTATTAAAAAATGGTCTTGGCTGCTGTTGTCCAAACCCGTTTTCAGTTGGTCTGGTCATTACATATGGTGGAATGGGGGGTCGAGGTTGGAATCCTGTATTGTTTGAAGCATTTAAGAACCTTATGTTATTGGGGTTCTGAACCTGGAGTGTAACTACTCTTTGTGTTTGTAACTGTTGTTTTTGTTGTCCCTTGACAAAAGCGTGATTAGAGCGGAATGCCTGATTTTCTAATTTCAAGCATAAATGGAGCGCAGATGGAAGATCTGTAGGTTCTTTTACACCAAGCAGGCGTGACAAATCTCCACGAAGTCCTCTTACAAAGGTATCTAATGCTTTGTCTCTATATAATTTGGTCATAAGTTGTTGGGATTCCAGGCTCATTTCCATAGAACTTATTTTGTTCAAAATTAACGATAGATGTCTGTATACGACTTGGTGAAATTCTTCGACTGATTGATTTGGCCTTTGAACTATAATGGTCATCTGATATTCTAAAGTGCTCAAATCTCTTTTATCTGCATAATGCAATGACAAGCATTTCGAAATGGCTTGCCAATTTAGAGGCACATTATATGACTCCAGGGCAATATATGCATTACCTGTAATTTTATTACGAATAGTGTGTAAGATACCGAACAACTTTTTGGACCCCTGGTATGCTCATATGTCTTTAATATTCTATCTACCCCTTTTTTCCATGAACCGAATTTCGATGGATCGCCTGAAAACTCACGTAAATTTTTCACTTTGTCTGGTACCCTATCTAGGTCAGTTAAATTTCTTTGATGGTCCGGGAAAATTCCTTGATTTTCTGCATTTGTAAAATCGAATGTTGGGTTTCTAGCCCTTTCTAGTATGACTGGTAGTTGCTCGTCTAATATTCGCCGAATTATGGCGTTATTTACTTCATTCTCTGCCTCGTTCATTGCGTTGTTCTCGTTTCTCGTGTTCCTGTTCTGTTGATATGCGTCTTATCTCTGATTTTGTCGTTGTAAAATTAGTTGTGGTATTCGTAAAGTTTGTGGAAGTATTAGATTGATTAAATATTAGATTAAAAAAAGTTTTATTATGTTGAAAACTATTGATTTTTTTGAAAATTGACTTAAGTGATAAGAAAAACTTAAATGTTTTAATTTCTATTTAATTAGAGAAATTTATATTATTATAATGTTTTGTATTTATTATTCAAATTGTACTCATTGATATTTATTACTTTATTTATTTTGTTTTGTTGAAAACCAGTAGCTGGTTTGGCCCATCTATTCTGGAGGGTCTTCTTGGGATTCGCAGAATTGGGTTTTCTTACACTGATATTTGTATATGTTTTATTTAAAAAAGACTTGGCAAATACAGTGTATTATTTTGTTATCGCTTTACGCTTTTTTATTTCGTATTAACTTAATCTATGATTTAATTTCACTTTCTATACAAACGTTAAACTCGTTTAATCACTTAATTAAATTCTTTGCTTAAAATTTATTTTATTTGTTCACTTAGTTTTGATTTCGGTTTTCACTTAATTTTAATTTTGATTGTTTGTTTGGTTTGATTTCGTTTATAAATTTTTCACTTATTCACTAGCTTACATACGAGGGCGGGTCAATAAGTCCGTGACTATTTGAATGAAACACAGGTTTTTAGATAAAAAGTTATTTTATTTTTCAACGAAGTCTCCTTCGAGCTCTATACACTTAGCCCAACGTTTCTCCAATTTTTTTATCCCTTCCAAAAAACATGATTTGTCGAGGTCTTCAAAATAGGCATTTGTTTGTGAGATGACTTCGTCATTGGAGGCAAATCTCTTTCCGCCGAGCCATTTCTTTAAGTTTGGGAACAAGAAATAGTCACACGGGGCTAGATCGGGTGAATAGACCGGATGAGGGAGCAATTCGTAGCCCATTTCATGGAATTTTGCCATTAAAACTGCACATGTGTGCACCCGTGCATTGTCCTGGTGGAAAAGAACTTTTTTCTTGGGCAAGTGCGGTCGCTTTTTTTTCAATGCCTCATCGAATCGACCCAATAAGTTGCTGTAATATTCACCATTGATTGTTTTTCCTTTTTGAAGGTAGTCAATGTGGATAATACCGCGTGCATCCCAAAAAACAGTCGCCATGACTTTATTGGCTGACAAACCCACCTTTGCCTTCTTTGGCGCCGATTCACCCCGAGAAACCCACTGTTTTGACTGCTGTTTGGTCTCCGGTGTGTTGTGGTGGATCCACGTTTCGTCCACGGTTACGAAACGGCGCAAAAACTCTTTCGTATTGCGATTGAACAACGCTAAACATTCCTGCGAAATTGTCATACGGTTGCATTTGTGGTCGATTGTGAGCAAACGCGGCACCCATCTTGCGGAAAGCTTTCTCTTACCCAAATGATCATTTAAAATTGAAACCACTGAGCCATGTGAAATGCCTACGGCTTCCACAATCTCTCTCACTTTTAATCGCCGATCGGCTAAAACCATATTGTGGATTTTTTCAATTGTTTCGGATGTGGAAACCTCAACTGGGCGTCCAGAACGTTCGGCATCTTCCGTGCTTGTACGGCCACATCGGAATTCAGTAAACCACTTTTTTACCATGGAAATGGATGGTGCAGAGTCTCCATATTTATCAAGCTTGGCCTTGGTTTGCGTAATGGATTTTTTCTTAAAAAAATAATGCTTAATGAGCACAGGAAATTCGCTTTTTTCCATTTTCTTCTCAGTCAACGCGGTAGTCTGATATTAACGGCTGTCAAAAACAATCTAAATGTCGCAGCTTGTTTAATTTTTGACAAGAGTCAACTGACAGATGACTGTTGACGGGAGCATTGTTACCATTTCAATTAAGAGGCGGAAAATTCAAAAAGTCACGGACTTATTAACCCGCCCTCGTAATTTGATGTGGCCACTCCTCCTGGTGATCCGGATGTCTTCCTTTTTGGTATTCTACTCGGGATCCTGCGATTCACACACAATTGGGGGATGTTCTACGGGCGTACCTGATAAAACGTGTGGTCCACCTATGAGCCAATAGGTTTTAATTATTCAGCCTTTGGTTTCAAAGGAGCTTCGTCCTCCTAAGAACAGTCAACGTTGGAAGTCCTTTAAAGTTGCCGGCAATGCGTACTTGCTGGTCCTGTCACGGTCGCCAGTTAATACAGCGGATGTGAACGATTTTTAGTTAGAAATTTTTGTTTGTAATTAATTTATGATTTATGGGCCATTAACCCTTTGGTTGATTTCATGTGAATACAATACATTGTATTCACTTTGTTGTGTTATTACGAATTTGAACAATTGTGTACTTAACTGGCACCTTGAAAACTATCGATGCCAAACTCTACTTTACATTCGGCCATTCTGATATTCTGAGTCTGACCCAGACGACGCAGCATCTTCGTTTTCCACTACATACTTCCAAAACTTCATGTTATTAACGCTGGTAGAAGTAAGAGCTGGTCCTTCAACGAATGCTGCCTTCTTTACATCGTAACGCCCATTTCACTTCACTTTGGTTACTGTGTATGGACCGATGAACGGTGATTTCCCAGCCACAAATTGAGTTCGCTCCACAAAGAAGGTGACCTGGTATCTAGGTCACCTTCATTGTGGAGCCTTTTCATGACTCGGTTCTTGTCGTAGTTCCTCTTGTACGTTTTTTGGGCTTGTTTAATTTGTCTTCGTGCCTCTATTCTCATCTGGTTTCTTTCTTGATCGAAACCATTGGCTATTTCTTCATCCAGCTACAACAACACATTATCACTAACTTTGTTTTGCATTTGCATTCCAAATAGTAACTGGAACGGATTCTTCTTTGTGGAGCAGTGGACATGCTCCTTGAACTTAAACTTTGATGGAGCTTCAGCGGAAAATTTGGGTATCATTGAAATTATGCATCTGCTTACACGTTCAACTGGTCCGTTTCCTTTAGCAACTCCTGTTGTAGTCCACACCTGCTCAATTTCATTTGTCGTTATATGCTCTTGGAATTGATTTGACGTAAACGCGACTCCTCTATCGCTTATAAGACGAACTGGGTGGCCAAAGACAGCTGACCATTCGTGCAACTTCTTCACGACCTCGACGCTTCCAGTGCTTTTGGTTGGGAATAGCCACACAAGCTTGGTGAATGCATCTACGGCTGCAAAGATAAACCGATACTGTTTAGAAGTTGCATCCATTGGTCCAAGGTGATCAACATGAAGAGTATGCAATGGCTTATCTCCCTTCCCAATACAATACAGCTGACCTTCTTTCTTTCCAACCTTCTTGTTCATCAGAAAACATTTCTGCATACAATAGATCTACATTTCATTTTCTACTTTTTTCTCCATATGCGGAATCCAAAAATGTTACTGCAAGGAATGCATAGTTTTCTGCAGGGAAAAATTGCCAATATCATGTGATTTCTTTATTATTTCGTTCTCCATGAATGACATCTTCTTGTATCAGATTTTGAAAAATGGCATTGACAAAACGGTTAAACACGGCAGGTGAGTTGCAAAATCCAAACGGTGCTTTACAGAACTCAAATAAACCATCTTTGGTGAAAAAAGCAGTGTAGCGACGACAGGACTCCTCGATCGGTATATGTGAGAAGCTGTTATCGAGATTCATGACAGTGAATACTTTTGCCGATTGCAGCTTTTCCAGTACTTCATCAATTAAGGGTACAGGGAAACTGTCGCTAAATATAATCATGTTCAGCTGACGGAAATCAATTCTGTTTGTTCCGTCTTTCTCCTTTACTATGACCACTCGACTTGCGGAATTTGACGTTAACTTCCGTATTATTTTATTCTTAAGCCAATCGTCCACTTGCTCTTTTACGGCTGCCGCTTCCATAGCTGAATAACGACTTGGTTGGTTTTCGTTATCGACAATATTGTATATACTTAGCTCATTATGTCTGTTCACACTATAAACTTGTGCGTACATTTAATGAGTTTTTTTTTTTTTTTTTTTTTTTTTTATTGTGCCTTACGGTAGGAAAATTAATATCTTCCAAAGATACCACCTACCGTCCATAGGTGGCATGCACGATTCATAACCCCCTCCTTGTAGAGTTATGCCTACGTACTTTTTTTTTTTTTTTTTTTTTTTTTTTTTTTGTTTATTATTATTATTTAAGTAATGAATCCGTGCTACAATTTTGCACCTTAACAATACAATTAAAAAGTTATTTTAATAAGCCCATCGCCGTGCTCTTAGCACGGGGATTTATGATAATGAAGGGTGAAACGGGGATTTATGTTCGTGGAGGTGGAAGCGTCTTCACGAAGCCTTGTCTTTTTAGCCTTCTAAGCGGCCTGGCGGGAAGTAAATTTCTGGCTAGTTCGCTGCGATGGGTGGTGAGTCTGTCTCTGTACCTGCTGGTGTGCCTATTGATCTGCTCCTCCACAGTATGCAGATTGAGGTCTCGGTGTAAAGTTGAATTCCTTACATACCACGGACTGTTGGTTATCTGCCTTAGGGTACGATTCTGCAGTACCTGGATGCGATTACAGTTAGATTTTGCTGCAATCCCCCAAATTTGCAGCCCGTAGAGCCAGATTGGGGCGACACACTGAACGTAAACTTTTCTCTTCACCCTAAGTGACATACTGCTCTTTCTGCTCAGCAGCCAACGTAATTGCTGAAGTCTTAGGACGCACCTCTTGCGAGTGGCTACAAGATGCGGCAAGAAAGTGAGTCGCTTGTCAAGAGTAATTCCAAGATACTTCACCGTTGCTTGTTGCTCCAGGATCTGTCCTTCCATTTGGATTGGTGGGATTGTTCTCATCCTAAGTGTGAAGGTAGGGTTGGACGTTTTTCGAGGGTTTATCTTAAGGTTCCACCTCTTGCACCACGCTGATAGGACTGCAACGTATCCCTGCAGACCGTCTGCTGCCTCAAAGCGACATTTGGAGCTATACAGAACGGCAATGTCGTCTGCATATGTGGCAATTAGAGCCTTCGAGGGGTCTTCCATGTAGTCATCGTCGGGTACGGGCAAGTCTGCAGTATAAAAAGAGTACAGGAGCGGGCCAAGAACACTGCCTTGCGGGACTCCAGCTCTCATCTGGGCAGGCGCAGAGTAAGTGTCCCGAATCTTGACTTTAAATATCCGCCCTTCCAGGTAGGACTTTAGGAGCAAGTAATATGGTGCTGGTAGTAAATCTTTCACCTTGCAAAGGAGACCGTCGTGCCACACCCGATCAAAGGCTTGTTGAATATCAATGAAAACTGAGTTGCTGTATTCAAGGTTATCAAATGCCTGTAGAATGTGCTGCGTAACCCTGTGAACCTGCTCGACAGTGCCGTGTCCCTCTCGAAATCCAAATTGATGGTCCGGCACAATTCCGCATTGAGTTATAATTCCACTAAGTCGTTTAGCAATGAGTCTTTCCCATACCTTTGATATAGAGGGGAGAAGACTTATTGGCCGATAGGATTCCGGGTCATCTTCCGGCTTGCCTGGCTTATAGATCATGTGGATTGCCGCTATTTTCCATTGGGAAGGGAAGAACTGAATCCTTAGCATAGCATTAAAAATAAGTGCCATGTAGAGGATCGCACGATTTGGCAGGGCCTTCAGTGTGACGTGACATATTCTGTCCATGCCAGGAGCCTTGTTTTTCGGAAGAGCTTTGATTGCTTCGGTAATCTCCTGAACTCTGATTGGCGTGATGGGGAGGGACATCTGGAGCGGGGTTTGCAAGCTCTCCTGGGTCTCTTCGATATCAGCCAGTGTAGCAACGTTGTGTGGGGTGAATCTAGCCTCCAGGTGTTGAGCAAATATGTTTGCCTGTTCCTCTTCATTCTGTGCAAGGTCGCCGCCATGATGCCTAACTGGGACCTGTCTAAACGGCTGGTTTTTCGTAGCCTTTGTGCATTTCCATAGTGAGTAATTGGCGTCAACAGTGTAGTCCATCGAGGACAGCTTGTGCTCAAAGAAGTTATTTCTGAGCTCCCTTAAGAGGATCCGTAGTCGCTTGGCTGCTCGGTTCCACAGGATTCGATCCCAAGGGTCTTGGGTTCGAATCGCTTTTCTTCGTAGGCGCCTTTTTGCAGCTAGTAGCTCTTTTGCCTCCCTGGTGAGTGTGACGCCATATTTTGTCGGCTTAATTGGGCTCTCAGGTGGAGTGGATGCAGCAGCAGCCCTGTGGATATTATTGGTGAAGATTTCCACTGCCATTTCTATATCCTCCCCAGAATTCAGCTCCGTTTCAAGATGGATGGAGCTCTTCAGATTCCGGTGAAATAGATTAAGGTTAGTTCGATTGCTGATCAACCTTGCATTAGAGCGAGCATTAATCCCATTGGTATCTATGGTGACTACGAGGGCCAGATGGTCAGACTCTAAATCCCAATTTTGGGTAATACTCGCGCAGTAGTCTGGTACTCCATGGTGGACGGCAAAATCAATACATGAGGGCGTATGTGTGGTGACGTATGGGTATCGGGTAGGGGCTCCTGTGGCAAGAATCTTTGCCCCGGTGGCGGAGATGGCTTCAGCTAGTTCTTGTCCCCTAGGGGAGTTGCAGGTGTCGCCCCATAGCCAATGTCGTGCGTTCCAATCGCCACCAACCAGGTACCTTTGTCCACATTTTCGAAGTGTACTGGTGAAGAGACTTTCCCGTATCCTGTTTCCTGGAGGGCAGTAGATGGAACTGAACTCCATATCACCAAGACCCGTAGCAACTTTCACCGATGACATTTGTATACTGCGCGTCTCCATTACCCTTTGGGGAAAATGTCGGAGAGTAGTCCTGACTAGCACCGCCACTCCACCTCCACTGTGCCTATTGGAAGATGGGATATCAATGTCGTTGTTGTGTGCAAAAAGTTCGACTTCTCCGACTTTTCCTGAAATGCCGTTGACATTCCAGATGAGAACTTTAAGTGAGTTCAAGGCGAGGCTGTAGCGTTGATCTGATTTCCAGCCCATTGCTTCATGGTGCTGGCCAACTCAGTCACTATTATTTCTAGCCGTGCAAGGCGTTCCTTAGCTAGCTTATTTTGCTGTTGTTGTTCTTGTTGTTGCTGTTGGAGCCACATAAGAAACTGCTGTTGCTGCTGCTGCTGGAGGTGCTGTTGCCATTCCTGAAACTGCTGTTGCTGCTGTTGCTGCAGCGACTGGATATCGATCGGCTGTTGTTGTTGTGGACTTAGCTGCGTTTGAGCATAGTTGAAATTACGTTGAGCATTTCCAGAATTGCTTGGCGCTGAAGCTGCGACTGCTGCATAGGAGACACTTGTGCGGGCACTGTAGCTTCGTGGTGTCATCTGCTGTGTTGCTGGTTGAAATGCAATTTGGGGCACTTGTTTCCTTGCTATTCTAGCGGGGCCAGGCACAGGAAATTCCTGCGCGTACCTTGTAGGAGAATATTGATAGGTCACATTTCCATTAAGTGATCTAGTTTCGGTTGCCGATTTTTTTGGAGACTCCGATGACCGACGAAGATACTCCTGGTACGACTTGCAGCCTTTGTAGCTAGCTTTATGAGATCCTGAACAATGGAAGCAGGTAGGTGTTGCGTCAAGGGGGCGTATACACTCACTTGTTTGATGGCCCTCGCCACATCTGGCGCAATTGGGGTGTCGTCGGCAATATCTGGCAGTGTGGCCGTATCGCTGGCACCGTTTGCACTGTGCGACGTCTGTGGCTTTTCTCATCCGCTCCACCCTCACTTTTTGTCTGCAGAGGATTGTGATTTTGAAGACGTCATTTATCTTAGCGCACGGTTTGATGTTTATAAAAAAGAGATTTAACTTCTCTTCTCTGTTAGCTCTGGATGCAGGATTATGTATGTGGAGTACCTCAAAGCCGTATTTTTGCAAACTATCCTTGATATCCTTATTTAGAGTGCTGTGGTGTAGACCCTTCACAACAATTCGATGCGGCTTTTCAGTGTGCATTTGGTATGTGTGGAACTCCACACAATGTCTGTCCAGATGGTCTACAATAGCTCTGTACGTGTCACTATTCTTGGGGAAAATTCTGGTGGTTCCAAGGTTGCTCTTGGTGACCACATTGTTCACATCAGTGACCTCCCCTATGAATTCGAAGAGATCATTTATGCTACAGTCCGGGACAACAATTTGAGGTGGCTTTTCCATTTTTCTTGCTTGTTCTGGCTGGGCAGGGTCGTTGCTTTCAACAGTTATTCCGTCCTGTTGATCCTCTGCTGTGTCTTCTCTTTCTACTTCCATGTCCAGAAGCGCGA
Organism: Drosophila merina; assembly: GCA_035047645.1. Classification (NCBI taxonomy): domain Eukaryota; kingdom Metazoa; phylum Arthropoda; class Insecta; order Diptera; family Drosophilidae; genus Drosophila; species Drosophila merina. The sequence continues at coordinate 1,142,945 of JAWNPH010000022.1, read as the reverse complement.
ACCTGTTGCTAGAGCTTGGAAGGTCAGCTTCTCTAGTCGCTCTCTTAACCCTTGCGATGGGTGAAGAAGGCTTTGCGTTTTTCCGTTTCATGCTTTTTTGCACTTGGGCCTGCAACATTTTTGATGCGGCCCCACTGATCAATGTATCTAAGTCAGTAGTGACACGCGGGGCAGCAGAAGAGCACTGAAGCGACGATTGATCATATTTGACCGGGTTCAACCCAGGGCCAAGTTTGCTTGCTGTAGCAGTTGCCATGGTGTCAGTGCTTGTGCTGTTTATACTGGTGAAGGTCCTGGTGCTGGTCGTAGGAGTGATGATGTTGCTACTCGTATTGCCAATATCAGTTAGGTTTGCTCTGCAAGCAGCCCGAAGCTCGGATGGGGATTTGCCAGCAACGCGGTACATTTTTTCTTGCAAAGTCTGCTTATTACTAGGCAGCAAGTCAGAAACAGATTTTCTTTCAGCCATTTGGAAATCTTATATTTTTCGTTTGCGCCTCCAACGAAATCAACAACAAGCCCCTCTTGTGCGGCTGCGCGCCGGTGGAGGGGCTATGCCCGATGGGCAGCGTGCACTTATATGGCAAGCTGTTTTGTTCCTTTATTTTTCCGCTTATTGCCGACTCCGCTAGCTGCGGCGTCCAAAAACGGAGCTTTGTGCAGACACAACCGATCGCTATTAATGCAGTTGCGCGTTAATGCAGTTGTGTTAACTAATTAGTGTTTTATTTTCCGGAAAAATTTATTTATTTATTTTTATTTATTTTTTTTTTTTTTTTCGGAAAATTTATAAATAAGCCAAAACGTGTTGACACTTCGGGCTCTGATCACTTTCATTCCAAGAGATAGCCTACGTACTAAAAACAAAAACCTCCGTATGCTCTTCCGTCCTTTACAAGCTCACCGGGACTGCCAGTCAAGTTATTTCGTCAGTGAGCAGGATGTGGAGCCTGGTTGTACTCCCTTCTTTGTTATATGGCCTAGAGGCGCACGTCCTTCATCCCTGGTTTCGCTGGGTAGTTTTCCTCCTGCCACCGTATAGGTGTATGCCGCCTGTATTAGCCTTCAACTCTGTTGGCCATCTCGTCGGCTCGGACCCGCTTCATCATATCTCTGATGATGTTATGTCTCCGCTCCCAAGAGTCGCTGTTCTCCATCATGGCCGCGATTAAGCTGCCAGGGCTGAGCGGGGCACCGATAGCGCCCTTAGCTGCACCCTCTCCTCCGTGAACCTGGAGCAGTGCATGAGTACATGCTCTGCTGTTTCCTCAGCATCGGGGCAGTGGAGGCATTGAGCTGCCTGTACGTGGTGGAACTGGAGTAGGTATGCCCGAAAGCAACCATGATCCGTGAGGAACTGGGTAAGGTGGTAGTCCAGTTTTTTGTGGCGGCAATTGGCCCATGCCGTTAAATCGGGGATGAGTTGGTAGGACCACCTCCCCCGTTGCGATGTTATCCATCTGCTCTGCCACTCTCCCATCAGTCGCTAGTGAGCCTCCAGCCGGGTAGCACCTTCTCGGACCTGACAAATAGCCTTTATCTCCAGGTCGATAGGCGGCAAGCCTGCCAGTACTAGTGCTGCGTCTCCAGATATGGTCCTGAAGACTCTAATGAGCCTAAGGGCCATAGACCGTACCACCGCGCGTGCTCCTTTCAAGTAAGTGCCTTTCTTGGTGGCGTTGCTCCATATTGGTGCAGCATAGAGCAGCGTTGCCTTGGCTACCGACACCAGTAGTTTCCTTGCCGGGTAATTTAGACCTCCTACATTGGGCATGAGACTGGACAAGGACGCAGTTGTTATTGCTACTTTCCTGCTTGCGTAGCTAGCATTATCCTTAAAAGCTAGCCTGTGGTCTATCATTACTCCCAGGTATTTTAAGGAGTCTTGTGATGCCACCTGTGTCCCGTTGACCGTGATCAGCATTCTTTCCACCTTCTTCCTGCTGCTTAATAGGACAGCCTCGGTCTTGTGCGCCGCAATTGTTAAGCCGGCTTTCTCTAGCCAGTCGATTGCCATAGTAATTGTCGCGTTGCACTTCTCTTCGAGGACTGCTATTGCCTTGGCCACTGCAGTTATTGCCATATCGTCCGCAAAGCAATGTACCTCAGCTCCTAAGGGCTTGTTGATGCCCCGGATTCCATCATATATAATGTTCCACAGGATCGGTCCAAGCACAGATCCTTGTGGGACTCCTGCAGAAACACTGTAGCATCTCGGGCCAGCGTCCGTGTCGAACCAGAGGGCACGATCCGTGAAGTAGCTTCCAACGACGATCCTGAGGTACTCCGGGATACCCATCGTATGCATGGCGCTGAGGATTACTGGCCATCTGGCGGTGTTGAAGGCGTTCTTCACGTCCAACGTGACGATTGCGCAGTACTCCTTTCTTCCACACAGCCATCTATCACCATCGAGAGCGTTCTCGGCGATGTTTCTCACCGCCATAAGTGCGTCCAGAGTGCTCTTGCCCTTCCGGAAGCCGTGCTGCTGCATACCTAGGCCGTTGCTGCTCTCTGTGATTGTCTCTATTCGAGCATACAGGATGCGCTCGAATAGCTTGCCCACGATGTCCAGTAGGCACAGCGGGCGGTAGCTGGTTGCGGCGTGTACTGATCCCTTGCCTTTAGGCAGCAGTTTGTGACTTTTCCACCTCGTCGGAAAGACCCCGTCCAAGAGACACTGCTGGAAGGTTTCCCTGAATATATCGGGTCTAGTTAACGCCGCTGCCTTGATGACTGCTCCAGGAATTCCATCCAGGCCAGGAACTTTGGTGGGCTTGATTCGCTTGGCTGCCTCCACAACTTCGAGGTCTGTAATGCTGGGGAAGTCATGAGGGGGGGGAGCTACTGCTGTTGCCCATAGAGTGGTCTGCCTTGGGAATAGTTCTGCTACTATATTAGCCAGAACATCAGGGTCAGTTGGAGTTGCCTCTATCTCCCTTAGCTTGTTAGCTACGAGTTTGTAGGCAAGTCCCCAGCGCTCTTTATCCACGGTATCTAGCAGTTCCTTATAGGCCCACGATTTGGCAGCCAATATGCCATGCTTAAACTCAGAGCGTTTGCTTCTAAAAGCCTCCATAAGTTCGGCGTGCTGGGTGCTGCCTCTGGCTCGTTGCGCCCTTCTTCTTGCCCTTAGGCATTCCGAACGTAGCTTGCTTAAGTTGGCGCTCCACCAGTACACTGGGGGCTTGCGCTGCTCTTTTTTCCTCCTTGGCATGGTTGCGTCGCACGTTTCCTCAAGCATCTTCATGAGGTCGGCCGCCATTGAATCTGCGTGTCCATTTGTGATCCGAAGTGAGTCGATTTGGTATTCCAGCATATCCTCGTCCATCTTCCTTGAGTCCCAGGCTTGCCCGACTGATCTTCTCTGCCGCCTCCAAGTCGTGCCCTTCGGTAGGATGCAAAAGGAAATCAGTGCGTGGTCACTCAGCGTTACAACGTCGTGGACCGTCCAGCTCGCGTTAGCCACTTACCTTCTGCTGATGTAGGTGATGTCGATATAGGACGAACCTCTATCGTTGTTGAACGTTGGTGTGCAGCCGTCGTTCAGCAGCACCAGGTCCAACATAAGCATTGTGTTTATTACTGCTCGGCCTCTGAGATTGGATATCCTGCTGCCCCATTCTTCTGCCCATGCATTGAAGTCGCCCGCGATGTTCTTCGGGCCGCGCCCTCTCGCATGGCTGCCCAGCACGCGTTAGCCACTAACCCTCTGCTGATGTAGGTGATGTCGATATAGGACGAACCCCTATCGTTGTTGAACGTTGGTTTGCAGCCGTCGTTCAGCAGTACCAGGTCCAACATAAACATTGTGTTTATAACTGCTCGGCCTCTGAGATTGGATATCCTGCTGCCCCATTCTTCTACCCATGCATTGAAGTCGCCCGCGATGGTCTTCGGGCCGCGCCCTCTCGCATGGGCTGCCCAGCACCTCCATCATCTCCTCGAACTGGTCTGGGGTGTCACTAGGGGGGGCGTAGCAGCTGTAAAAATGGACTCCTTTAATTCTTTCATATGCTATTCCGCGCATCGTCGAGGGCGCCAATTCCTGTATGTGCAGGTTGCTGCAACACTTGATGGCTGCTTTACCGGTCTCGTAAAATATCATTGTGGGGTTGCCACGGACAGGGTAATAGGGTTCGCTCAAAAGCATGATGTCTACCTTGCGCTCCGCCGCAGTTTGAGCCAAGAGGCTCTGAGCAGCTGCGCAATGGTTAGCATTGAGCTGGATAATCTTAATTTGCTCGATGGCACTGTTCCTGCGAGCCGAGAGTTCTAGAAGTACGCTCTTGTCATCTATGACTACATGGCTCCGAATTTCGAACGCGGATAGTATCGCATTAATTTTATTTCCCATCCTGGCGAGGATGCTCCGCAGGTCTTTATTTTGGAATCCCGCGGTGAAGTCCAAGGGTCTTATAAGCGATCGCTTTGGTAATTTCCTTCCTTTCCTGTGCGACGGCACGCTGATACCGTCTTTTGCCTTCGGATTGCTCGTATTAGTAGCGCTGCTGGCTACAGGAGCCGAGTTGTCCAACGCTGTATCACTGCGGCGGCAAGTCGGTATATCCTCCAGCACAACCGCCGGCGCAGGGGTTCCGGCGTCCTGCACCGCAATTCCTCCTTCTTTGGTTGGGGACCTTGACATTCTGGAGCTCCTCCTGAATGAATCATCATCGGTGGGGGCGGGGCCCCCGCTGCTCTGTCCATTTAGTTCCCGATCACCAGATCTTGCAGCACTGTTGGTCTGCGATGAGTTGTCAGCTCCACCGGCTGATTTAACAGATGGGCCTCCCACCGCAAATAGTGCAATCGGAAAAGAGCAAAATGAGAAACTGTATTTTGGACCTTTTAACACACTTGATTTGGTTTGGTTCGCTCAACCGAACTATTAAACGTTCCCACGATGTGGCTCTGTGCAATATAAGCTTGTTCCAGCTGGGCTGTCTGCATTTAATGAGTTTAATTCGGATGTTTGAATCTAACTGACTCGCTATTGCGAGGGCTTCGCTTTTTATTCATTCTTACATAGGTTCTTATCATATAAATATACGAGTATAATGCAGCGCTTGTAAGACGCCGCAGTCTGCGCTTGTAAATGCAGCTGAGTTTTATTCTTAAATCTATGTTTGAGGCCTATGACCGCGCTAATCACCTCCCGCGTGGTCATATCTCTTGACACTTCGGCAATAGGCCGCTGCAATCTTACTTACCTGTAGTTGCCACTCATGCTGTCCAGTGACATGTTTATTGCAGCCCATAAATAGACTATATTTATAGTCTGCCTACTTATCATGTCTAAACACATATTTAGACAATGTCCGCTGTCTGGTCGCGCTGACACCTTGGTGAAAGTGAACCCCTCCTCGTCCAATGTGACACGAAACTTGGATGCGAAGTCAAACCCAAGCAGGGCGTTATCTTCAATATTTTCATCCGGAACAATAACAAATTTTTGTTCTACCTCAGCTCCATCGACGCACACGGCTCCCGTAAATGTACCCAGTGGCATTGTTTTTATATTTCTTAGGCTTTCGCAGTACAGTGAAAGTTTGGTCCGGATCGGACCATCATTTCATATAGCTGCCATACAAACGACCGATATGAAAACAAGTCTTTGTATGAAAAACTTTTTGATTTCAAGGGTATACCTTCTTCGGCAAGCCGAAGATAACTTTTCTCACTTGTTTTTTTATTATTTTGCCGTCCATAGGTGGCATGCACGATTCATAACCCACCACGTAAAGTTATGCCTACGTACTACTGCTGTTGGCTGCCATAGGGTGGTCTGCCTTGGGAATAACTCTGCTACGATGCTAGCCAGGACATCAGGGTCAGTTGGAGTTGCCTCTCTTCCTTAGCTTGTTAGCTAATAGTTTGTATGCAAGTCCCCAGGGATCTCTATCAACGGTATCTAGTACTTTCTTATAGGCCCACGATTTGGCAGCCAATATGCCATGCTTAAACTCAGAGCGTTTGCCTTTAAAAGCCTCCATAAGTTCGGCGTGCTGGGTGCTGCCTCTGGCTCGTTGCACGCTTCTTCTTGCCCTTAGGCATTCCGAGCGTAATTTGCTTAAGTGGGCGCTCCACCAGTGTACTGGGGGCTTGCGCTGCTCTTTTTTCCTCCTTGGCATGGTTGCATCACACGTTGCCTCAAGCATCTTCATGAGGTCGGCCGCCATTGAATTTGCGTGTCCATTTGAGATTCGAAGAGAGTCGATTTGGTATGCCAGCATATCTTCATCGATTTTCCTCGAGTCCCAGGCTTGCCCGACTGATCATCTCTGCCGCCTCCATATCCTGGCCACGGTGGATGGCATTGTATGTGTTTTTCTTGCCACCACTGTACGACTTGACTTTATTGGACATGCACTTGCGTTGGTATATCTCGAATTTCTTTATTAAGCTCGTGAAATTCTTTGCAGCTATACAGGTTAAATTTGAATTCACTTGGTATATCTAAGTAATCAGAGCCCGAAGTGTCAACAAGTTTTTGCTTATTTATAAGTTTCCCGAAAAAAAAAATAAATAAATAAATAAATAAATTATTCCGGAAAATAAAACAAAAACTAATTAGTTAACACAATTAGAGTCGCGAAACTGCATTAATAGCGATCGGTTGTGTCTGCACAAAGCTCCGTTTTTGGACGCCGCAGCTAGCGGAGTCGGCAATAAGCTGTAAAATAATGCAACAAAACAGCTTGCAAAATAAGTGCACGCTGCCCATCGGGCATAGCCCCTTCACCGGCGCGCAGCCGCACAAGAGGGGCTTGTTGTTGATTTCATTTGAGGCGAAAACGAAAAATATAACATTTCCAAATGGCTGAAAGGAAATCTGCTTCTGACTCACTGCTTAATAATAAGCAGACTTTGCACGAAAAAATGTACCGCGTTGCTGGCAAAACCCCATCCGAGCTTCGGGCTGCTTGCAGAACTAACCAAACTGATATTGGCAATAAAAGTACCACGACCACCACCAGGACCTTCACCAGTGTAAACAGCACAAGCACTGACACCATGGCAACTGCTACAACAAGCAAACTCTGCTCTGGGTTAAACCTGGAAAAATACGATCAATCGTCGCTTCAGTGCTCTTCTGCTGCCCCGCGTGTCACTACTGACTTAGCTACAGTGATCAGTGGGGCCGCACCAAAAATGTTGCAGGCCCAAGTGCAAAAAAGCATGAAACGGAAAAACGCAAAGCCTTCTTCACCCATCGCAAGGGTTAAGAGAGCGACTAGAGAAGCTGACCTTCCAAGCTCTAGCAACAGGTTCGCGCTACTTGACATGGAAGTAGAAGCTGAAGACACAGCAGAGAATCAACCGGACGAAATAACTGTTGAAAACAACGACCCTGCCCAGCCCGAACAAGTAAGAAAAATGGAAAAGCCACCTCAAATTGTTGTCCCGGACTGCAGCATAAATGACCTCTTTGAGTTCATAGGGGAGGTCACTAATGTGAACAATGTGGTCACCAAGAGCAACCTAGGAACCTAGTGACACCTACAGGGCTATTGTTGACCATCTGGACAGACATTGTGTGGAGTTCCACACATACCAAATGCAGACAGAAAAGCCGCATCGAATTGTTGTCAAGGGCCTACACCACAGCACTCTAAACAAGGATATCAAAGATAGTCTGCAAAAGCATGGCTTTGAAGTACTCCACATTCATAATCCTGAATCCAGGGCTAACAGGGAAGAGAAGCTAAATCTCTTCTTTATAAACATCAAACCGTGCGCTACGATAAATGACGTCTTCAAAATCACAATCCTCTGCAGACAAAAGGTGAGGGTGGAGCGAATGAGAAAAGCCACAGACGTCGCACAGTGCAAACGGTGCCAGCGGTACGGCCACACTGCCAGATATTGCCGACGACACCCCAATTGCGCCAGATGTGGCGAGGGTCATCAAACAAGTGAGTGTTTACGCCCTCTTGACGCAACACCTACCTGCTTCCATTGTTCAGGAGGTCATAAAGCTAGCTACAAAGGCTGCAAGTCGTACCAGGAGTATCTTGTCGGTCATCGGAGTCTCCAAAAAAATCGGCAATCGAAACTAGATCACTTAATGGCAACGTGGCCAATCAATATCCAGCTGCAAGGTACGTGCAGGAATTTCCTGTGCCTGGCCCCGCTAGAATAGCAAGGAAACAAGTGCCCCAAATTGCATTCCAACCAGCAACACAGCACGAAGCTACAGTGCCCGCACAAGTGTCTCCTATGCAGCAGTCGCAGCTTCAGCGCCAAGCAATTCTGGAAATGCTCAACGTAGTTTGAACTATGCTCAAACGCAGCTAAGTCCACAACAACAACAGCCGATCGATATCCAGTCGCTGCAGCAACAGCAGCAACAGCAGTTTCAGGAATGGCAACAGCGCCTCCAGCAGCAGCAGCAACAGCAGTTTCTCATGTGGCTCCAACAGCAACAACAAGAACAACAACAGCAAAATAAGCTAGCTAATGAACGCCTTGCACGGCTAGAAATAATAGTGTCTGAGATGGCCAGCACCATGAAGCAATGGGCTGGAAATCAGATCAACGCTACAGCCTCACTATGAACTCACTTAAAGTTCTCATCTGGAATGTCAACGGCATTTCAGGAAAAGTCGGAGAAGTCGAACTTTTTGCACACAACAACGACATTGATATCCTTCTCTTGACTGAAACCAGATTAAACCGCGGTGAAACGGTTCGAGTCTTTGGATACACATTCTATCCTGCCTACAAGCCATCTTCCAATAGGCACAGTGGAGGTGGAGTAGCCGTGCTAGTCAGGACTACTCTCCGACATTTTCCCCAAAGGGTAATAGAGACGCGCAGTATACAAATGTCAACTGTGAAAGTTTCTACGGGTCTTGGTGATATACAGTTCAGTTCCATCTACTGCCCTCCAGGAAACAGAATACGGGAAAGTCTCTTCACTAGTATACTTCGAAAATGTGGACAAAGGTACCTAGTTGGTGGCGATTGGAACGCACGACATAGGCTATGGGGCGACTCCTGCAACTCCCCTAGGGGACAAGAACTACCTGAAGCCATCTCCGCCACCGGGGCAAAGATTTTTGCCACAGGAGCCCCTACCAAATACCCATACGTCACCACACATACGCCCACATGTATTGATTTGCCATCCACCATGGAGTACCGGACTACTGCGCGAGTATAACCCAAAATTGGGATTTAGAGTCTGACCATCTGGCCCTCGTAGTCACCATAGATACCAATGGGATTAATGCTCGCTCTAATGCAAGGTTGATCAGCCATCGAACTGACCTAACTCTATTTCACCGGAATCTGAAGAGCTCCATCCATCTTGAAACGGAGCTGAATTCTGGGGAGGATATAGAATGGCAGTGGAAATCTTCACCAATAATATCCACAGGACTGCTGCTGCATCCACTTCACCTGCGAGCCTACTAAAGCCGACAAAATATGGCGTCACACTCACCAGGGAGGCAAAAGAGCTACTGGCTGCAAAAAGGCGCCTACGAAGAAAAGCAATTCGAACCCAAGACCCTTGGGATCGAATCCTGTGGAACCGATCAGCCAAGCGACTACGGATTCTCTTAAGGGAGCTCAGAAATAACTTCTTTGAGCACAAGCTGTCCTCGATGGACTACACTGTTGACGCCAATTACTCACTATGGAAATGCACAAAGGCTACGCAAAACCAGCCGTTTCGACAGGTCCCAGTTAGGCATCATGGCGGCGACCTTGCACAGAATGAAGAGGAACAGGCAAACATATTTGCTCAACACCTGGAGGCTAGATTCACCCCACACAACGTTGCTACACTGGCTGATATCGAAGAGACCCAGGAGAGCTTGCAAGCCCCGCTCCAGATGTCCCTCCCCATCACGCCAATCAGAGTTCAGGAGATTACCGAAGCCATCAAAGCTCTTCCGAAAAACAAGGCTCCTGGCATGGACAGAATATGTCACGTCACACTGAAGGCCCTGCCAAATCGTGCGATCCTCTACATGGCACTTATTTTTAATGCTATGCTAAGGATTCAGTTCTTCCCTTCCCAATGGAAAATAGCGGCAAACCACATGATCTATAAGCCAGGCAAGCCGGAAGACGACCCGGAATCCTATCGGCCAATAAGTCTTCTCCCCTCTATATCAAAGGTATGGGAAATACTCATTGCTAAACGACTTAGTGGGATTATAACTCAGTGCGGAATTGTACCGGACCATCAATTTGGATTTCGAGAGGGACACGGCACTGTCAAGCAGGTTCACAGGGTTACACAGCACATTCTACAGGCATTTGATAATCTTGAATACAGCAACTCAGTTTTTATTGATATTCAACAAGCCTTTGATCGGGTGTGGCACGACGGTATTCTTTGCAAGGTGAAAGATTTACTACCAGCACCATATTACTTGTTCCTAAAGTCCTACCTGGAAGGGCGGGTATTTAAAGTAAAGATTCGGGACACTTACTCTGCGCCTGCCCAGATGAGAGCAGGAGTCGCGCAAGGCAGTGTTCTTGCCCCGCTCCTGTACTCATTTTATACTGCAGACTTGCCCGTACCCGATGATGGCTACATGGAAGAACCCTCGAAGGCTCTAATTGCCACATATGCAGACGACATTGCCGTTCTGTACAGCTCCAAATGTCGCTTTGAGGCAGCAGACGGTCTGCAGGGATACGTTGCAGTCCTATCAGCGTGGTGCAAGAGGTGGAACCTCTTCGTCCAACCCTACCTTCACACTTAGGATAAGAACAATCCCACCAATCCAAATGGAAGGACAGATCCTGGAGCAACAAGCAACGGTGAAGTATCTTGGAATTACTCTGGACAAGCGACTCACTTTCTTGCCGCATCTTAAAGCCACTCACAAGAGGTGCGTCCTAAGACTTCAGCAATTACGTTGGCTGCTGAGCAGAAAGAGCAGTATGTCACTTAGGGTGAAGAGAAAAGTGTACGCTCAGTGTGTCGCCCCAATCTGGCTCTACGGGCTGCAAATTTGGGGGATTGCAGCAAAATCCAACTGTAATCGCATCCAGGTACTGCAGAATCGTACCCTAAGGCAGATAACCAACAGTCCGTGGTATGTAAGGAATTCAACTTTTCACCGAGACCTCAATCTGCATACTGTGGAGGAGCAGATCAATAGACACACCAGCAGGTACAGAGACAGACTCCCCAGCCATCGCAGCGAACTAGCCAGGAATTTACTTCCCGCCAGGCCGCTTAGAAGGCTAAAAAGACAAGGCTTCGTGAAGACGCTTCCCCCTTAACGAACATAAATCCCCGTTTCACCCTCCATTAACATAAATCCCCGTGCTAAGCGCTCGGCGATGGGCTTATTAAAAATATTTTTTGCTTGTATTGTTAAGGTGCAAAATTGTAGCACGGTTTCAATACTTAAATAATAACAATTATAAAAAAAACTTGGTATATCTAACCCGTCCACAATGTATCCAAAAAGGGACTCTTCGTCGATCGTTCCCTGTGCTGCTATGTTTTTCATAATTAACGTATACCCATAAAAGCTCTCATCTTTCTTCTTCTTTCGCTCTCCCAGTTTGGCATGTAAATCAGCACTTTTGAGCCCGGATTGAGCCTCAGATGTAAGGCTTTAGATCGGGACAAGCCCCCAAATGTAAGGCATTATAGCTAGTTTATTAATATAGTTATGTTGGATATAAGAAGAATTGTGGTATTACAAATAAATGGAACAGCGACTTCTCGACTCAGCTGACAACGGCTGCAACTTGACGATTTTACAACGATTGACCCTCCGACACAATTTCTATGCTCGGACTTGACCCCGGGGCGAAAATGCTTCCATCTCTCGGTTACATAGATATGTATAAGATGCTGGGAATGCTTTTGTTTGTAATTCAACGATGCAAAAGAAACGGTAGCTTATAAATCGCATGCACTTCATATTTCCTGATAGCTTTAGTCAGGATCCAGATCGACTTTAAAGAGTGGTTGCGGTTTCCTATATTTGTTCAGGATGTTAAAGATAGTTTTCGTCTTAAAACCCTTATCGATTAATGTCTGCGTGATCTCTGAGGATGTTACGTCAGGCTCTATACCCTTGAAAACGACTCGGATGCCCTTACTACTTTTTAGTTGGCACATGTAGTAGTTTTTGTTATTTTCGTTTAAATAATGTGCATGAGTCCTAAAGCTCGCTTCGGTCTTTACTTGTACTTTGGATTCGTGGATGATACCCTTTTTTTTGGGGTATTATGTGGTGTCTTTTATAACGAGTTTAATTCTTGTGTTAACTAGATTGATCGAGCTTTTCTCTCGGGTGTATATAGGTGGGGGCTTTGGCTTCTTTTTGTCCCCTTGGTCAGTGCTGGGGGATAGATCCATAACAATATCTGGACGTTGATCGTTGTGATTGCCGGTGAGCAAGAACGAGCTCACTGGTTCCTTGTTGGCATTGTTGTTGGACATGAACGAGCTCTTTCGTTCGTGGTTGGCTTAAGTTCATGTGTTGAGGGAGATTGACCGTGGCCGATCGACGTTTGCATTTATTTCGTGCACTTCTGCGGGTTCCGAAGACACATATCAGAAATACGCGTTGTTTCGTATCGATAAGAGACGACGTTTTTCTTGCTCTTGTTGAAGTTCAGCAAGAATGTCGTTTTGACTCCATGTGGAAGTTCGTGGCTTAGTTTTTGTATGTTAATTTTCTTTGATTCATAATAACTGAACATTTATAAAAGCCGGGAGTTTGCACAACTATTTTAATGAGCGATTATATACCGCAATGAGCGTATTTTCACTTAATTTTTGTGGTAAATTCTTGGTAGTTACTCACTTTCCACTTGGAGTATTTTGTATATTTTCGGAGCACAGAGTCACACTGTTCGAGTATCGATGCGATTACCAACATGGGTTCATAAAGCGGCGCTCCCCCAACACAAATCTCTTGGAGCTGACTGGATTTATTATAGATGGTTTTGGGAATGGCCTTCAAACATATGTAATCTATACAGACTTTAGTCAAGCATTTGACCCTGGTGACCACTCACTCCTCTTGAGTAAACTAAATATCTTAGGATTTCCCTCAGACCTTCTCATGTGGATTTCTTGCTACTTAGTTGGGACAACCCAACATGTTCTTTTTAAAGATTTACACTCTCGCCTTTTTAGAGCTACATCACGGAAGTCATGTTTGGCCATTTCTTTTCACTAGTTTTATTAACGACTTACCCCCTACTCTAACAAAGTTTATGGTTCTTATGTATGCAGACGACGTTAAGCTTTGCCTTCAATACAAATCCCTTTCTGCCCAATATAAAGTTCAGTCTGATTTGGACAAATTTATATACGTATGTTTAGTACGTCTAATACTGGAGAACGGGTCGGTAGCTAACTACTGGCCAACCCTGTTCTTGGTCCGAATCCCAACTGATCTCACGGTCGTATTCTACCTTTTTCTGACTATACGGTCCTGGCCAACTTATCACCGAATAAACACACCGGATTTGTATTTTCTACCCTTGTAAGGAGCACCATTTTGTAGTGTGTGTTGGATAATTTTGTTTAAAGTCTTTTTTATTTACTCTCAATTCCACAATTTTTAGCTTGAACTTACATGTTTTGTAAATCCTATTGTACATCCTATTTAAGGATGTTGGTTCTAGTTGTTCTTGGGCGCAAAAACTATAATACCCTCTGCAAAGGTATACAAATATTTTTATTATTTTTATGACTTGAAAATTAAAAAAAGCTTAAATGTGTCTCTTAAGATAGTGTTACATTTAAAATCTCAGCGGCAAATTTCCCTAACCGGGTTCTATAAGTTCATCGTCTGCATCTCGATTGCGCGTCCACTGAATTCAGGGCTGCTACTTCTGTTGGCGCTGTGGCAGAGGTGTCTGGGTCTGTTCCAGATGAGTCTAAAACCGCAACTTCTTAACCGCTTTAGTCCAAACACTATTAAGGAACGTATTCTTCATACATAGGCTCCGATATTAGTGCACGCGGATCTCTTTCTTTTTACCTTCAACAAATTGACCCGCCCCCATGTACATATCGAAAATATAACATTCGAAATTTTAAGATAATCTAATGTAAAAATTATATTTTTTTAGTGTAATTTTTTAAACGAAAAAATTAAAAAAATATATTTTCCATCCTTTACAAATAGCAATGAAAATTAACTTTATTAAATTTTAAAAGTTACGTATAAGCAAAAGTAACATACATAAATATGTTCTAGAACTTCATGAATGCAAGCTTTTTTCTAAAATTCGAGGAAGCGAAAACAATAGTTTTTTTTTTATGTTTTCCTAATAATTTTTCGTTTTCTTTAATGTGTAGCAATTAATCATTTTTTTATGAATCCATTGGTAGTAAGTTTGAATAGTTGTTAAGTAACGTCAGATTTCATTTTTCCTGATATGTTAATATATTATAAGTTCGTATGATCCACGTGAAATAATGGCTCTTTAAATTTTTATCAGAATACCACGCTGTAGTAAGGTGTAGTTGAGGTGAAATTTATGTCTTCAAGATATTTTATAATGTATTGTGACTATATGTATCTTTTAAACTGTCTTTTCAGTTTGATCTTATAAATTCGGTTTAATAGTTATGGGGTGAGCTAAGGGGAAAATAAAAAAGTTTCAGTCAAAAATCCTGCAGGTTATTTTTTTTTATTTTTCGTGTATATTTCCGTTTTATATCAGAGGAATCCGTGTTTTAGATTAAACAAAAATATGAGGCGATGTTTTAATTTTTATTTTGTCTTCCATTATCAATTTTATTACTTAACTAGTTGTGAAAAAGTTTTTTAGTGTAGTATCAGCACATACACATGTATCGGTCTAAATTAAGATACGCATATATAATAACGCATTAATGTCAACTGAATTTTTCACTATGTATGTAAATATATAATTATTTTCACACAAGTGGAGCATAATATGCACCAATATATACTTTTCGTTATATGTTATTTAGTACTTTAATTTTAGTTTTTCAAGTTTTTTATGTTAAATATACAGAGTTTATAACGTTTCACCTAAAAATTTGTTTCATATGGTTATAAATTTATTCTGGTATATGTGTATATACATATGAATTTTTACCAATTTGAAGATACACTTCACTAACTGTCTTGGTTCATTTATGAAATAAATATATCTTATACCCAAAGAAATAAAAAAAAAATAAAAACAAAACAAGGAGTAACATAAAACTTTAAGTCGAGTTCTTTGAATTTCACCTTTACCATATTCAAAATACCTAACACGATTGTAAATATACACATGTAAATGAATACTAAACATAGTCGCGAATATTTATTATGGTGTATCATGGTACAATCGCCTATGCAGTCATTTGCAATGCATTTAAAAACTAATTTTCTATCCGCTTCTATATAAGCGTGTCTATTTTATTATAACTTCAGTCGAAATACCCACCATACTATCTTGCACAATGAAAAATTAAACGATTATGTTTTTTTACTTATTGCCATATTGAGGCGTATAATAATTATAAATGGGAATGTCCGAGTTCATACATATTTAAGTTTTCTCATTCATAATTTCAGAGGATGGATTAGATGAACATCCTGATGCCCACATACACCAAAGAGTGACTTAAACCAAAAGAAAACAATATCAAGCAAAGAGTGGCTAGTGGCTAGGCACTTTACGGCGTATATCTAGCTAATTTGCTAGTACTGTGTATACCTGGCCCTTGGTACTTTTTGAAAACTTGCAATATTTTTAACCTTTCTCCTTTATTATTTAGTTATGATAAGATCCCTAAATCTAGATTTCAATTTTTTATATGCTTTAAATATTAATTTGTTTACTTATTAAATCTATTTCACCTTTCTCCTTTCTATCTGATCTATTATCCTACATTTTTAAGTTGGAATAACTCGATCGATTGCAAATATACGGTTAAGTCGATATCAGTAAACTTATTCTGTCATTTAAGCCTTGCCAGTATAATGCCCACCACATCAAATTAAAATTTACCTTTCTATTTAGGCAGTAGAATTGAAAAAATATCGCGCGATATTTGGGTCATTAATGCACAAACCTGGGGGACGTGATCACACAAAGACCATGCCCCCGCCCCCACCCCCACCACTCAGATAATTTACCTGTCAAATTTTTTTGGGGCAGTTACTCTTAAGTTATTAGTACAGGAGGGAGTGAGAATTATAAAATTTGTTGGCCAATAACATTGTGGTGTAAATAATGCTTTTTCAGCTATGAAGTGTATTCCAAGAACACCAGCAATGCTTAATACTAATGGTGAATATATCCAATGGGCAGAAATACAGCAAAATGAAGGTAACGTCAACGATAGCCAGGAAAAAAGCTGAATCCACAAACTGTAGAGGCGAGACTTTGCAGACGAAGATCCACTATTATACGTAAGTTCTTCATTCTTTACAACCTCGTTGGGATGTTTCTCATAATTGTGATCATCTGTAAATAAAGTTTGTAATTTTGTTGATTAATTTTACTATACCAAATTGGTAAATAATACAACAAATTTTTTCACCTGTCGTATATATTTGAAAATATGAAACGAGAATATATTAAATAAATAATAAACACAAAGAAAAGCTAAACAAAACGAAAAAAACGACTATCCGTGCCAACATATTGGCTAAGTAGTTAACAGCCACATGCATTCTATAAGAGCAAAAGAGACGGAAATCGTACAGTAATGCATGGCTTGTGCATATAATAGCGATACGACACTTAATAGATGCACGAGGGAGCAACAGGGCGAGAGACAAGGCCGACGATTCATAAGAGGGCTAACACCAGCTGAATATGAAATAAAAAGCGCAAAGAACTAAGGGACTAGGTAAAATTAACAAAAATTGTGCTGACACAATACCCAAAGGCAACTATAGAACGAAACAATATCTCTTTCCTTATTCACAAAATATACTTTCTAAAGTTAAACAAAATTAAATAAAAATCAAGACGACTTAATTTGTGAATTTTCAGTATATGCTAATTATGGTGGAGTATAAAATAAGTTGTTAAGCTTACCATTCGAGTTGCTGTTGGCATTTCCTTTGTGTGAAGGATAACTGTGATGTGTGGGTACATTGTTTATCCGGATACCAGTTTGAATGTGATGATGCCCAGGGTAAGGTATGTTTATCCCACCACGACCTGGTTGTAGCATATTGATGCTCCCATGACCATACGCAGGAGCGTTTCCTCCATTACTCACGACAACTGCCCCATTAGAGTTGGTTCCAATATTATTACCAATTATATTTGGTTGAATCGGAATTCGATTAAATTGATCAAAATTGGTACTAATACTAGTTCCAATACCATTAAGATTAACATCGCTATTACCATTAGGAGGATGCATAGAAGAAGGGGGAACCAAGCCACTGTTTGCACCATTTATACCAATATTACTTCCTGGGCCAGTATTTTTTCCATGAGATTGCAAATGACTTTGGCCAACATCATTAGAAACGACATTGGTACTATCAGTGCTACCCACTGATTTGCTTGTCGTTGTCGTTTTATTTTTGTCTTCACTGGCACAACACACTTTGAAAACCACTTTCATATTATTTGTTGAGCACCGACCACCAATTCGACGGTAAAGGTCCTCCTTGGATGAAGTTGCTAAAAAAAAAAACAAAGCTTTATTACATTTAGAAAAGTACAAATATATAGAGTAGATGAACTTACAAATAAAGTAATAGTCATTTCCAGGTAGGAACTCCAAGCCACCTGGCTGCGGTGTAAATGGCCGGAAAGTAATAGTAAAAAACATTAGTTTCTGAGGTTTATCACATATTGCTATTACTCGCGGGTCTGCATTTGTTATGCGACAAGTTTCGTACTCCACTTTTGATACATTGTAAATAATATATTTTTCGGTTTCGTTGTCAAATGTCCCTGGTTCATAAACTGGACATATTATATGCACCTGATCAAACTCAAAAGCAAGATTGCCCTTATTGACGTCGATAATATGATCAGTGTTATCAATTCTAAATCTGTAAATGTTTTAAATATGTATAAATAAATGTAATTTACATATATTTTTGTATAAAAATTGACATAATAAAAACAAATAAAAATTTAAGTTTACCCTAATTTAAAATATTTATCGTCCAAAAAATTCTTAGTGCAGTTCAAATATTTACTCTTAACTTTAATACGTTGCAGTCCTATCAGCGTGGTGCAAGAAGTGGAACCTTAAGATAAACCCTCGAAAAACGTCCAACCCTACCTTCACACTTAGGATGAGAACAATCCCACCAATCCAAATGGAAGGACAGATCCTGGAGCAACAAGCAACGGTGAAGTATCTTGGAATTTCTCTTGACAAGCGACTCACTTTCTTGCCGCATCTTATAGCCACTCGCAAGAGGTGCGTCCTAAGACTTCAGCAATTACGTTGGCTGCTGAGCAGAAAGAGCAGTATGTCACTTAGGGTGAAGAGAAAAGTTTACGTTCAGTGTGTCGCCCCAATCTGGCTCTACGGGCTGCAAATTTGGGGGATTGCAGCAAAATCCAACTGTAATCGCATCCAGGTACTGCAGAATCGTACCCTAAGGCAGATAACCAACAGTCCGTGGTATGTAAGGAATTCAACTTTTCACCGAGACCTCAATCTGCATACTGTGGAGGAGCAGATCAATAGGCACACCAGCAGGTACAGAGACAGACTCACCACCCATCGCAGCGAACTAGCCAGAAATTTACTTCCCGCCAGGCCGCTTAGAAGGCTAAAAAGACAAGGCTTCGTGAAGACGCTTCCATCTCCACGAACATAAATCCCCGTTTCACCCTCCATTATCATAAATCCCCGTGCTAAGCGCACGGCGATGGGCTTATTAAAATAACTTTTTACTTGTATTGCTAAGGTGCAAAATTGTAGCACGGATTCATTACTTAAATAATAATAAACAAATTGGATACTAAAAAAAAAAAAAAAAAAAAAAAAAAAAAATGACCTTCAAGACCTCGAAGTGCGTGATACAAAAAATTAAATCTGCTCAGTAAAAAGTTCATCTTGTAAAAATAAATTGGTTTTCATAACTCTTAATTATCTGAACATGATAGAACAATAGAGTGCTGTAACGGGCAGAAATGGAATCTAAAATAGAATATAAATAATGCTTTGATTATTGCATTCGTTTTCTTCGCCTTGCTTATGTTAAACATTCAAAAAGTTAAAAGTTATACTCAGTTAAAAGCATATTTTTAAATGGATTTTTTACAGAAGCAGATACCCTTGTCAATACAATTTATGGGTTATTGTAGATTATTTAAGAAGATTTTATTCATTATTAATGAATAAATCATGCAAAAATATTTATCCACACGGTCCTACTGATGATGTAGCAAAAAAAAAAAACAAGTGGTAAAAGTTATCTTCGGCTTGCCGAAGATGGTATACCCTTGAAAACAAAAAAGTTTTCCATACAAAGACTTGTTTTCATATCGGTCGTTTGTATGGCAGCTATATGATATAGTAGTCCGATCCGGACCAAACTCTCACAAACTTTCATGTATGGCTATGTCAAATGAATAAATGTTGAATTCGGTTGCAATGGCTTGGAAAACAAAAAAGTTTCCCATACAAAGACTTGTTTTCATATCGGTCGTTTGTATGGCAGCTATATGATATAGTAGTCCGATCCGGACCAAACTTTCACAAACTTTCATGTATGGCTATGTCAAATGAATAAATGTTAAATTCTGTTGCAATAGGTTGGAAAACAAAAAAATTTTCCATACAAAGACTTGTTTTCATATCGGTCGTTTGTATGGCAGCTATGATATAGTAGTCCGATCCGGACCAAACTCTCACAAACTTTCATGTATGGCTATGTCAAATAAATAAATGTTGAATTCAGTTGCAATGGCTAGGAAAACAAAAAAGTTTCCCATACAAAGACTTGTTTTCATATCGGTCGTTTGTATGGCAGCTATATGACATAGTAGTCCGATCCGGACCAAACTTTCACAAACTTTCATGTATGGTATTTCAAATGAATAAATGTTGAATTCGGTTGCAATAGCTTGGAAAACAAAAAAATTTTCCATACAAAGACGTGTTTTCATATCGGTCGTTTGTATGGCAGCTATATGATATAGTGGTCCGATCGGGATCAAACTTTTAAAAATCATGTATAGCTATGTCAAATTAATGAATGTTGAATTCAGTTGCAATAGCTTGGGAAACAAAAAAGTTTCCCATACAAAGACTTGAAATCTGATTGGTCGTTTGTATGGCAGCTAGATGATATAGTGGTTCGATCCGACCGACTTTTAAACTTGATCTGCGTGCAACAAAAATAATGATCTGGTAAAAATTTCAAAACGGTAGCTTTAAAACTGTCTATTTTTTTGCATAGAAACGGACGGACATGGCTATATCGACTCGGCTGTTGATGCTGATACTTTGTGGGGTCGGAGATGCTTCCTTTAATGCGTTACACATTTCTGGACAAAATTATAATACCCTCTGCAAGGGTATAAAAATAGAATAATATTAGAATAAGGTTGCATCAAAAAGAATTTCAAAATTTATTTATGAGTCGATAAAACTTTTATTTTTTGTTGGTAATAAATTGCAGTGGTAAAAGATAAATATAGACTATAAAATAAACAACATAAGTATGTGAACAAATCAAGCCTCGTAGAGTGTAAAAAAATATTAAAAGCGTTGAGTGACCGATACATCAGATACATAATTGCCTATAACCAATCGTATTATTGTTGACTGACAGTTTTTTTTTATTTAATAAATTTTAATACAGAACGTTTTGAGTCTTTTACGTGCTTCCAATTTAAAATTAACTGTTTTCGAAAATCCATTTTTCTGAAATTGAAAGAAACTATTCCAAGTTGCCACGAAAAACGATTAAATTACATAATATTACTGTGTAATTGAATGTATAACTAATTGATTTCCGTATTTAAATAACAGAAATTCTTTAAGTACAGTGGCCCTTTGGGTGATCAACAAGTGAGTGTTGAAATAACGACTGAAATCTGATAAAAACAAGTGAGAAAAGTTATCTTCGGCTTGCCGAAGATGGTATACCCTTGAAAACAAAACAGTTTTCCATACAAAGACTTGTTTTCATATCGGTCGTTTGTATGGCAGCTATATGATATAGTGCTCCGATCCGGACCATACTTTCACAAATCATGTGTGGCTGTGTCAAATGAATAAATGTTGAATTCGGTTGCAATAGGTAGAAAAACAAAAAAGTTTCCCATACAAAGACTTGTTTTCATATCGGTCGTTTGTATGGCAGCTATATGATATAGTGGTCCGATCCGACCGATTCTTAAACTTGATCTGCGTGCAACAAAAATAATGATCTGGTAAAAATTTCAAAATGCTAGCTTTAAAACTACTGTCTATTTTTTGCATAGAAACAGACGGACATGGCTATGGACGGTTGTGGCGTTCCATCTGCAGATCCTAACAACAAGTCATTAAAAGTGTGTACAGGGTCCGTCATATAACATTTTTTTTTTAAACTAGTGGTTATTTTGAGTGTGGTAACACTGATGTTACATCTGATTAGACAGAAAGTTAGTTTTATCCTTCCGCTGAACGAAAATGGACCATCCGATGCAGTTTGCCTTTGCCGAATGGGCAGATGAGCGCTTGGCCGAAGAGCCGGAATTTTACCAAAAAATCATTTTTCCGACGAAGCTCATTTCCATCTTGGCGGCTAAGTCAATAAACAAAATTGTCGTATTTGGGGGACGGAAAACCCGCACGTGATCGAAGAGAAGCCAATGCATCCTCAGAGAGTTACTGTTTGGTGCGGATTTTGGGCCGGCGGCATCATTGGCCCATTTTTCTTCGAAAATGCGGCAGGAGCCGCCGTTACGCCAATGGCGAACGCTACCGGGCCATGTTAACGGATTGGTTCTTCCCGGAAATCGAAGAGGAGGACTTGGACAACATTTGGTTCCAGCAAGACGGCGCTCCGTGCCACACAGCCAACGTTACGATCGATCTTGTGCGCACTGTTCTCGGAGACCGAATTATCAGCCGAAATTCTGATGTCGTTTGGCCGCCTCGGAGCTGTGATTTGACACCGTTGGATTATTATTTGTGGGGCGCCGTCAAAGACAAGTGTTATATGGACAAGCCAGCGACAATTCAAGCTTTGAAGGACAACATTCGCGTCGCCGTTGCCGAAATACGGCCGCAAACAATCGGAAATGTCCTCAAAAATTCGGTCGGCCGTATGGCGTACTGTGAGGCCAGCCGAGGCAGCCATTTGAACGAACTTGTATTCCATAAGTAACCGGAAGGATTGTACTTTAATATGAAAAAATAAATTTGATCATCGGATGAACCGTTTTTGTTTTATTGAATTTAAAAAAAAAAAAAGTTACGTGGCGGACCCTATATAATAATGCCATCCTCCGCTTCCAAAGATACAAATATTCCGCGTTTATGAGGGCGTTCCTTAAATTTTCATCGTTAAGTGTCTAATTTGGAGATGCATTTTAAAAAAAATTTTTATAAATTGTATAGGGTGTATTTTAGGAGGTTTTTTTCAATATGGTTCAGTTCGGCCATCTTTGATGTCAGCTGACATCTGTCGAGTGCTTTATGTTCAGTTTGGTTTGACAATTCATGATAAACAGATTAAAAGCTGAGCAGCGATACCAAATCGTTGAATTTTATTTAAGAATCAGAGGTCGTTTGTGAAATTGCATCGTCAAATCATCGACTTATTGGGCGAAGTGTTCGGTAACAGCGTTAAAATGGTCCTGTGCCATGGCATCCAAGATTGTGCGATATTACACCATTGGATTATTTTTTGTGGGGGTATTTGAAGTCGTTGATCTATGCGAACAAGCCCACCGCAATTCCGACTCCAGAAGCCAACATTGAACGAGCTATTGCAGACATACAGCACTAGATGTTTGAAAAAGTGGTCGATAATTGGACTTCAAGGATGCAGTTTCTGAAAAACTCACGTGGTGGCCCGAAGTTATATTCCATCATTATTGCCATCGAATTATCTTTCAAATAAAAAAAAATCAGCTCTCTACCGTAACCTGTGCATTTTCTTTAAAAATTTAAAAACGTTAACCTCATAAAAAAACACCCATTATTAGACACCCAAGCTCTTCTTAAGGTAGGACGGCTGGAGCATTGAAGTTTCATTTAATCTAGTCGTTCTTCACGGTTCAGTTCTAGAAATCTACATCCTTTATCTCCTCCTTCAATACTTTCTCAGTTGCTTTGAAATTAATTCCATTGTCCAAATATAGTATATTTCTCTGCGGTTTCCCGCCGGCACATAAAGTTTGTGAGGCACATCACACAGGAGTTTGTATCGAGGCTGTACGCTATCTCTATGTATAAAGTGCGTATTTTAAGGCACGTAAAAATCACGCGCCACCTTTTTTCCTTGTGTCGGCATACGTAGATATACGACAATAGGGCGAAAGTAGTCTATTACAGGTTAAGTGAAGTGTCAAAATATGAAAACTGGCGATCCTAGCATTTACATTTCCTACATTTTTACATTTGTGGCACTCCTTCCGGACAGACTTATACGCCACGTGTAACTGGGAAATGAAGTACTGAATGCGGTTTAAGTTTATAGTTTGTATGTTTGACAAGAAATTGGTCGTCCTTCGGTGCGAATATTACCTCAGTCTCAGTCCATCGTATTTCGTTGGTAAGAATTTAAAAAAAGGTTTAGAGCAAATTTTCTCTAGGTTTCGTCTATATAAAAGCAGCGTTTAACTCCGTGTGCGGTAACGGACTCATTTTAAAATTAAGCAACATGGGTTTTTCAGACGAAATAATAATAAAAAATAATTCATAGCTTTCTTAGTAATAGATCCTTTGATGTACATTGTATAAACATGAAACCAAAGGATAAAATATACAAATTATGGGCTGCAATGAACATGTCACTGGACAGAATGGGATAACAGATGCAGCTAAAGACCTAAGATAAGGTCGATTGCAGAGCCCAATCAGCAGTGACGTTTGACAAGGGTAGCTACAAGTGTTAAAAGATGCAACCATGCGGGAGGTGCTTGTTGTAGTGCAGGCCTCAAAACTAGATTCAAGGAAAGAAGAAACACTCGCAGGAGCGCTTCAGTTATATTCGTATTAAATAAATAATGTGATGCTAATACATGCAAGTTAGAACGTTTGCCTTTTGCTCTATGGAGGGACACGATATGGCAGTGTCTTAAATTCAGAGCAAAATCAAGAAAACGAAAAAAAATTCGTCAAAAAGAATGGCGGGTGCTTTAAATGTTTTGGAAAGCATAATGCTATAGACTGCCATAAGGATACTACATGCAATCGATGCTCTAAACGATACAACAGCCTTCTCCATAAAGAGACAAATCCCAAAGGCAGTATCAACAGTAATAGCCTTAAGCAAGCCCAAGATACACAATTGGCTACAGCTGTGATTCTAGTTAAAAATAATGCTGGAGGTTACAACGAATAGAGAGCACTTGTTGCTGGTGGATCCCCAAAGATGATGATTTCAGAGGAAATAGCAAAAATATTAAGTATTCCCAGAATAAGGAGTACTGTAAAGGTCAAAGGAATCTCTCAGACTACGCAAATATAAAAAAATAGCGTCCACCTGACGATCAGGTCATAAATTTCAAGCAGTTTTAAAACATCGACGGAGGCATTGGTTTTTAACAACAGCCCTACCCAGCAAAAAGTATGATATTGATGTCAACAAAGAGTGGAAGGGTTACAAGCTAGCAGATCCAAGATTCAATTCAGCCAAGCAGAATTGATACCCTTGATAATGATGAAAAAAATAAAAAACATTTAATTTTGAGGACAAAAACCAGGTTTGGGTGGATTGTGTTGGATGGATATATCCCCCTGGAGAATGTCTAAATATGTGTTTAAACATGATAAGGGACAGCTGGTTCCTATAAACCATGAGAATACTCACCCTGCAAGATGGTCAATGGGAAGAATTCTAAGTACTATTAAAGAAGAAGATGATAAAGTCCGGATAGTCACGATCAAAACAAGCGATGGGGAAGTAAAAAGATCGCTGAACAAGATCTGTCAACTTTCTATTAGCGAAGCAAAACCAGCAGGAGCTGCAGCGCCACCTATGACAAATATGCTTTGCAAGGACATTGGCAGTTATTGTTTTATTATGACATGCAAGCATACTCTGATGTTATCAAACAATTAGAGTGCTTCAAGGAGCGGGAACGGGAACGCGAACCAACTGCTCCACCGTCACTTCAAATCTCCAAGCATGAAATATAAATAAAAGACATCTATTGGTCCTACAATACCCCATTATTAATATAATATATTATATTATAATACAATAATAATAATAATAAAATTATACCCCATTATTAATAGGAACTCAAGACTGACAATAGCAAACAAAATGTACTTTTACAGCTCTATAATTCAGGCAATTATGTTCTACGGAGCTCTATATAGGTTATACCCAAAAATAACCAATAGCCAAATATAACATTTTAAAAATTATTTTTAACCTACCGTGGCACCACTCAAAGTCCGATGTACATCAGTTAGTAATAATCAAATTGGTTAGCGAAAGGCTAAATACTGATATCATACTGATAGCCAAGCTTGACCGTTATTCGAAAGTTATATTAACAATTGAAGGTGTATTTGTTTAGTTCCCACCCAAGTGTAATATAAATTATTAACGAATTTTAATATCACTAAGCAGTAAAAGCATAACTTGGCTTGTATCTCTAAGGTATAATAACATAAAAATTTAAATAAAATTTTTTTTTGTAATTTTATTAGGAGACGAATAAAAGAAATTTAAAACAGTTTTTTTCAATAAATTAAACTGAATGTTGATGGTCTTTCGGGTGCTTCCAATTAAAAAGAGTCTGACTACAAAAAGCAATTCGTCTCAATTTGCCACAAACGGTTTTAAGCTGCCATGAAAAAGATTAATTATTTACATAATGTTTGAATATAATTTTAAGTATGTGTTTTGCCTCTTCTTCGATTTTCGTGCAGAAATTGCTCAATTTCGACAAAACACAGAATCGCGATAACATTGCTCAGAAGATGTAGGAGTCGGTCCAAGACGACCCAAATCTACGTCAGAGGTTTAAACCTGCTGACGAATTATGGGTTTATGAGTATCCCAATGAGAGCTGCCGCATGAGTCAAGACCAAGTTCCGTCAAACGCGAAAGTTTTGATCACAGTTTTCTTCGAATGCAGGGCTGATAATACCTCTGCTCAAACATCGTTGCTTGTGCGCTAATATCTACGTAAAAACAACACGATTTGATTCCACATGCACCGTATCCCCCAGACACCCCTGCAACTTTTCCCTGTTCCCAAAATTGAAGAAGCTCATGAAAAAAGAGATCTGGAAAAAACGTTTTCTTAACCTCAAGGGGTTTTGACCCCCTTTTATACACATGTTACGTACAAAATCTTAAGTTTGCCAGTATTAATGGAGCTTAGTAACTAGTAATCATTTCTTTAAAGTTTCAAAAAGCGTATACAAATATTTTATGTCCAATTAAGTGCAATATGTGTTTGTGTGCATGAAAATTTGTTACGAAGGCGGGATGTAAGGCCATTAATTTTAAGCTGCGAGTACTGCTGTTCAAAAGCGGGCGCAATTTTCGCGCGAGACACGGTGTCTGACCGCGAGAGAGGAAGTCTGAAGGACAGGTGACCGAATAGAAGGGACGCCTGGAATTTATCGAGGTGTGTTCGATCGGCTACCATAAGTACCTTCCCTTTTAAATCTTCTTCGCAATCAGAAACAATACATCCGAAGCGAGTGTTCGGTGGATTTTGCTGACGCATATGAGCTTATAGAAAAGATCAGAAGATCTATTGTTTGGAGTCGTCGGAAATTAAAAAAAACGAACGATTTATATTGACTGGAATATTCCAACTAAAAAAATTTAAAAATCGGTCTCGAGTCCATTGTCGCAATGCTGCTGGGTGAAGACGCCTCGGAATATTTTTTTTTTTTTTTTTTTTTTTATTAATTCCCTTTAAATTACATTCTGTTTTTTATAAAGAATAACAATGAGTAATGGTTGAAGAAAGGAAAAAAGGTAGCGGCCCTTCCCATTGCAAGGGTACGCTAATATTTTAATATTTTACTAATGATTTAATTCCGTTGGAGTTTTACGTTTTAATCTTCTCGGTCCCAGCTCTCTCATCGGTATTTGTCTCAGGTTTGTGTTTTGGTGGTTAAGTAGTTGATTTGTGTGTTTTTTGCTGCTTTTTTTAATAGTTTCGTTGACTGTCTCTATGCTTAGATCTTTATGGATATCTTCATTTCTAATATACCATTCGGCATTTGTCATTGTTCTGAGCATTTTCGATTGCGTTCGCTGGATTAGCTGTAAGTGAGATTTACTGGCAGTTCCCCAGATTTCTATGCCATACGTCCATATTGGTTTTATTATCGCCTTGTATATTGAAATTTTGTAATGTAGTTTTAGTGTAGAGTGTTTTCCTATTAGCCAGTTAAGTTGTCGAAATTTGTTTTTTATTTCATTTCGTTTATTTAGAATGTGCTGCTTCCATGTCAGTTTTGCGTCGATAGTTAGTCCAAGGTACTTGGCATATGGGCGTAACAATATTTGATTGTTGTTGATTTTAATTGCGAAGTTTTTGGGTTGTCGTTTTGTGTATATTACTTGTTGAGTTTTGTCTTTATTTATTTCGATGCCCCATCTCTCAAACCAGGATACTGTTTGTGTCATGATTTGTTGTAGCGTACTTGCAGCTGTTTTTTCACACGCGCTTGACGACATTAATACAGTATCATCTGCGAACGTAGCAATCATTGATCCAGGGATAGTTGGCTCTGGAATATCGGAGGTGTAAATCAAGTATAAGATGGGCCCAAGCACACTACCTTGGGGAACACCCGCTGACACTGGCATAATATCTGAGCATTCATTGTCATATTTGATAGACAGTCATTTTTATAGATGGTGTCGATTGCGTTGCTGCATATATGATGTTGTCATTTAAATATGCTATTGCGGAGTCCAGTTCGTTGTTTGTCTTTAGAGAGATATTTATTTCCATGTTCTGTTCCAAAATCTCGCGAAACATATTCCAGTTTGTTTTGTGGTTAAATAAAGGGGGGTCATTGTTGTTTTCTTCTACTCCACCATGTAGTGTAATTAATATTGGGGAGTGGTCGGAGGAGAGGTCTAGGCATGATTTTATTGTTAGGTTATCGCAATTTATATTTCTTGTAATACAGAAGTCAATTAAGTCCGGTAGCTTGTTTGTGTCAGTTGGCCAGTAAGTCGGCTCGCCTGTGCTTAGGGCATGGCTATTATTGCTTCTTATTGCTTCATACAGTTGTCTTCCCTTTGCAGTGGTAAGTCTTGACCCCCATGTTATGTGTTTGGCATTATAGTCACCTCCTGCCAGATACCGATTTCCCAGTGATTTTAGAAAATCGAGGTATTGGTCTTTTGTGTTGTTAAATTTAGGTGGGCAATAAACTGCAGATATGTTTATTGGACCCGTTGTGTCTGAGGTCGATATGGAAGTAGCCTGTATGTAGTCCTTTTTGAATCCATTAAGCTCTATGCACTTTATGCTTTTTTTAATTATTACTGCAGTACCACCATGGGCCTTACCGTCCGGGTGATTAGTAGAGAATATATTATAGTTTGGTATGTTTATATATGTTTTGTCAGTTGAGTGCGTTTCGGAAATGAGCATGACGTCAATTAGTTTTTCATTTAAGAAAGTTTTTAATTCAAGTAAATGGCGTGAAAGTCCGTTAGCATTCCAGATGGCGATTGTTAGGTGTTTATTTGTCAAGTTTAGATACTATAATCGTGACTATGTTCAGCATATTTGTCATTTGGGCTATTAATTGTTTCATCAATTGTTTTAGTTCGTCAAAATCATTTTGTGCGGTTTGGCTTAGTTGAGTTGGAGCAGGCTGTATATTAGGTACACTGGCAGTTTGGATTGCTGAGTTGGTTTGATGGCTAGTTACTTGGTTTCTATTTAAGACTTCGGCATAGGATATTTCTGGCGTCTTTAAGCTTTTTACGTTATTTGTTGTACTGTATTGTGTCGTTTGATTATTTGTTTCTGTTGCCGGTATTTCTTTTTTCCGGAGAGTTGGGTATTTTTGGATTTGTAGTGCTTTGTACACCATACAACCTTTATAGTTTGCAGTGTGGTTTTCACTGCATAGTGCACATTTAATACTTGTTCGGTCCGATCTTGTATTAATAGTACAGGATGATGAGCTGTGTTTTCCAGCGCATTTTACACAAGTTGGGTCTTTGGTGCAGTAATTTTTGGTATGTCCATATTTTTGGCAGTTTGTACATTGGGGAAGTGTTCGCTTTGGTCGCGGTGGCTCAAAAATTACTTTGCAATGAAGAAGGTGCTCAATTTTATAGATGTCTTTATTATTTTCTTTCATTTTGAGTTCAATAGAGAATAGAGGCAATGGTTGTTTGGTGTCGTAGCGCTGGATGTTGTGTAAATTTATAACTTCATGTCCTTGCTGGGCTAGTTCATTTATAATATCGTCTTTGTCGCGCATTTCGTTCCGCAGCTGGCTTCCGTGCTATGTGAGGTCGAGCCCAGACAATTCCTTATGAGTGAACTTTAACTCAGCTATCAACCCGTCAAACTCCCTACGCCGCACATTCAGTATGGCATTCGGGACTTTTGGAATGGAACCTAACGAGGCATGCAAGCTTTGTATTTCATCAACGGATTCATATCTAGAGTAATACGAACAGACGAATACAAACAACAAGGCAAACACGGCGCAAACTTATTTAGTTATTTATATTCATTTTTTTTTTTTATATGTATTTTGGTGTTCAATCTCAGCACGCGTCCTAATATGCAACGACTTTACAGCGAATAACTAATAGAACGAAGATGCAAAACCAAATTGCTGGTGTTTTTTAAGATTTTCCGATGCAAGATTGGCACTGTGGCATCATGGTCGCGTCATCTGGGCTCAAGATGCTATATGTATTTTGGGTTCCAAAACTGTTGGCTTTACGTTATTATGTAAGTTTTGTTTTCAATCCCTAGTTCTCTTCTGTCTAAGTTTGATTTGAACAGTTTTTTAAAAATATTCTACCAATCTCTTAAAACTTATTTGGTTAAAATGCAAGCATATTTCTTTTTATCGCTGGAGCCCTCACCAGGATTCGTACTTGTAGAGTAACAACCTTTCTTTTTTCAAACATTAGTCTTTCGGGTCTATTTCCGCGATACTAGCCGTACGATAAACCGCAGCGCTCCTCGGTCGGTAGGGCGGGAGGTGTGTAAATTATTAACAGAAGAAATCATAAAGAAAATGGGACGCTTTAAGCCTAAATATAATCACATAGAAATTTTTCGTGTAGTAATTGCAGAACGGAGTAAAATCACTGGTTCGTGCAACGCACAGCCCGTGTTTAATTTCTGGTTGTGTAAATTTTTGTCGTTTTTTCAATATCTTTTTTTCGAGGATAGTGTGATAAGTAAGTGACTTTTTTAATAAAATAACATAAATATATTTTTTATACATATGGTATATAGTCCAGCTATTTTCCAATTTTTTCCTTCCATATATAATGCGTTTTCTTAGGGTTCTCAAAATAGCCATTTGTGATGACCCCTTTATTCAACCCGAATATCTTCTGATTGCTTCTTCTTGATGGGTGTATTTAATTTTGTACAGTGACAATAGACATCCGAATAAATCGGTTGGTTCCTTGGAAGCAGCTCAAAATATAACACACCCTTCCAATCCCACCAAACTGACAGGTAAATATAATAGGTAATAGGTAAATATCAGCCTTTGAAGTGGTTTGGTCATGCTTAGACCAGGAACGTTCGACTCATTTTTATCTCCGGTTATGATTTATACCACTTTCAGTGTTCCCCTGCAGACTTCCTGTACTACGCCTATGCCATCAACCGGGACTCTGGGCAGCACCAACACACACAACTCACAGAAGTATGCGAGACAGGGACAGAGGATCTACTTGCGGAACTACGTAGCAAAACACACACATATAAGAGCTGCCTGTGAGCATCACAATAATCGCTTCCAATAAACATTCGAGTTGTTCACTTCAAACCAACGAAGATGTGTTTTATTAGAACACTCTAAACATCCCAAAAGCAATACTACTATGGAAACATGGTTACCCTAACCCACGGATGGTAACTTGGTATGATCAAAATCTGGCACCAAGTGATAACCATCTTTTCCTGTCCATGGCGAACGTCCTTAATGGTGAGAAGTTGGCCTCAAGAGTGGCCTGTGAAAATTGGATCTCCGAGTTTTTTGCCAAAAGGGACGCAGACTTCTACGAGAGGGGTATAATGAAGTTGGCATCTCGTTGGCAACAAGTTCAGGAACAAAACGGCGCATATTTGCATTAAATCAGACAAATGAATACAAAGTTATCATCTTTTGAAAAATCAATAAAAAAACTGAACAAACTTTTTACTTCCATAAATTTTCATGCATTTAAACAAGAATTTAAAAATGCAACAATATTTAACTCTATTTGCGATGATTAAGTAATTAATTTAAATTTTTACCATTTATCAAGATACATTCAAGAATATCTAAAAAGGTGACACATAGAATTGAAATACGAACATGAATCAATCCTAAGCCTCAAACAATGAAAAACAAAGTATTTAATTAACATTTTTTTTCTTTATTTTTATACATATGTTTTTCAGATGTAAAACGGTAAATATGAACACATAAATATGTCCAGTTAATATTATATGTTCCTTTAGAAGTAATAATTTAGCTTTTTGTATAATTTATGAATTATTTATTAGATGATTTTTAGAATAAATAAAAATAAATAAATTTTCTATTTTTACGAAATTATTGAAATTAGCATGCTTATTTACTCACATGCTGTTTGATGTGTTCCAATGCATATAGAAGGTTTTAGCGCAGCTGGACATTGTTGATAGCAAAATGGTTTCCATACAAATTAGCGCGAGCAGAGTTATGACAGATGTCGCACCCAATGTAGGCAATGGAATTAACATTTTACACCGAACTACTGAAGATGGAGAAGCAGAATACGAACGGTTGCGGCTTATTTTTCTGGTGCTCTTATAGGGTGGGCTATTTATAGAATTTTTTATATCCGGAAAGTTATTTGATGCATCA
This sequence comes from Drosophila merina, assembly GCA_035047645.1. Taxonomy (NCBI): domain Eukaryota; kingdom Metazoa; phylum Arthropoda; class Insecta; order Diptera; family Drosophilidae; genus Drosophila; species Drosophila merina. Next base: position 1,110,781 of record JAWNPH010000022.1, on the reverse strand, counting down.
AAGCCTATTTTCACTGATGCGCAGGAATCTTTAGTTTCCCCTAGTGAGAATGTGCGATTTGCGGTTTCCTGTGTTTCTCCATATGACTCCATATGTGAAAGTTCTCTAAAATCTTTTAACTTGCTTTTGCTCTTTGACTTTCTATGCATAGCTGGTTGTTGATTATTTAAAGCCTTAGGGGCCTGATTTCGAATACTCCGCATAGTCGCTGGAACGTATAATTGAATATTGAGGGGACACCCGGTGTATAGCTTAACCCTATGGATCTGCTTATGTTGTTGATACAGACGCTTGTTGCAAATAGGCACAGCTACAAGTTTGTCATGTTCATTCTTTAACGTTAAGCCATTGTTATTACCCAATATGCTACAACATGGATTGACATCCTGAGCTTTTATTAGCTTTTGGGGCTGGGTATTAAACTGGATTTGTGACTGCGACTGTAAATGGGTCCAGGAGACTGTAAAATGCAGCTCCTTTAGCCGTTCGGGCATTACGACCACAATTGATAATTAATATATATTTTTTGGTTTGTTCCTTTTTTTTAGTCGAATAAATCGTTTAATTTTATAATACAGTTTACAAAGACGCGACAAGGTGTCATATTTAAAAATCTGCAATGAAGATAATGAAGTATAATTTGTCATATACGATTTTATTTTAAATAAAGTTTTATATTTTATTTAATTAACAGAAAAAAATGTCCACGAATAATTTCCCTTTTACCATGACCTTTGACCTCCCCCAAACCAAAGTCCAGATTAAACTTAGGCGCTATCACTCTCAGGTCCCATGGTAGGCCTAAGATATGAAATTGATCAAGTTTGTAAATATGTACATATACGTTTAGTTACGTATGCCGTGTAATTGAGTGTTTCACAAATTTTTTTTGGCGAATAACATTTTCGCATGTACAGGATGACATAAACAAATTAAACAAGTAAGAAAAGTTATCTTCGGCTTGCCGAAGATGGTATACCCTTGAAAACAAAAAAGTTTTCCATACAAAGACTTGTTTTCATATCGGTCGTTTGTATGGCAGCTATATGATATAGTGGTCCGATCCGGACCAAACTTTTACAAATCGTGTATGGCTGAATCAAATAAATAAATTTTGAATTCGGTTGCAATAGCTTGGAAGACAAAAAAGTTTTCCATACAAAGACGTGTTTTCATATCGGTCGTTTGTATGGCAGCTATATGATATAGTAGTCCGATCCAGACCAAACTTTTACAAATCATGTATGGCTATGTCACACGAATAAATGTTGAATTCGGTTGCAATAGCTTTGAAAACAAAAAAGTTTCCCATACAAAGACTTGTTTTCATATCGGTCGTTTATATGGCAGCTATATGATATAGTGGTCCGATCCGACCGATTCCTAAACGTGATCTGCGTGCAACAAAAATAATGATCTGGTAAAAATTTCAAAACGCTAGCTTTAAAACTACTGTCTATTTTTTGCATAGAAACAGACGGCCAGACGGACATGGCTATATCGACTCGGCTGTTGATGCTGATCAAGAATATATATACTTTGTGGGGTCGGAGATGCTTCCTTTAATGCGTTACACATTTCTGGACAAAATTATAATACCCTTTTTCAAGGGTATAAAAAGATGGTATAATCTAAGCATACAATGCTTAACTAATATTGTAATGCACTGGTTTCTTAGCGGCCTTTTTTAGCACGAATAAACAGCCTCCACCGCTTCAATCCTATTTCTTTCTTCAATAAAGCTTATTGCGCCTGATTCGCTTTTTGATAATTTTTGGGTCCGGGATGTACTGACGTTAGGTTTTTTACAAGCCATGTTCTTAGAGAAATTGTCTTTGTAATCGTTATTTTAATTTTGTATAAACGTATACTTTGTCACCTTTTATATCTACCAAATAAAATGAAATACCTTAATCCAGGCCCCAAAAGCTTTTGGAATTCATAATTTAAATCTCCAATTTTATAAATTTATTTTCGGAATTTTTTAATTTTCTTTAAAGTAATATTAATTTTTAATTTTTATTGTGAGAAATATTATTATTACGACTTTGAGCTACGTGATATTGAAATTATAAAATCTTCTTTACTACGGCTTTGTTTTCGGTTTCAAGGTATGAGCAAATTTCAGAGGGAGCTGAATCTGAAACTGAACAGTTTGCACCTTTGAAACTCGGTAAATCCTGCGCTGCAAATTTCGTCAAGGCAGATAATCGTCAAAGGAATTCTTGAGTATATTTTTGTTTGGGCTCACTCCGTTTTCTATTATTTTTACTTAAACATACTGGTGATCGTAATCAAATGTTATATAACTCGTTTTATTTTAATAAATTTCATATCCGTATCCATCCAGGTACTGCAGAATCGTACCCTAAGGCAGATAACCAACAGTCCGTGGTATGTAAGGAATTCAACTTTACACCGAGACCTCAATCTGCATACTGTGGAGGAGCAGATCAATAGGCACACCAGCAGGTACAGAGACAGACTCACCACCCATCGCAGCGAACTAGCCAGAAATTTACTTCCCGCCAGGCCGCTTAGAAGGCTAAAAAGACAAGGCTTCGTGAAGACGCTTCCACCTCCACGAACATAAATCCCCGTTTCACCCTCCATTATCATAAATCCCCGTGCTAAGCGCACGGCGATGGGCTTATTAAAATAACTTTTTAATTGTATTGTTAAGGTGCAAAATTGTAGCACGGATTCATTACTTAAATAATAAACAAAATAATAAATAAAAAAAAAAAAATATCCGTATCGCCCCGCATTGTACAGTGTCATATTTTGATGAGAAATTATTTATCTAATATATAAAATTCTGCTGTCACGGTGTTTGTATCCAAACTCCTCCGAAACTACTTGACCGATTTGGATGAAATTTTGAGGGAATATTCTGTAGGCCTGAGAATCAGCTAACATCTATTTTTCGTACCCCTAACCGATAAGGGTTGTCCACCCCTAACATTTTTTTATTTTGTTAAGTTTTTTTGTTACAATTTTTTTGTTTTCAATTTTTTTTTCAATGTGGCATTAGAAAATACGTTTATCCAGCATTTTAAATGGAAAGTTCCGAGGTGAAAAGATATTGATACCGCGAATCCCTATTATCCCGACAGATGTGCCATGTCCATTTAAACGAATCCAGTTTCCAATTCGATTGGCATTTGCCATGACAATTAATAAGTCCCAAGGCCAAACGATGTCCGTTTGTGGCTTAGATTTGAGCACACCATGTTTTTCACATGGTCAATTATACGTTGCAGGGGTAAACCCTCCAGTTTGTTTGTCCTAGCAAAAAATGGGCTAACCAAGAATATTGTGCACGCCATAGCATTGAGAGAATAAATTTAAATGAATTTAACAAATTATTGATTTCATTTTCGTGAACAGCGCTCCACGCCTCTCACTCATATACCACATCCTTACATACTTGCAATAATAGTTGTTTTCATCCTAGACAGAGATAAAAATGGTTTTTGTTTATACAGCATGAATTGAATCACGGATAGGTGGGACGAAGTCCACCGGGTCACCTAGTTTTTATATAAATTTGTGTATCCAAATCTAAATTTGTTCTCACTCACTTCTTTTAAGTAAACTTAATCCATTGGGACGGGTCTTCTTGTCCAATCAATGAATGCGGACATTGTCTTGCATAAAAATTAAGGATTTTCATGGATTCCATTTGAGTATAGAAGCAAGCTGTTTTCTGGAAATTTAATAAATTCATTAGATATTTTTATGATTTCATTACTTTATTTCAAACCACTGTTGACCCGCCACCAAAATTTCTCTTTCATAAATCAAGGGACTCTTCTCAAATCAAGCCAATAATGGCAAAATCAAATAGACCATCGAGTTTGGGCTTTTTATCGACAGAAAAAAGTGACCTAAATTAAATAGAAACAAGAAAGGAAAGGAAGAATTCTGAAGTTCTTATAATGATTGGTTAAATATATAAGATATTAGCTATATCTAGCAATAGAAGCAGTAATTCAATGCAAGGGTATTTAAACCTTGGTTCTCTATTAGCTTTCGTTTCTTTTCATAATATTTGGTTGAATTATGTGACATATTTTATAACGATTTTTATATGAAAAAAATAATATAAAAACAATAAAGAAAAGCTACACTCGGGCGCTGAATTTAAGAGACTTGCGTAGCAACAGACAGACGGGCATGCTTATCAATTTAGGAGGATCCTGATCAAGAATATATGTACTTCATATGATCGAAGATGTCTCCTTCACTGCGGTGCACACTTGTCACCAAAATTATAATACACTCTGCAAGGGTGTATATAATTAGGAATTATTCTGAAGCGTCTGAAATGCAAGTTGATTTCCGATGCCCCACGTAGAATGGTGCTGGGTAATCCGAAAACTAAAATAAAATTAAAAGTATGTCCCTAGATAACGGATTTACCGATAACATTGGGAACGTTTTTCGAAATTTAAATTTTTCACAGAACACTATTTTTAGCGAAAAAAATCCGTTATGTTTTTTTAATATTAACCGCGCGATGAACTTTCCTAACAGAGCACGGATTTTGATAATAAAATTCTATAATTTGCAAGCATTCGTTCAAAAGACGATTCATGGTTAAATTATAGACTAATCTGAAAATATTTCACATTACCAGTGTTGGAAAAAAGCTCAATAATAATATGATGCTATGATAACAGCTAAAAAAATAACCATTCATAAGCTTAAAATAATAAAATAATTTATTATACATACTAATGTGATAAATTCTTAAATTGAATATATACAAATTAATAATGAGTATCACCACGGTTGACAATGATTTTAAAAATCTTTTCTAGTAAAAAAATCAACCATATTTTTTAATTAATTATTAACGAAATAGTTCTTTAAGTTCCAAGATTGTGGTATATGGCGTTCCAACCATTTCCAAATGTTTTCAATTATATTATAATAATATCAAAAGAATATGATGGCTCAGGAACTGTTTAACGATTTATTCAGAATTTCCCACTGCCAGCAATGTGGGTTATCCTGCTGAAAATTCCTCTTCTGAGAACCAAAAGTATTCTTTAGTATTAATTGCGGCATTAAGACTGAAACCCAATTTGAAATCAATGGTGCCTTATTTTTCTACCGGCACCTCTGTGCAATCGGTGAAACCATCACATCCTTTCCTTAAATTTGGAAAAAGTATGCATAGCTATTTCGGACCCTCCAATTCAATTTATTTTTATCCTTAAAGACCGTTCGTCAGCCGCTTTTGTCACAGAAGGCAGGCTTCTCAAGTTTTTTTTGGAATTCAAAAATAACACTCGAGGAAAATATGAAGACATGAGCATATGAGCAAAACTTAATAGGTGAAAATTATTATTTAAAGAATAAAAATTTATTTTATTTAAAGTTAAATCAATAAATAAAAGTATGATCTAACAGGATTCGTACGTTCGAAAGCGCTAATTATTCGTAAAATCTTCTGTTTTGTAAAATTTTATTTATATAAAAATTATTTATTTATTTAGAAGTTTTGATCATAAATATCATAATAAATAACACATCACTCAATAAGAAAATTCGGGTTGAATTTAATGAAACTAAACATGACGCATTTCATCGTCTACGCAACATTTTGGCATCAGAGGATACCCATACTCAAGTACCCCGATTTGAAAAAGCCCTTTCATATTATTACTGATGCCTCATCCAGCGGCATTGCCGCATTTCTATCTCAGGAAGGTAGACGAATGACAATAATATCGCGTACCCTGAAACAGACCGAACTAAACTATTCCATTGAAAGGGACTCGCTGGCTATCATAATGTGTGGGCGCTGGGCAAATTACAGAATTTTCTGTACGGCTGGACGGAAGTTAATATCTTTACCGACCATTAACCTCTTACGTTCACTGTAGCTGACAAAAATACGAACGCTAAACTAAAGATATGGAAGGCGTACATTGCATAACACATTGCCAAAGATTTTTATTAGCCTGACAAAGAAAATTTGGTGGCCGATGCTCTGTCCAGTCGAAACCTTTACAGCGAACTCTCACTGACCTACACAGTCAAATCATTTCACATGCCTGATGTAAACTACCAAAGGGCATTAGCAGCATGAAAGTCAGTGTACAATAATGACTGACTAATATTTCTTATTGACATATCGGATCTCTTCGAACATCATTCTATGAAAGACCCTTGCTTTCATGAATTGAGGTCCTTGATAGATTCTGGTCAACTTTATAAATGAAGACTTTGCAAAAACTTTGAAATCAAAAATATCAATTTAATGGAAATTGGTAAGTCCATTGTAGAAACTCAACAAACTATTGGATGAGTGCATAAGTTCGTGCCCGATTCCGCTGGATGCCGTTCGAATCGTTTGAGAGTGGCGCTCGTGAAAGAAATATATACATATTATATATCGTTGGAAAGGTGACAGTCCGAATTGTAAATCAAGCATAAAATAACTTCATTTTGATTTGAGTTGCTTAGTGAAAAGACGCATGGAAGATGGACAACGAAAAAGATCATATGCGTTAATTATGTTATACGAATTCCGCAAAGGAAAAACAGTGGGCGCTGCAACTAAAGATATTCGCGAAGTTTATTTGGAGCACCCAGCACTCCGCACAGTAAAGAAATGGTTCGCGAAATTTCGTTCTGGAGATTTTAACCTCGAAGATCAACCTCGCAGTGGACGGCCTTCCGAGCTTGATGACGATGTTCTAAGGACTTTAGTTGCGAATAACTTGCCAGTGAATTGAACGTCAACAAATCAACTGCGTTGCTTCGTTTAAAAAAAGTTGGGTACACTTTGAAGCTCGATACATGGGTGCCACATCAGTTGAGTGAAAAAAACAAAGTGGACCGTATGTCAACAGCAATTTCTGATACTCAAGAACCTGATACTCAAGAAATTACTAGAACTTTTTATTAGCCTTGCCTTATTGGGAATCCATTTCCTAATGAATTCAACAAAAAATCTTTGCTAATGAAAGATTAGCCAAACCATATGGCTAATAAATGCAAGAGAAGAGAGTACGGTTGTGCAAAAATGCATTCACTGTCTTAACTATTAACCAAAACTTTTGTCACAATTAATGGGTAATCTACCGACAGACTGTATAGCAATCAACCATTCCAAATTAGTGGGGTCGATTTATTTAGGCAATTAAAATCTCGTTTGAATTTAGGGAAAAAAACGCATGAAAATATACATGTGTACTTTTCTTGCACAGCATACCCGTTAAAATTGTTAGGGATTTTTCCTTCTAATTCATTTATGTGCTTAACCGAATTTTAGGCAAACCAAGCTTTACTGCGACAATGCGTCCAATTTTGTTGGTGGTGCTCGCATACTCCAGGATTGGGCTACGCACAGGGATTGTCTTATTGCATATGACACAACTCATCAGTTTACGTTTTAGTTCATCCCCCATCGGGCCCCGCATTTCTGCGGGCTGTGAATGTGGTAAAGGGAGTGCTTCTAAACTCCATAGGTAACGCATTTCTGAAGGAGGACGAATTACAAACAGCCCTGATCGAAATCGAAGCGGTGCTGAATTTTAAACCGCTAACTGCAAAACTTTGACGCTTTTGATGGCAGGCATGTCTCGGTCATCAAACCGTTATAAACGACTAATTCGTCATCTACCTCCCTTTATAATTAATTGAACTCCTTTTGTATTAAAGCGTTCGTTGTTACAGCATTCGCCAATTTTAAAATTTTAATTTATTGGCGGTAGAGGGCCGAATTGAGCGTTTTGCCATAGGGGAGCAGCTCGTAGTAGATGATTCCTTTTCAAACACACAGCAGAACCTTCCCGGGCGTAGATCCTGGCTTGGCCATCGTTTCCGCCGGTTCATCGCGTTTCGTCGATCTTTTTCGCTTCAGGTTGTAGATAAGCCCCTTTTCCCCGCCAGTCACCAGCCGCTTCAGAAATGGATTGATTTTGTTGCGTCTCAGCAGCGATTCGCAGATGGACAATACGTTTCAAATCTGAATGAGCAAGAACGGAATTCCAGTCTAGAGAGGAGTAGAGTCTATAGGACTCAGATGCGTCCTGAAGAACCAATAGAACGTTTACCAGCCAGGCTTGAGAATGCCCGATTTCGAGAACGTGAAAGGCGCTCTGCAGCAAAGCATTTGATTCGTTTCCAAAGGACTGAGTTTCACAAGGCGAGAGTAGCTGCATATCAGCAGATCTACTCCAGATAAAAGGACAAATCTACCATAAAGCCGGCTCCCTTCTCCCGTTTTCATATGGCCAACATTAGTGCCTCCAAATGTATCTTATGATGCAGACAAAGTAAGTACCCGCCGCGGAAATCTACAACCCTGAAAAAATCCATCCTTCACGCAAGGAACAATTTGATACGGCTGCTCAAATAGCTATTGCTTTAATGCCAACGGATACACACTAGATTATCATTCGTGCAGAAAAACGCCTACTGGAGAACATGTTCGCAGATATAATGCTCCAACTATCGGCGATAGTCGATTTCAATTTCATCCTAGGGATACCATATTGTTCTACAGCGAAGAAATCAATTGGTCAATTGGTAAATGTCGCAGAATCTCATCGTTGCAACGATACTTTGCAATATACAGTCATCTACTGGGATCAACATAAAGATGATAAATCCAAGAAACGGCGCAGAAACGAATAAAAAGTGCAGCGCAATAAATCATTACGCCTACCGATTAATGATTCGAAATAATGAGAATTATAATTTAAAATCCCTCACCATCATGCATGCAATCAGAATGTGCCACAGGAAGCGTGGCACGTTAAAGCTAGTTTTATAATAAATAAGATGTATTTAAATATAATAAAAGCAGGTATGGGCGAGTGGCTAAGTGGTGAAATATTTTCCTACTGTTCTATTTTTTTTGTTTTGCTCCTCGTGGAGATTGCATACTTTAAACCCGTCTAGTCCCAGACAATGGAAAAACTTTATTGAAACGTTTTTTCTCTTTAATTTATTTATTTTTTCGTTTGGGCTTTGAGGTGGGTTTTCAGTGAAGTTAAAATTTATATTTTTTTTTGTGAATTTACACATAATTTCAAAATGTTCTGTATAAGATCGTTCCAAGTTAAAATAATTTTTGTGATGAGATTTCAAAAATTATACTTTCTTTAGGAATTTTGAAATTAATAAACCGAAAAGGAAACTAAATTTGGGAGGATCCAAAATATTAACTGATATTCTTGATCAAAATATGTACTGATATACATATGTACATAATATATGTACACATATACATAATATGTATGTCAGAGTCTGTGGATATGCTCCAGAGCTCGGAAATACAACTCATTTTGGCCAGTGTACGTTTTTAAAGCTAACCCGCAGCTGCGCCTTAATTATAGGAAGTTACCAACGGCATTGAATATGGTCTCCTTAAGATGGGACTATATAAGTTACTACATTGTCCCGATACAAATGTGTTCGATGTCTTAGAGAGACACTATGTTATGTTCGAGTGTGGCCCGGTCGCGCAAGGAGGTAAAGAGTTATCAGACATGAATCTACAAGGACGAGGGTAGTTGCCACTATTACTTGTAGTCCGAGGCTCATCGATAACTTTGGAAAATCTAAGAGATCGCATATTGTTCAGCCCTTTGCCAAGATCGAGGCTCACTGCAGGATAAGAAGTGATTTCAGTGAAGTGTAGTAATGGCAGTGTAAAAATGGCATCCGAAAATACCTACCACCCGAAATGTACATATAGATATGATAATAAATATAGTAGGCGGTAATAAGTTAAGATTTTCCATTTCACTCAAAATCGACCCTTATATTGTATTTTTTTATGGTTTTAAAGTGCCGAATAAGAATTTATTTAAGTTGTTAATATTTCATTTATGTATGTGGAAGCATGTGATTTGTTCGTCCCAAAAAATTAATATCAGATATTTTGATTTTTACATGTCCGACAAATTTAACGTCGAGGTTTTTATTTTGATAAATAATATAAATATACAAGTATATCATGGATATACCATGCATTATAAGTTTACCGTCCCCTGCTGCTTTTTCTTATTTTGCAAACCCAATCAAATTTTTGACATATGTACAAACAGAAAAGATTATCAAGGAATAAGCATACAAACATCTATACTTATTACACTTGTGAAAGTCTTGTACATATTAAAGTACATATGTTGTTTTAAGGACGAAATAGTCGGTATAACATTTTAAGATGCTGGTCGAGAGTATGTACATAGGTAATGCTTTTTATTTCTCTTTCCATCGCAAATTTAATGCGTTTAGAAAGAATAACATCGTATTCGGCAATGTTTTTTCCAAACTTTTTTTGTGCTCCCTTCAAAACATCGAACTAAAATATATTTGATAGCTGCGATTCAAACATTCATACATAGATATGTATACACGGAAAAAGTTTTCTGTATACATACACAGTGATGTATAATTGGAACATGAAACTGTTCCAATAAACATATTTATAAAAATTATTTTCGTCTAAATTTACTATATTTCTTATTTTAAAAAAACTTTTCGTATATTAAGATAATGTTTTAAGCAGATCCACAATTAAATGAGATACCAAAAAAAACCCACATATACAATCAATTCAATTTTATGTACACATTTTTTATATACATCACACAATTCACAATACGTTTTAAAACGGTTTTAAATTGTTCGCCATTGACCAATCTTATGATTATTATAATAGCTTCGTATTTTTCAAAAAAAGAATAACATTTGTACTATTTACTGTATATAAATATATATTTTCCTGGTTGTTTTGTTAGAAAATTCGTAAAAACTCCATTTACACCAGTAGGACCGTCTTTTCAAGAATATGAAAAATGGACTAACGCTTAAACAGAAAATTCAGCTTTATAAGCAGCACTGTAAGGTTTAGCCCACCTAGCGGAACTAAATTGAAAAAAATGTATTTTTGGGATAGGCAGCTCTTCAATATATATATGTATATTCAAAGAAATAAAAATAAGGACAAAAACAAACAAAATTATTTGATTTATAAAAATGCGATTTCTAAAACGTAGCATTTGAGGTGTACGTGAACGTCAGTTTATAATACTTTGAATCTATAATTACACAAATTTTTCCTAAAATTTTGTAAATTTCAACCGAAAAACTCTTTAAAAAAAAGTACTTTTTAATGGATGTTCTGCAAATACAAAGACTACAGAAATATGTTTAATATTCAAGGATCGTTCTAGTTTTATAAGAGATATTAAATTCCGTTTTTTCGTTAGAAGAACTTGAACCGGAACTTCTAAAGCATGAACAAGCATGAAGTTGGATAAAATCTTTTTTAATGAACAGCATACCCAATACTCTTTGATCCGTTATAGCTTTCTTTTATGTTAGGTTGGTTAAAAGAAAATAGATAAAATGTTTGAATTCGAACACGAACTAATTGGGCCGTAATATAATATAACACGCAAAGTCCTGTTCTGTATAGCTACCTTTTTCATTTTCACCAAAGTGAGGCTTGACATTCATCTTTCAAACTCGCATGCCAACGAATTTTTGAAGCAGGCTCCAGCGATCATTTACATTGAGCTTGTAAGTTTCTGACAATAATGTTTCTGACATTTACTACGTATTTTTTAAAATAACCATTAAAAAATTAACCATTCCTAATAACCATTAAGTTTTTTTAGTTTTTTTGTTTTTTTTGTTTTATTGTGAAAAATATTTTTTTAATTGAAGTTAACATGTTTACTGCTACCTATGTTATTTTGTTTTTTGTTTTTTTTTTTTTATTATGCCTTACGGTAGGAAAATTAAAATCTTCCAAAGATCTTCCACCTACCGTGGCATGCACGATTCATAACCCCCCTAATAGAGCTATGCCTACGTACTAAAAACAAAAACCGTCGTATGCTCTTCCGTCCTTTACAAGCTCACCGGGACTGCCAGTCAAGTTATTTCGTCGGTGAGCAGGATGTGGAGCCTGGTTGTACTCCCTTCTTTGTTATATGGCCTAGAGGCGCACGTCCTTCATCACTGGTTTCGCTGGGTAGTTTTCCTCCTGCCAACGTATAGGTGTACGTCGCTTGTATTAGCCTTCAGCTCTGTTGGCCATCTCGTAGGCTCGGACCCGCTTCATCATATCTCTGATGATGTTATGTCCCCGCTCCCAAGAGCCGCTGTTCTCCATCATTGCCGTGATCAAGCCGCCAGGGCTGAGCGGGGCACCGATCGTGAACCAGGAGCAGTGCATGAGTATATGCTCTGCTGTTTCCTCAGCATCGGGGCAGTGGAGGCATTGAGCTGCCTCTACGTGGTGGAACCGGAGTAGGTATGCCCGAAAGCAACCATGATCCGTGAGGAACTGGGTAAGGTGGTAGTCCAGTTTTTTGTGGCGGCAATTGGCCCACGCCGTTAAATCGGCGATGAGTTGGTAGGACCACCTCCCCCGTTGCGATGTTATCCATCTGCTCTGCCACTCTCCCATCAGACGCTCGTGATCCTCCAGCCGGGTAGCACCTTCTCGGACCTGACAAATAGCCTTTATCTCCAGGTCGATAGGCGGCAATCCTGCCTGTGCTAGTGCTGCGTCTCCGGATATGGTCCTGAAGCCTCTAATGAGCCTAATGGCCATAGACCATACCACCGCGCGTGCTCCTTTCAAGTAAGTGCCTTTCTTGGTGGCGTTGCTCCATATTGGTGCAGCATAGAGCAGCGTTGCCTTGGCTACCGACACCAGTAGTTTCCTGGCCGGGTAATTTGGACCTCCTACATTGGGCATGAGCCTGGACAAGGACGCAGTTGTTATTGCTACTTTCCTGCTTGCGTAGCTAGCATTATCCTTAAAAGCTAGCCTGTGGTCTATCATTACTCCCAGGTATTTTAAGGAGTCTTGTGATGCCACCTGTGTCCCGTTGACCGTGATCAGCATTCTTTCCAGCATTCTTCCTGCTGCTTAATAGGACAGCCTCGGTCTTGTGCGCCGCAATTGTTAAGCCGGCTTTCTCTAGCCAGTCGATTGCCATAGTAATTGTCGCGTTGCACTTCTCTTCGAGGACTGCTATTGTCTTGGCCACTGCAGTTATTGCCATATCGTCCGCAAAGCAATGTAGCTCAGCTCCTAAGGGCTTGTTGATGCCCCGGATTCCATTATACATAATGTTCCACAGGATTGGTCCAAGCACAGATCCTTGTGGGACTCCTGCAGAAACACTTTAGCATCTCGGGCCGGCGTCCGTGTCGTACCAGAGAACACGATCCGTGAAGTAGCTTCCAACGACGATCCTGAGGTACTCCGGGATACCCATCCTATGCATGGCGCTGAGGATTACTGGCTATCTGGCGGTGTTGAAGGCGTTCTTCACGTCCAACGTGACGATTGTGCAGTACTCCTTTCTTCCACACAGCCATCTATCACCATCGAGAGCGTTCTCGGCGATGTTTCTCACCGCCATAAGTGCGTCCAGAGTGCTCCTGCCCTTCCGGAAGCCGTGCTGGTGCATACCTAAGCCGTTGCTGCTCTCTGTGATTGTCTCTATTCGAGCATACAGGATGCGCTCGAATAGCTTGCCCACGATGTCCAGTAGGCACAGCGGGCGGTAGCTGGTTGCGGCGTGTGCTGATCCTTTGCCTTTAAGCAGCAGAACTAGTTTGTGACTTTTCCACCTCGTCGGAAAGACCCCGTCCAAGAGACGCTGCTGGAAGGTTTCCCTGAATATATCGGGTCTAGCTAACGCCGCTGCCTTGACGACTGCTCCAGGAATTTCATCCAGGCAAGGAGTTTTGGTGGGCTTGATTCGCTTGGCTGCCTCCACAACTTCGAGGTCTGTAATGCACGGGAAGTCATAGGGGGGGGTGGTTGGGGGAAGCTACTGCTGTTGCCCATAGAGTGGTCTGCCTTGGGAATAGTTCTGCTACTATGTTAGCCAGAACATCAGGGTCAGTTGGAGTTGCCTCTCTCTTCCTTAGCTTGTTAGCTACGAGTTTGTAGGCGAGTCCCCAGCGCTCTTTTTCCACGGTATCTAGCAGTTCCTTATAGGCCCGCGATTTGGCAGCCAATATGCCATGTTTAAACTCAGAGCGTTTGCTTCTAAAAGCCTCCATAAGTTCGGCGTGCTGGGTGCTGCCTCTGGCTCATTGCGCCCTTCTTCTTGCCCTTAGGCATTCCGAGCGTAGCTTGCTTAAGTTGGCGCTCCACCAGTACACTGGGGGCTTGCGCTGCTCTTTTTTCCTCCTTGGCATGGTTGCATCACACGTTGCCTCAAGCATAATCATGAGGTCGGCCGCCATTGAATCTGCGTGTCCATTTGAGATTCGAAGAGAGTCGATTTGGTATGCCAGCATATCTTCGTCGATCTTCCTCGAGTCCCAGGCTTGCCCGACTGATCTTCTCTGCCGCCTCCAAGTCGTGCCCTTCGGTAGGATGCAAAAGGAAAGCAGTGCGTGGTCACTCAGCGTTACAACGTCGTGGACCGTCCAGCTCGCGTTAGCCACTTACCCTCTGCTGATGTAGGTGATGTCGATATAGGACGAACCCCTATCGTTGTTGAACGTTGGTTTGCAGCCGTCGTTCAGCAGTACCAGGTCCAACATAAACATTGTGTTTATAACTGCTCGGCCTCTGAGATTGGATATCCTGCTGCCCCATTCTTCTACCCATGCATTGAAGTCGCCCGCGATGGTCTTCGGGCCGCGCCCTCTCGCATGGCTGCCCAGCGCCTTCATCATCTCCTCGAACTGGTCTGGGGTGTCGCTAGGGGGGGCGTAGCAGCTGTAAAAATGCACTCCTTTTATTTTTGCATATGCTATTCCGCGCATCGGCGAGGCCGCCAAATCCTGTATGTGCAGGTTGCTGCAATACTTGATGGCTGCTTTACCGGTCTCTTCTAATATCATTGTGGAGTTGTCACGGACAGGGTAATAGGGTTCGCTCAAAAGCATGATGTCTACCTTGCGCTTCGCCGCAGTTTGAGCCAGGAGGCTCTGGTTAACATTGAACTGAATAATCTTAATTTGCTCCTGCATTATGCTGGGACTTCGCTTCTTTAAGGCTGGCTCTGTATTTCGGGCACGCGAAACAGCCCGTCGGGTGGTTTTTATCCACTTCGTCGCTGCATAATAGGCACTTTGGTGGTGCAACACATCCCCTTGCCTTGTGTCCTCGTTCGCGGCATCGCAGGCAGCAGTCTGACCGATCGATCGCCTTGCAGGTCGTTGCTCGATGCCCGTAGCCCAGACACTTGTAACATCTCGTGGGCCGGACGTCCTGGATGATGCGACACCTTGACCACCCCACGGTTACCGTGCCCTTCCCATCCCGCATCCTACGTAGTCCTTTGATGTCCTCTGGTTTCAGCAGAATGCCTTGAAATTGGGAGACCAGGCAGCTGTGGAGATCTTCTGCTGTCGTGGCCTCGTCCAATCCACTGCAGGATGGTGCTATTCTTTGAGTACCCGTACGTACCGAAGCCATGTCTTTTAGAGTTGCTTCCAGTTCGGTCTTAAATTTGGGGACGCTGTCTGAGACTTTTTCCTCTACTTCCAGTAGTAGTTCCCTATGCTGAGTTCTGCGGACTTTGCGAACATGTTTGCCCAGTTCGATGAGGTTCGGGTCCGCTTTCAGTTTCCGGAGCATTTCCGCATACGACGGCTCCGGCTTCTTCCTCAGGCGTTTAGGCTGAACTTTTTTCCACTCGCCTTCATCGCTAGCCTCCTTGGCGACGGATGCATAGCTGCGCGGCTTGGACGTATTTTCTTTGGGTTTAGGTATACCCTCTGAGCTCACCGCGGGATAGTTGCCGCGCTTGGGTGCCTGTGCTTTGGGCTGCTGAACTTTGGGCATCTGTGCCTTTGGCAGTTTCCATGCTGGTGTAGCCTTTTTTCCAGGCTTTTGGGGCTCGGTTTGAAGCGGTCGTAGAAAGATTCTCTTTAGCGCCGCCTTCGTGAAGCTTGATGGCTCTGTTGCTGAGAGCCGAGAGTTCCAGAAGTACGATCTTGTCATCTATGACTACATGGCGCCGAATTTCGAACGCGGATAGTATCGCGTTAATTTCATTTCCCATCCTTGCGAGGATGCTCCGCAGGTCTTCATTTTGGAATCCCGCGGCAAAGTCCAAGGACCTTATAGGCGATTCCTTCCTTTTCTGTGCGACGGCACGCTGATAACGTCCTTTGCCTTCAGGCTGCTCGTATTAGTATCGCTGCTGGCTACAGGGGCCAAGTTGTCTAGACCGGCCGCACTGCAGGGGCTAGTCGGTATATCCTCCAACACAACCGCCGGCGCAGGAGTTCCCGCGGCTAGGTCTAAAGGCCCTTAAGGCGATCCGATTGATGATTTCCTTGCTTTCCTGAGCAACGGCACGCTGATAACGTCCTTTGCCTTCTGGTTACTCGTATTGATAGCGCTGCTGGCTGCAGGGGCCAAGTTGTCCAACGCTGTATCACTGCGGCGGCAAGTCGGTATATCCTCCAGCACTACCGCCGGCGCAGGGTTTCCGTCGTCCTGCACCGCGATTCCTCCTCCTTTTGTTGGGGACCTTGACATTCTGGAGCTCCTCCTGAATGGGTCATCATCTGTGGGGGCGGGGCCCCCGCTGCTTTGTCCATTTAGTTCCCGATCACCAGATCTGGCAGCACTGTTGGTCTGCGATGAGTTGTCAGCTCCACCGGCTGATTTAACAGATGGGCCTCCCACTGCAAATGTGGCTCTGTGCAATTTAAGCTTGTTCCAGCTGGGCTGTCTCCGTCTTTATGGTTTTTTCGGGCTGCTTATGAACAAGTCCGTATCGATCAGAATCTCAAGAGAGAATCCAACTGCTACCTATGTGGCAGCATTATAGGGTGTACATAAAAATTGATTACTCAAAGGTATGTCAATACATACTGCACACCTAGTAAATTACTATTAACGAAATACATTACCTATTAACATTTACATAAAATTTTACTATTAAATTATTTTACAATAAAATTATTTTCTATTTTTTGAAAAAAAATCTGGAATGAAGATCTTGTGGATAATATTTCTTCATTCGTCTTTTTCGTGGGGTGCGGGTTAACATCTTCGCCAGTGTGTTAGGGTGATGGCCAAGACGTCTTATGTACCCTTCCACGTGCGTCCTGCAAACATCCCCTATCTAAGCAATGTTAAGGTCCCTTTCTATGTTTTTTATTCTCATGTACCAGTGGGCGTTACATATAGATCTGATAATCTTGTTTTGCGCTACTCATTTTTTTGTTCAGATTAGATTTATTCGTAATGCCGTAGACTTCCACAGCATACTTCCAAATTGGGCTTAAAATGGATTTTAAAATGGATGGTATAGAAGCAAACTTTATTTGGCAACGAAAGTTTGTTTCTCGGGGAAAGGAGCCACGACATTTTTGCAGCGTTTGTGAGCACTGCCTGTTTAATCATCATATAATTTGATAAAACCCAGTTGAACAGAAAATTATTTAAAAAGTTTAATCCCTGACTTCAGTTCAAACCTGCTGCACTATACACTCTATCCCTCATCCCTCCTCGACGGTGGTTAATTTTTTTAATACTTTTTTTTAATTGAAATCCGCTGCTGGATCACTTATTTCGATTGGACTTACACAGAAAATCTTGAATTTATAATTAAACCTCATTAAATGGTTTTTTATTTGATTTGTTTATTGATGGATTTGTGTGGTTTATGGGTAGAGATTTCTGGTTTCAAACTGTAGGTGGGTGGGAATCGATTGCAGCGTGGCAAATCTATTGATATTTTATCGTAAGTAAATTTCATTTTTTATTTACTTTTCTTTGCGGATTTGCTTTTTATTTATTTAGTTTAATTTGTTGTATTTTCTCTTCAGTTTATGTTATATTAAGCTTCCCATTTGAATTGTAACGATAAACTTAAGCAAAGTAGCGATCTGGCAACACATATTGTATGTATACAGCCTATTTGGAATTCCTTTATGTTCTGTCAGTTCCTTTAAATCTCATCGACTAAGCAGACGTGTTAAGCGCGTAATAAAACTTATACTTTACCTCTAACAGTTTATAAGACGAAACTTATGCAATACATGTTTATTCTTGTATCAAGAGCAAAATATTTAAAAGAAATTTATTCTCAACCAAGAAGAATAGACCACCAGTATAAATGTTCACCGCTTGCATTAATGTTTCGTATTTAGTTCGAACGAATTCCTGCAATTTATCAACATTTTATTGCAGCTCTCGATTAAATTCTTAGTAGAATAGACCGTGCATCGATCGATTTGGCGCAATTATTCCTTCTTCAATCAGTAGCAGATACCGACGTATCTACCCATTTGGAAGTTCCTGATTTCGTCATTTTCGCTGCCTTTTGCGGATATAGTTTTGTGAACTTTCCATCAGCCATGCAAGGTGATAATGGATTTAATGCACCGCACGGTCCATGCACCATCTATGTCGTCACAATGTCGTGTAGATGGGGATCAGTGACTGGATCAGGAATTTTAGTTGATATGATGTTATCCACTTCATCTGAATATTATTTGTTCGGCAACCAAATTAGGATATGAGCATGCAGTAGTCTACGCTTCTGCCTTTCCACCGAATACAAATAACAACGTGTGTCACCAAAAACTTGATACTTCGTAAGCACATCCTTCATAACATTGAGTTTTGGCTGAAATACTCTGGCGGTTCTGCGGTATTTGGCCCGATTCCAACTCACGTTCAATTTCCGTTCACTTCGGATTGCATGTGGGCGTACTAAATGCATGTGGCATGGGCTTCCGATATAAGATGATGGGAGAATCGTCAGACGTCTAATATTCTGAATATCTCCATCTGAATGAATAGCATCACGCAAGTATATATAGTCCTCAGATCGTAGCTTTGCCTGATTGAATCGGGTGAACGCTAAACGTTCGGTTTCGACTTTGACATACATGAACGACAATTTCTCGCGACTATGTTGGATCGCCAAAAACAAATGCAGAAACATCATAAACGGTGGGTCCATTAAATCTTCGCACATGTTCACCTATTGGTGGGGGAGGTCAAGCGGGTGTTTCCTTTCCTTAGGCTATTATTTAGGAGGTTGATGGTCAGGTGGTTGGGGTGCTTGTCCAGTCTTTTTATGTATCTTTCGCTGAGACGGGTGATCTCCTCTGCTACACATCTAATTCCAAGCTCTTAAGGGATTATTGAGTTTGGTACGTGGTACGGATGGGCGTTCGAAACTGTTCTCAGGCATTTATTCTGAAACCGCTGGATTTTGATGCGGTTAGAACAGCTTGCCGTGCCCCACAACTGTATCCCATAATTCCCGATTGGCTTCAGCACTACTTTGTAAATAAGCAGTTTGAGTTTTTCTTTGAGCTTGGACCTTCTCCCCAGGGGCCAGTGCAGTTGCTTAAGTCGTAGGTTGGCCTGGTTGCGCTTGTTGATCAGGTGAGGGCGCCATGTGAGCCTGCGGTCCAGGGTCAGCCCTAGATATTTGGGAGTGTTATTCGTTGGGATGGTTTCTCCGTTGAGTGTGAAGGGCGGGCAATCCCTTCGCGTAGTGCGAACGTTGTGTGGGAGGATTTCTCAGCGTTGACCACGATGTTCCATCGTTTCAGCCATGGATCGAGAGCATCCAGTTGTCTTTGTATGATCGCTGATGCTTTCTGGGGATCTATGGCGGAGGCTAGGAAGGCGGTGTCATCTGCATATGTGGCTACTTTGAGGTTCCGAGAGGGGGTGATGGGAAGGTCCGCTGTGTAGAGTGTGTACAATATGGGTTCAAGAACACTGCCTTGAGGTACTCCTGATCTTATGGGCCTAGGGGTGCTGATTGATGATCCGCATCTCACTCGGAATTCTCTTTCATCTGTGTACGACTTGAGGAAGGCGAAATGGGAACTTGGGAGGTGGGATTTAATTTTGAAAAGGAGTCCAGGGTGCCAGACTCTGTCAAACGCCTGTTTGACATCCAGAACAACGGCGCAGCAGTACTTCTTCTTTTCGAAGGCCTCAAGTATGCTCCGGTGGCATTGCTCAGGTGTTCCATGAAGGTGTCTGAAGCCAAACTGGTGATCAGGGATCAGTCCGGCCTCGTCCAATACTGGCACTACTCTACGCAAAAATACTCTTTCAAGTATTTTAGATAGGATTGCCAGCAAACTAATCGGACTGTACGATACGATAATACGTCTTCAGGTTTCCCAGGCTTGAGGAGGACAATTACGGACAATTACTTCCGCTCGCTTCCACTCTTTAGGGAAGTACCCTAGACGGAGGCAGCTGTTGAATATGTTGGCCAGCCTTTGGGAACAGATTAGGGGCAACATTTTCAGTGCTGTTGCATCGATATGGTCAGGACCCGGTGACTTGCCATTTTTTAAGGAGGCGATCTCCTGCGCAATCTCCTCTGGTTCGACGGACTGTATTGGCGGGCCAGGAGCACTTGGGCTGTCTATGAAACTTATGGTTGCAGCTCTCTCTTCGCCAGTCCAGCAAAGGCTCTTTCGACCTCAGTCCGACCCCAGGAACCGTCCACTTTTCCCACGGGTGATATCTTCTACGCAGGTCTTTTTATGTGCCTCGTGACATTCCACAGATTATGTTGCGTGTCTCCAGATTCCAGCTCCATAAGGAATCTATGAAACGAGTCCTGCCATAGGATGGATAGCTTATCCTTCAAATCCTTGGTGGCACGATTAAGTGCTGTCTTGTCCCTGGGGTGGCGCGAGGAAAACCAGACTCTTGTGAGGCGCCTTTTTTCGGCCACGAGGGTCGCGGTTTCCGGAGACCACAAGTGCAAGTCTCTTTTAGGTATTCTCGGGGTAGTCGGAGGAGGTGGATTCGCAAACTCAGCGGCATTGTGCATCTCTTTGGTTAGTTGTTCTATGGCCGCATCTATGTTGCTTGGTGTGGAAAGAGCGGTATCTGGGTACAGGGAGGAAAGCATCCAAAACGTAAACTTGGGGGCATTTGTGTGTTTTCCGGTGAGTCTTCTAGGCGGGGTTTTTCTGGGGACGGGGATGTTTAGGAGCAAGTTTACTGCGCTGTGGTCGGATAGCAGTTTATTATAGCTTGAGCATGTTATCTTAGAGTGTCCTATGCCCTTGGAGACGGCGAAGTCCAGCAGATCCGGCTGTTTTGAAGGGTCGGTAGGCCAGTGTGTGGGTTCTCCAGTGGAATGGCAGTCCAGACTCTTCCGCTGCAGATACTTATAGAGCTTTATGCCTTTGGGGTTGTTTGTGCGGGACCCCCACCAGGAGTGTTTGGCGTTAAAGTCTCCGGCTGCTAAAAACCGAGGACCGAGGGACTCGAAAAAGTCCTGAAGGTGGGTCTCGGTTATCGAGTGTCTGGGTGGGAAGTAAACCGCACCAATGGTGATATCTCCCTGTGGGCTGGAAATCCCGGTCACGGCGCACTGAGCCCATTCCTCCTGAAACGCGGGAAGTTCCGTGTACTGAATGCCACTCCTGATGAGCATAGCTGCTCCTCCGCGTGCTCTGCCAGATGGATGGTTGGCATGTAACAGTTCGTACTTGCTAATTTTAAAGTAGGATCTGGGACAAAAGTGGGATTCCGAAACTAGAAAAACATCGATATTGTCAGTTTTGATGAGATGCTCTACTTCGGCTTTGCTCCTCTGCAGGCCGTTTGCGTTCCAAAAAACTATGTTAAGGCTTATTTGCATTACTTTTTGTTGAGGATGGGAGCTATAAACTACATCATCTGTGAGAACATCTGCGATAACATCTGCGATATCAACTTTTCCATCATCCTTTCAATCGATCCTTCCATGCGGGCAAGCATCGTATCAAACTGGTTGGGTTGTGGCGCTTTGGGAGTGGTATGAGGGGTTTGTTAGGGATTCGTTGGCTGTGTCACTTGGTTTCCTAGGAGTACGTTCCTATAACTTGTGCCATTAATGATAGTTGGTATCTGGATGAGAGGTGGTTTGTTGCTACTCTCAACGGGTCTGGCTTTAGAAGATTGCTGCGCTTTTGCCTTTTTGTAGGCAGGGCATCCTCTGAACGACGCAGGGTGATTAGCTTGGCTATGTAAACAGCATGCTTTCTCGTCTATTTTTTTGGTGCATGACCTAGAGTCATGAGAATCACCACATTTCACACAGCGATGCTCCAGGAAGCAGTAGCGCTGGGTGTGTCCGAGCCCTTGACATCTGAAACATTGTGGAACATCGTTGAATTTCAGTGGGGGCTCTACGGTGACGACAGATCTGCAAATCCTCTTTATTTTGAAAACCTCTGTGTTGTTGCTTGCTGGTTCTAGATTAACAAAGAAGATGCCCAGTGGTTGTTTGGATTTCCTGCCAATGGGATTGTGTAGATCCCTCACAGTATGTTAAAGTGCTAGCTTAAAACTGAATACAAAGAAATGGAGCAAATATGGATCTACCCTAGCTTCAATGCATTACGCCATGGTCGGCAAGCCGATTCAGCATTTATGCAGCGCAGTTCGGTACCCCGGAAATGGGTGTCCGATTGCCGCTGCACACCGTTCTTAGCGCTAAGCGCTGAACTCAGTTGGGGCGTATCAGCATTGTTCGTTTGAAGCTACTTAGTTGCTACGGTATTTTTAACATAAACTTATTTAGCTGCTGACTCAAATACATTGAGCGATCTTTCAGTTGTTAACTTGCAGTCGTTGTCCTTTTCCTCCGAATCATGATCTTCACCCAATACATCTTGCACATTAGGAATTTTGTCTCGAATCATTCGGTTGAATATTAGTTCGGAAGGAGAAGTCCCTGTCGTGCTATGTGGAGTGACATTGTGCATTAACATAAAATCCTGGATTGCTTGTTGGAAATTGGTTTTGTTTAAATGGGCAATTTTTAGTCTCTTAACTAACGATCGATTCTTATTTTCAACCTAACCATTCGCCTGAGGCCAATATGGAGGAGTCCTTATTAATTGAATTCCATTTGTGTTACAGTATTCTTCAAAAATCGTACTAATACATTGTCTCCCGTTATCAGTCCGCAGATATTTTGGGAAACCTAAGCGACAAAATGTTTTTTTCATGGCCCCGATTATTGATTCCGATGATATTGACTGTAAAAATCTTATCTCCATTAACCTGGAAAAATAGTCGATAAACGCAAGAAAGTATTTTCTGTTTGGAAGTGGACCTAATAGAATTCCATGGGCATGTTGGAAAAAGTGTTCTTTGCATTGGGGCTGGACGTGGCGGTTGAGAAACAAACATGCAATCTTAGCATGTTTTCACAAAATTTTCAGCATCCGGATCCATGTGGGGCCACCACACCTTGGTTCTCAGTCGACGCTTCATGGCCGACTCACCCGGGTGCCTTTCATGAGCTAATTCTAAAACTCTATTGCGCAGTCCTTTTGGGATGATTAACCGTGTGCCCCTCAATAAAATTTTACCAAGCATTGAAAGTTCGAAATGAAATGGGTTAATGCTGTTAGATATGCCAGCTTGCCAGAAATGCTCATCCAAACAGGTCATTGCGTCCACGATTTCCTCATCTGCAGCACTCTCCCGTGCGATTTCCGATATGTTCAATGATGTACGGACAGTGTACTCAATAACACGAAATCCATTATGTTCAGTTATCTTCCAGATAGAAATTTTTGGTGCAAACTTGCATAATCGGGATATGGCCTCCGAGATGTTTTCCTTACCCGCTTTGTAGATGACTTTGAATTTAAAAGCTTGTAGGCGTAACAGCCATCGCTCAATTCGAGCTGGAGGTTTTGAAGTTGGCTTAAAGATGGTTTCTAACGGGTTGTGGTCTGTCACCAATTCGAATTCTAGTCCGGCTAAATAAAAATATAACTTTTCAACTGCCCACATTAGGCCACTAGGGCCAGGCTTTTTTTCTCGGTCTGAGAAAACCATTTTTCTATGTCTGATAGGCTGCGGCTTGCAAACGAAACAATCTTTGGATCGCCGGTGGTATCGAATTTCAAAAGTACTGCTCCTAACTCAACTGGACTGGCGTCTGCTATTAGGCGTGTTCTATTGTTTGGATCGAAGTATGATAAGCTCGCCCCAGTTAAATTTGCTTTCCCATTTTAGCAATCTCCTTAGGGGTTCTGTACGATTGGCCAGGACGTATGTCACCAGACCTAAAATACTTCGGGTTTCCTCCTTGTTTTTGGGGTCTCTGAATGAAAGAATCGTTGTCACCTTTTCCGGATCAATGCCTTTGTCTGATAAAATGTGTCCCAAAAATTTAACTTGCTGTGTTTTCCAAACACATTTTTCCTTATTCAAGGTTACATTGTTTACTTTAAGAACATCTTTGACTTTTTGTACAGCATCGTCATGATCTTTTTCGTTTTTCCCAAATATAATAATGTCGTGGACATAATTTATTACATTATTGAATGTCGCTAAAATTTCCTTAAGTCTCCTCTGGAAAATTTCAGGAGCCAGGTTAATGCCAAACATTAATCTTTTGTACCTGAATAACGCAATTGGGGTAATGAACGTGGTAATGTTCCGGCTGGATTCCTCAGCTCCAACTGATGATAAGAAGTTTTTAGGTCTAATCGTTTTGTTTTTTTTTTTTTTTAACTTATTTTGAATTTAAAATCTAATGAGTAATGTACCTAATGACGATCTAATGAGGTTGACTTAGGTGTCAATTGGTTGGGGAGGTCAAGCGGGTGTTTCCTCTTCAGTCGTCTTTGGGATTATCTAGGAGGTTGATGGCCAGGTGGTTGGGGTGGTTGTCCAGTCTTTCTATGTATCGCTGAGACGGGTGATCTCCTCTGCTACCCATCTAATTCCAAGCTCTTGTGCCATTAATGATAGTTGGTATCTGGATGAGAGGTGGTTTGTTGCTACTCTCAACGGGTCTGGCTTTAGAAGATTGCTGCGCTTTTGCCTTTTTGTAGGCAGGGCATCCTCTGAACGACGCAGGGTGATTAGCTTGGCTATGTAAACAGCATGCTTTCTCGTCTATTTTTTTGGTGCATGATCTAGAGTCATGAGAATCACCACATTTCACACAGCGATGCTCCAGGAAGCAGTAGCGCTGGGTGTGTCCGAGCCCTTGACATCTGAAACATTGTGGAACATCGTTGAATTTCAGTGGGGGCTCTACGGTGACGACAGATCTGCAAATCCTCTTTATTTTGAAAACCTCTGTATTGTTGCTTGCTGGTTCTAGATTAACAAAGAAGATGCCCAGTGGTTGTTTGGATTTCCTGCCAATGGGATTGTGTAGATCCCTCACAGTATGTTAAAGTGCTAGCTTAAAACTGAATACAAAGAAATGAAGCAAATATGGATCTACCCTAGCTTCAATGCATTACGCCATGGTCGGCAAGCCGATTCAGCATTTATGCAGCGCAGTTCGGTACCCCGGAAATGGGTGTCCGATTGCCGCTGCACACCGTTCTTAGCGCTAAGCGCTGAACTCAGTTGGGGCGTATCAGCATTGTTCGTTTGAAGCTACTTAGTTGCTACGGTATTTTTAACATAAACTTATTTAGCTGCTGACTCAAATACATTGAGCGATCTTTCAGTTGTTAACTTGCAGTCGTTGTCCTTTTCCTCCGAATCATGATCTTCACCCAATACATCTTGCACATTAGGAATTTTGTCTCGAATCATTCGGTTGAATATTAGTTCGGAAGGAGAAGTCCCTGTCGTGCTATGTGGAGTGACATTGTGCATTAACATAAAATCCTGGATTGCTTGTTGGAAATTGGTTTTGTTTAAATGGGCAATTTTTAGTCTCTTAACTAACGATCGATTCTTATTTTCAACCTAACCATTCGCCTGAGGCCAATATGGAGGAGTCCTTATTAATTGAATTCCATTTGTGTTACAGTATTCTTCAAAAATCGTACTAATACATTGTCTCCCGTTATCAGTCCGCAGATATTTTGGGAAACCTAAGCGACAAAATGTTTTTTTCATGGCCCCGATTATTGATTCCGATGATATTGACTGTAAAAATCTTATCTCCATTAACCTGGAAAAATAGTCGATAAACGCAAGAAAGTATTTTCTGTTTGGAAGTGGACCTAATAGAATTCCATGGGCATGTTGGAAAAAGTGTTCTTTGCATTGGGGCTGGACGTGGCGGTTGAGAAACAAACATGCAATCTTAGCATGTTTTCACAAAATTTTCAGCATCCGGATCCATGTGGGGCCACCACACCTTGGTTCTCAGTCGACGCTTCATGGCCGACTCACCCGGGTGCCTTTCATGAGCTAATTCTAAAACTCTATTGCGCAGTCCTTTTGGGATGATTAACCGTGTGCCCCTCAATAAAATTTTACCAAGCATTGAAAGTTCGAAATGAAATGGGTTAAAGCTGTTAGATATGCCAGCTTGCCAGAAATGCTCATCCAAACAGGTCATTGCGTCCACGATTTCCTCATCTGCAGCACTCTCCCGTGCGATTTCCGATATGTTCAATGATGTACGGACAGTGTACTCAATAACACGAAATCCATTATGTTCAGTTATCTTCCAGATAGAAATTTTTGGTGCAAACTTGCATAATCGGGATATGGCCTCCGAGATGTTTTCCTTACCCGCTTTGTAGATGACTTTGAATTTAAAAGCTTGTAGGCGTAACAGCCATCGCTCAATTCGAGCTGGAGGTTTTGAAGTTGGCTTAAAGATGGTTTCTAACGGGTTGTGGTCTGTCACCAATTCGAATTCTAGTCCGGCTAAATAAAAATATAACTTTTCAACTGCCCACATTAGGCCACTAGGGCCAGGCTTTTTTTCTCGGTCTGAGAAAACCATTTTTCTATGTCTGATAGGCTGCGGCTTGCAAACGAAACAATCTTTGGATCGCCGGTGGTATCGAATTTCAAAAGTACTGCTCCTAACTCAACTGGACTGGCGTCTGCTATTAGGCGTGTTCTATTGTTTGGATCGAAGTATGATAAGCTCGCCCCAGTTAAATTTGCTTTCCCATTTTAGCAATCTCCTTAGGGGTTCTGTACGATTGGCCAGGACGTATGTCACCAGACCTAAAATACTTCGGGTTTCCTCCTTGTTTTTGGGGTCTCTGAATGAAAGAATCGTTGTCACCTTTTCCGGATCAATGCCTTTGTCTGATAAAATGTGTCCCAAAAATTTAACTTGCTGTGTTTTCCAAACACATTTTTCCTTATTCAAGGTTACATTGTTTACTTTAAGAACATCTTTGACTTTTTGTACAGCATCGTCATGATCTTTTTCGTTTTTCCCAAATATAATAATGTCGTGGACATAATTTATTACATTATTGAATGTTGCTAAAATTTCCTTAAGTTTCCTCTGGAAAATTTCAGGAGCCAGGTTAATGCCAAACATTAATCTTTTGTACCTGAATAACGCAATTGGGGTAATGAACGTGGTAATGTTCCGGCTGGATTCCTCAGCTCCAACTGATGATAAGAAGTTTTTAGGTCTAATCGTTTTGTTTTTTTTTTTTTTTTAACTTATTTTGAATTTAAAATCTAATGAGTAATGTACCTAATGACGATCTAATGAGGTTGACTTAGGTGTCAATTGGTTGGGGAGGTCAAGCGGGTGTTTCCTCTTCAGTCGTCTTTGGGATTATCTAGGAGGTTGATGGCCAGGTGGTTGGGGTGGTTGTCCAGTCTTTCTATGTATCGCTGAGACGGGTGATCTCCTCTGCTACCCATCTAATTCCAAGCTCTTTATGGATTATTGAATTTTCGTGGTACGGATGGGCGTTCGAAACTGTTCTCAGGCATTTATTTTAAAACCGCTGGATTCTGATGCGGTTAAAATAGCTTGCCGTGCCCCACAACTGTATCCCATATGTCCAGATTGGCTTCAGCACTACCTTGTAAATAAGCAGTTTGAATTTTTCTTTGAGCTTGGACCTTATCCCCAGAAGACAATGCAGTTGCTTAAGTCGTAGGTTGGCCTGGTTGCGCTTGTTGATTAGGTGTGGACGCCATGTGAGCCTGCGGTCCAGGGTCAGCCCTAGATATTTGGGAGTTTTATTCGTTGGGATGGTTTCTCCGTTGAGTGTGAAGGGCGGGCAATCCCTTCGCGTAGTGCGAACGTTGTGTGGGAGGATTTCTCAGCGTTGACCACGATGTTCCATCGTTTCAACCATGGACCGAGGGCATTCAGTTGCCTCTGGATGATGGCTGAAGCTTCCTGAGGATCTGTGGCGGAGGCTAGGAAGGCGGTGGCATCTGCATATGTGGCTACTGTTAGGTTCCGGGAAGGGGTGATAGGGAGGTCCGCTGTGTAGAGTGTGTATAAGATGGGTCCAAGAACACTGCCTTGTGGTACTCCTGCTCTTATGGGCCTAGGGGTGCTGATTGATGATCCGCATCTCACTCGGAATTCTCTTCCTTCTTTGTACGACTTGAGGAAGGTGAAATGGGAACTTGGGAGGTGGGATTTTATTTTGAAAAGTAGTCCAGGGTGCCAGACTCTGTCAAACGCCTGTTTGACATCAAGCATAACGGCGCAGCAGTACTTTTTCTTTTCGAAGGCCTCAAGTATGCTCTCAACAATCCGGTGGCATTGCTCAGGTGTTCCATGAAGGCGTCTGAAGCCAAACTAGTGGTCAGGGATCAGACCAGCCTCTTTCAATACTGGCAGTACTCTACGTAAAAATACTCTTTCAAGTATTTTGGAAAGCAAACTAATCGGACGATACGATGCTAGGTTGCCATCAGGTTTCCCAGGCTTGAGGAGGACAATAACTTCCGCTCGCTTCCACTCTTTAGGGAAGTACCCTAGACGGAGGCAGCTGTTGAATATGTTGGGCAGCCTTTGGGAACAGATTAGGGGCAACATTTTTAGTGCTGATGCATCGATACGGTCAGGACCCGGTGACTTGCCATTTTTTAGGGAGGCGATCTCCTGCGCAATCTCCTCTGGTTCGACGGGCTGTATTGGCGGGCCAGGAGAACTTGGGCTGTCTATGAACCTTATGGTTGCAGCTCTCTCTTCGCCAGTGCATCTGTCGAACGGTGAGAATGCACTATATAGATGATCAGCGAAGGCTCTTTCGACCTCAGTCCGACACCAGGAACCGTCCACTTTTCGCACGGGTGATATCTTCTACGCAGGTCTTTTTATGTGCCTCGTGACATTCCATAGATTGTGCTGCGGGTCTCCAGGTTCCAGCTCCATAAGGAATCTATGAAACGAGTCCTGCCATAGGATGGATAGCTTGTCCTTCAAATCCTTGGTGGCACGATTAAGTGCTGTCTTGTCCCTGGGGTTGCGCGAGGAAAACCAGACTCTTATGAGGCGCCTTTTTTCGGCCACGAGGGCCGCGATTTCCGGAGACCACAAGTGCACGTCTCTTTTAGGTATTCTCGGGGTAGTCGGAGGAGGTGGATTCGCAAACTCAGCGGCATTGTGCATCTCTTTGGTTAGTTGTTCTATGGCCGCATCTATGTTGCTTGGTGTGGAAAGAGCGGTATCTGGGTACAGGGAGGAAAGCATCCAAAACGTAAACTTGGGGGCATTTGTGTGTTTTCCGGTGAGTCTTCTAGGCGGGGTTTTTCTGGGGACGGGGATGTTTAGGAGCAAGTTTACTGCGCTGTGGTCGGATAGCAGTTTATTATAGCTTGAGCATGTTATCTTAGAGTGTCCTATGTCCTTGGAGACGACGAAGTCCAGCAGATCCGGCTGCTTTGAAGGGTCGGTAGGCCAGTGTGTGGGTTCTCCAGTGGAATGGCAGTCCAGACTCTTCCGCTGCAGATACTTATAGAGCTTTATGCCTTTGGGGTTGTTTGTGCGGAACCCCCACCAGGAGTGTTTGGCGTTAAAGTCTCCGGCTGCTAAAAACCGAGGACCGAGGGACTCGAAAAAGTCCTGAAGGTGGGTCTCGGTTATCGAGTGTCTGGGTGGGAAGTAAACCGCACCAATGGTGATATCTCCCTGTGGGCTAGAAATCCCGGTCACGGCGCACTGAGCCCATTCCTGCTGAAACGCGGGAAGTTCCGTGTACTGAATGCCACTCCTGATGAGCATAGCTGCTCCTCCGCGTGCTCTGCCAGATGGATGGTTGGCATGTAACAGTTTGTACCTGCTAATTTTAAAGTAGGATCTGGGACAAAAATGGGATTCCGAAACTAGAAAAACATCGATATTGTCAGTTTTGATGAGATGCTCTACTTCGGCTTTGCTCTTCTGCAGGCCGTTTGCGTTCCAAAAAACTATGTTAAGGCTTATTTGCATTACTTTTTGTTGAGGATGGGAGCTATAAACTGCATCATCTGTGAGAACATCTGCGATAACATCTGCGATATCAACTTTTCCATCATCCTCTCAATCGATCCTTCCATGCGGGCAAGCATCGTATCAAACTGGTTGGGTTGTGGCGCTTTGGGAGTGGTATGAGGGGTTTGTTAGGGATTCGTTGGCTGTGTCACTTGGTTTCCTAGGAGTACGTTCCTATAACTTGTGCCATTAATGATAGTTGGTATCTGGATGAGAGGTGGTTTGTTGCTACTCTCAACGGGTCTGGCTTTAGAAGATTGCTGCGCTTTTGCCTTTTTGTAGGCAGGGCATCCTCTGAACGACGCAGGGTGATTAGCTTGGCTATGTAAACAGCATGCTTTCTCGTCTATTTTTTTGGTGCATGACCTAGAGTCATGAGAATCACCACATTTCACACAGCGATGCTCCAGGAAGCAGTAGCGCTGGGTGTGTCCGAGCCCTTGACATCTGAAACATTGTGGAACATCGTTGAATTTCAGTGGGGGCTCTACGGTGACGACAGATCTGCAAATCCTCTTTATTTTGAAAACCTTTGTGTTGTTGCTTGCTGGTTCTAGATTAACAAAGAAGATCCCCAGTGGTTGTTTGGATTTCCTGCCAATGGGATTGTGCAGATCCCTCACAGTTTGGCCGTTTTTGTGGAGTTCTTCTTTAATTTCAGTCTGGTCCGTTGAGTGGTGAAGTTCCGTGATGACTCCGCTCTTGGCACCCCGACCCGGCCCGTAAAATGCGCAATCCACCAAGTCCCACGGGCGGGAATAACAAAACACAAAATTCCGAAAAATAATTCAATTTAAAACCGAAAACAAAGTTCCTTTTTGATGAAGGATTTTTCAATGAATGTGATTATAAAACATGAACGACGCTATTGAAAATCCATCTGCGACATCAGCAGTGGGACCACCACACCTACAAAGCAATTCGGAACAAAGTTTACGCGCGATAGTCGAAAGGCAAAATAAAGTGATGGCTGAATTATTAAAAGCGTCGGTGCCTGGCGCACGTGCTGTTTCCGCGACTCTACCGACATTCAACCCCGAAGCTGCTGACGCCGACGCAGCTGCATGGTGCAAAACGGGTAATATGAAGGCGTATCTTTGGTATCAACGGCTGCAGTGTTGCTGAACATGCCGAAAGGACGCCCAAATCAACATGAATGCCTTTCGGTGTACTCCAGCCGTTTGGTTACAACTTTACTGACCAAGTGGAAGGAAATGACGCACGAAGAGATTGTGGTATCATTGGTCCTGGCACATACATCGCAAATCGACCCCAGACTTCAGCATTTGGTTTTCACAACGAACGTAAAGACACGTGCGGAGCTACAACAACAACTCAGAGCCCACTCGTTCGTCAGAAATGCCGAATTCGCTGGATTCGAGCAAGGCCCCGAAAAGAAGAGGCACAAAATGCAAACACCGATTAGATGCCATAGTTGTGGTAAACTCGGACACAAGGCAATGGAGTGCCGAAAGAGAAAAGCAGAAGAAAGGAACGAGAGAAATGAGACGAGACCAGGCTATAGCAGCGGCAAATCTACAGTTACGTGTTTCAAATGTGGCAACGTTTGACATATTGCATCGGCGTGCGCGAAGAGACCAGCAACAGCGAATATAAGCATAGAGAGGAGAGTCGACACGTGTGCGGTAATTCAGCAGAACGGGACAGCAATACAGTTTGGTGAGCGGTTTCCATTTTTCTTTGATTCTGGTTCTGAATGCTCGTTAATAAAAGAGACAATTGGCGAGAAGCTTGCCGGCAAGAGATGCCATAATCTTGTAATTTTGAGAGGCATAGGCGACAATGTTGTCAAGAGTAATTTGCAAATTCTGTCCACTGTAAAAATTTCTGAATTTAATCTTGAATTGTTGTTTCACGTAGTTGATCTTTTGATCCTTTGATCTTCAACCCCGACGGACGTGTTTCTAACAAAGCTCCAGTTAATATTGAAGTCTAAGTGCAAAATTCAATCCCAAGTGAAAACCATTATATAAAAGCGAAAAGACGCTAATACATATTTATATGTGTTTTTTACAAAACCCTATATACTCCTGTGAATAAATAAACAAGAAACAAGTGAAAACAATAAACTAAACAAAATATGAGCGCACCCGGCGCTCAAAATCAGAAGCGAGAGCTTCAAGCAAAACAAAACAAAAACAACTCCTACATCTCACTCACCCACATATCAAATCATACAAACAATTACCAAAACTTGCACCCGCAGAGTGATGAAAGAGCGCGATCTTGCTCTCCAGCATTGGAGAGACCCAACAATTACTCTCAGCAACGAAGACCAGAATGCGCGCCAAATTTACCCGCGCGTATACCATCAACAACTTCCGAGATATTAATGAACACACACTCAACGCTCCCGCTCACAGCAGTTACGCTCTCAGCTCTCCCACTCTCAACTCTTCCGCTTTCAACAACCTCAGACACAAATACCACAACTACAGCAACTATAGCAACAACAACTACAGTTTGCTATGCTTCAATGCCGATACGTTCTTCCTCAGCGAATATTAAAACACCCACAACCTCAATACCCGCTCCAACAACAATAAACAAATCTCAATCCTCTCTCCCAAAACAACAAAACTTAAAACGTCACCGAGAAAATCAGTCTCCAAACGGTTCCAAAGATCTTTTAAATGGCAACAAGAAACAGAAGAATAAAACCCAAACCGCCACTCAAAAAACACTCAAAGAGTACTGGCTAGCCGAGCCAAACTCAAGCAACCGCTTTGAGTTACTAGCACAAGATGATGAAGACCAAAACCAAACTGACAATGGGACAAATGCAACCATAAATGAGCAAATGCAAATTGAGCACAAAAAAGCAAAACCCCCCCTCCCCCATATATGTTCAAAATGTTGAAAACATATACGCACTAACTACTGCTTTAAACTCATTGAAAGAACCACGATATGAACTTAAAGCACTGTCAACTAATGAAATAAAAATACAGCCACTAGAAACTACTCACTATCACAACATATTAGGACTATTAAAAGATAAATCGACCAAATACTACACCTTCAGACCAAAAGACCAGAGGGGATTTAAGGTAATCCTTCGTAACGTCCATCATGCTACAGACAAAGACGATATTATAAATGAACTAGCCCAGCAAGGACATGAAGTTATAAATTTACACAACATCCAGCGCTACGACACCAAACAACCATTGCCTCTATTCTCTATTGAACTCAAAATGAAAGAAAATAATAAAGACATCTATAAAATTGAGCACCTTCTTCATTGCAAAGTAATTTTTGAGCCACCGCGACCAAAGCGAACACTTCCCCAATGTACAAACTGCCAAAAATATGGACATACCAAAAATTACTGCACCAAAGACCCAACTTGTGTAAAATGCGCTGGAAAACACAGCTCATCATCCTGCACTATTAATACAAGATCGGACCGAACAAGTATTAAATGTGCACTATGCAGTGAAAACCACACTGCAAACTATAAAGGTTGTATGGTGTACAAAGCACTACAAATCCAAAAATACCCAACTCTCCGGAAAAAAGAAATACCGGCAACAGAAACAAATAATCAAACGACACAATACAGTACAACAAATAACGTAAAAAGCTTAAAGACGCCAGAAATATCCTATGCCGAAGTCTTAAATAGAAACCAAGTAACTAGCCATCAAACCAACTCAGCAATCCAAACTGCCAGTGTACCTAATATACAGCCTGCTCCAACTCAACTAAGCCAAACCGCACAAAATGATTTTGACGAACTAAAACAATTGATGAAACAATTAATAGCCCAAATGACAAATATGCTGAACATAATCACGATTCTAGCATCTAAACTTGACAAATAAACACCTAACAATCGCCATCTGGAATGCTAACGGACTTTCACGCCATATACTTGAATTAAAAACTTTCTTAAATGAAAAACTAATTGACGTCATGCTCATTTCCGAAACGCACTCAACTGACAAAACATATATAAACATACCAAACTATAATATATTCTCTACTAATCACCCGGACGGTAAGGCCCATGGTGGTACTGCAGTAATAATTAAAAAAAGCATAAAGTGCATAGAGCTTAATGGATTCAAAAAGGACTACATACAGGCTACTACCATATCGACCTCAGACACAACGGGTCCAATAAATATATCTGCAGTTTATTGCCCACCTAAATTTAACAACACAAAAGACCAATACCTCGATTTTCTAAAATCACTGGGAAATCGGTATCTGGCAGGAGGTGACTATAATGCCAAACACATAACATGGGGGTCCAGACTCACCACTGCAAAGGGAAGACAACTGTATGACGCAATAAGAAGCAATAATAGCCATGCCCTAAGCACAGGCGAGCCGACTTATTGGCCAACTGACACAAACAAGCTACCGGACTTAATTGACTTCTGTATTACAAGAAATATAAATTGCGATAACCTAACAATAAAATCATGCCTAGACCTCTCCTCCGACCACTCCCCAATATTAATTACACTACATGGTGGAGTAGAAGAAAACAACAATGACCGCCCTTTATTTAACCACAAAACAAACTGGAATATGTTTCGCGAGATTTTGGAACAGAACATGGAAATTAATATCTCTCTAAAGACAAACAACGAACTGGACTCCGCAATAGCATATTTAAATGACAACATCATAAATGCAGCAACGCAATCGACACCATCTATAAAAATGATTGCATCAAAGAAAACTCCCGCCTTTATTAAAGAAAAAATCAGACAAAAGCGCAACCTTAGGAAGATATGGCAAAGGACTAGGCATCCAGAAGATAAACACAAACTTAATAAAGCAACAGACGAACTCAAGAGAATTCTCAGGGCAGACAAAGATAACCGGCTACAATACTACCTTAGCAACCTCGGAACCTCCTTATCGACAAATTATTCTCTGTGGAAAGCGACCAAAAAATTGACGAACTCAACTATACACAAGCCGCCTATAAAAAGAAACAATAACACATGGGCGAGATCAAACAAAGAAAAAGCAGACACTCTGGCTGAACACTTTAAAACATCATTTACAAATGACATGGACAACGGCAACGCTGAGCTTCCAACACAAATCACCAACCCAAATTGTGCAATTAAAACTATAACAAAGGCAGAAATTAAATTGCACATAAAACAAATTAAAAACAAGAAAGCCCCCGGATATGACTTAATCGGAGGAAAAATCCTGAAAGAACTACCAGACGCTATAATCATTTATATTAGAAACCTGTTCAACGGAATCCTTCGACTACAATACTTTCCCATAACTTGGAAGGTAGGCCAAATTAAAGCAATTCCGAAACCGAATAAAAACGCCAATACTGTAAGTTCGTACAGACCAATCACGCTATTACCTGTCCTCTCAAAAGTATTCGAAAAAGTCCTATTAAATAGAATCGAGCCAACCCTAAAACAGAAAAATAAAGCAGCACTCGACTGTCCAGCAGGTCCATCGAGTAATTAATAAAATAACAACAGATTTTGACGAAAAGAAGTTTTGCTATGCCGTGTACTTGGACATTGCTAAAGCATTTGACAAAGTATGGCACAAAGGACTGCTGCATAAGCTAAGAAATATACTACCAGACAACCTGTATACCATCCTACAAAGCTATATAACGGACAGATATTTCTATATCAAATATGACAATGAATGCTCAGATATTATGCCAGTGTCAGCGGGTGTTCCCCAAGGTAGTGTGCTTGGGCCCATTTTATACTTAATTTACACCTCCGATATTCCAGAGCCAACTATCCCTGGATCAATGATTGCTACGTTCGCAGATGATACTGTATTAATGTCGTCAAGCGCGTGTGAAAAAACAGCTGCAAGTACGCTACAACAAATCATGACACAAACAGTATCCTGGTTTGAGAGATGGGGCATCGAAATAAATAAAGACAAAACTCAACAAGTAATATACACAAAACGACAACCCAAAAACTTCGCAATTAAAATCAACAACAATCAAATATTGTTACGCCCATATGCCAAGTACCTTGGACTAACTATCGACGCAAAACTGACATGGAAGCAGCACATTCTAAATAAACGAAATGAAATAAAAAACAAATTTCGACAACTTAACTGGCTAATAGGAAAACACTCTAAACTAAAACTACATTACAAAATTTCAATATACAAGGCGATAATAAAACCAATATGGACGTACGGCATAGAAATCTGGGGAACTGCCAGTAAATCTCACTTACAGCTAATTCAGCGAACGCAATCGAAAATGCTAAGAACAATGACAAATGCCGAATGGTATATTAGAAATGAAGATATACATAAAGATCTAAACATAGAGACAGTCAACGAAACTATTAAAAAAAGCAGCAAAAAACACACAAATCAACTACTTAACCACCAAAACCCAAACCTGAGACAAATACCGATGAGAGAGCTGGGACCGAGAAGACTAAAACGTTAAACTCCAACGGAATTAAATTATTAGTAAAATATTAAAATATTAGCGTATCCTTGCAATGGGAAGGGCCGCTACCTTTTTTCCTTTCTTCAACCATTACTCATTGTTATTCTTTATAAAAAACAGAATGTAATTTAAAGGAAATTAATAAAAAAAAAAAAAAAAAAAAAAAACGTAGTTGATAAGAAATGCCTTAAATACGATATGATGATTGGGCACAATATTTTTCAGCTTGGTTTTGGAGTAATGTTAGAAAGTAACAGGTTCGATATTTACAAAACACAAACGGTATTATCGATAAATGATGATGGCATGTTAAATAAGGTCGACTCAATTGCTAGTGATAAATCGAAACTTAATGCTATATTGGCCAAATATTCGGAATTCTTCATTGATGGTATCCCATGTAGGCGTGTGACCACGGGTTCACTGGAAATCCGTTTGCTAGACATGAATAAAACTGTTCAAAGGCTACCGTATCGCCTCAGCGAAGACGAAAGGCAGATAGTAAAGAATAAAATTGATCAAATGTTAGTAGCAAATGTATTTAGACCTAGTAGCTCTCCCTTCGCTAGCCCTATGTTACTTGTGAAAAAGAAAGAGGGCAGTGATAGGCTTTGTATTGATTATCGTCAGTTGAACGCAAATACAGTGTCAGATATGTATCCCTTGCCGTTAATATCAGACCAGATTGATCGCTTACGTGGCGGGAAATATTTTTCCAGTTTGGATATGGCCAATGGTTTTTATCAGGTGCCAATTCACCCCGATTCTGTTGACAGAACAGCTTTTGTGACCTCTGAAGGTCAATATGAGTTTTTGGCAATGCCGTTCGGATTGAAGAATGCGTCATTTGTTTTTCAGCGTGCCATAGTCCGAGCCCTGGGGAATTTAGTTAATACCTATGCGGTGGTCTACATTGATGATGTGTTGATTGTCTCAGATTCTGAAGAGGAAGCGTTTGAAAGATTGGAGAAAGTGCTAAGCGTGTTATCAATGTCAGGGTTTTCTTTCAATGTAAAAAAATGTCAATTTCTGTCAATTTCAAAATTCAGGCGTTATCTCAACTCCCAGAACCAGGTTCAATCACACAGATACGACAGTTTATTGGTTTAGCATCCTACTTCAGGCAGTTCGTCCCTAGATTTTCGGAAGTGATGAAACCATTGTACCAATTAACTTCGAAATTAAATGATTTCAAATGGGAAATTTTTCTCGGCATTTTGCGAACACAAAATATCACAACGAAATAGAGTAAGAAAATGCAACACGACTGTTAAATTCGCGTCTACTTAGAAAATGAAACAACACCAGGAACTACCGTTACAATAAGAAAACAGATTGAGAAACAGCTGTCTTCCCGCTGAGCGGTTACAGGTCAGCTCGAGACCCGCCTACTTCCAAAGCTATATCTTTGTGAGTTTTGCTCCGATTGACTTCCTATTTACAGACAACATTCTTGACTTAATATACTTTCATAATATGCAAAAAAAATCACTTTTTTGGAACCCTCAAGACCCTACCATATTGACATTAGTGGGAAATTGAGTGGCAAGAAAGACGAAAAGGAATATGTCATTGTACAAATTAATGCTTTCACTAAGTACGTCTATTTGTACCACACCTGGAATTTAGACTCGATTAGTTGCATACAGGCGGTGAAGTCCGCCATATCGATATTTGGCGTCCCCAGTAGAAATATAGCGGATCAGGGACGATGCTTCACAAGTAACGAATTTCGCAAGTTCTGTAACACAAACAAAATGGATTTACACGTGATAGCAACTGGTGCTATCAGAGCGAATGGGCAGGTAGAGCGAGTGATGAGTGTACTTAAAGGGATGTTAACAGCAGTAGAGACTAGCGAACGTTCGTGAACCTGAACACACCCGTCGAAATTTCGGTTGGGGCATATACGTATTGACAAAATTCTAGAAATAAAGCGTAACCAAATGTTTGATGATATTAGTCTACTTAATAATATAAATCAGAACGGCGAATTTTGTAAAGCTTGTGTAAATGGCAAGCAATCAAGACTTAAATTTAAAAAACTAAAAATTAAAGAGCATGTCAAAAGACCATTATTCGTTGTACATTCGGATGTTTGCGGACCAATTGTACCGTCAACAATTGACAATAAAAATTACTATGTTGTATTCATTGACCAATATACACATTACTATGTAACCTATTTAATATCTTACAAGTCAGATATGTTTTCAGTTTTTAAAGATTTTATTGCCAAAGGCGAAGCTCACAGGCAATGATAACAGTTGTAAAATTGAATAAAAGAATTTGGGGAGAAGCTGTTTTAACAGCAACTTATCTAATAAATAGATGCCCAAGTAGAGCATAGCAAAATATGAAGAAAACACCTTATGAAATGTGGCATGACAAGAAACCAGTTTTGAAATATTTTAAGATATTTGGTTCAACTGTCTATGTACTGAATAAAGTAAGAAATCGAAAATTTGATGAGAAATCAATAAAATGTATCTTGTTGGATATGAACCAAACGGGTTAAAATTGTGGAATGCAGAATCAAGGAAATTTATGATAGCTAGGGATGTTGTGGTGGATGAAACTAATATGTTTCATACTAGATTTGGAGATGATAGTGTTAAGCAATCGCAAGACATATTATCCGAACTTGAAAATACAGATCAGGTTGAAGACTCTTGTTTGTTGGATACAAATGATAACCAAAGTATTGAAGAGTCAATACATGAGAAGTCTAATAATCTTGAATCAGACAAACAGACTAGTGAAAATTCCACAAATCCAGAGAATTTCGATCCATTTGATGATTCTGGTGACAAAATACAAAATTCGAGTAGAGAATGAAGAAATAAAGAGAAGTGAACGGATTAAAGATAGATCTAAAATATCTTATAGACTGATGGAAAAGTATTTATTGAATGCATACGTATGTTTCAATGACATACCCAGTACATTTGAAGAAATTAAATACCGCGATGACTGAGTTTTCTGGGAGAAAGCTGTTTGTGATGAATTAGATTCTCATTTAGAAAATAACACTTGGTCCCTAGTAAAAAGACCAATAAACAAAAACATTGTTGAGTGCAAGTGGGTGTTCACAGTAAAGCAAGATGAGTTTGGTAATTTGGTAAAGTATAAGACCAGGTTAGTGGCACGTGGCTTTACTCAAGAATAGACTATGACGAAACCTTTGCACCAGTTGCGCGAATATCAAGTTTCCGATTTATCTTTAGAAATTTTTTTTTTTTTTTTTTTTTTTTTTTTTTTATAAAATTGTATTTATTTACAGTGCAGTGTACTGTTACTGTTTGTAGCAACTTATACTGCAGGGTATCACATAATTTCTATTGAGTATTTACATATTTAAATACTTAAACCTACTTAATTAGGGAGCCTGGAGGCATGAATTAATTTTATGAATTAATTTATAAATCTTCTTGGTAGATCTGTTGGGTGAATGCGCAGGAGCCTCCTTCTCGCCCTCAGTCCCAAGACACGTCGCCTCATCGAGAGTTTCCGAGCCAACTGGTTTGGGTGGATTCCCAATTTGATAATGTACGCAGTTGCATGTGCGTTTATGACATCGCCAATCCTTGGTACCTTCAGCTCTTTTTCAATGTCTTTGTTTCGGATGTACCAAGCCGCTCCAGATAGTTTACGCAAAATTTGCGACTGCGCCACATGAATTTTGTTGAGGTGCGACTTTGCAGCGATGCCACAAACTTGGATGCCATATTTCCAAATAGGAGCCAAGACTATTTTTTTAGATACAGCTGAAGCGTATCAGTGGCTGTATAGACGCAAGTATCTCTGGCCAGGACTGCAGTGTCATCAGCAAAAGTGGCAACTAGCAGGTCATTGGGATCTGTAAGCGACATGTTGTCAGCTGAGGGCATGTCGTGCGTATACAGGCTATATAGTGTTGGACCTAACACACTTCCCTGGGGTACACCTGCTCTGACTCTTTTTGTTTGGGAGGACAGTCCGTCCTGTACTACTTTAAAGGATCGCTCGTGGAGGAAGCTTTTTATTATTAAAAAGAGCTGAGGATTTAGTAGCCTTTTAAGCTTGTGCAGAAGTCCTTCATGCCACACTCTGTCGAAAGCCTGCTGGATGTCCAGAAAAGCTCCAACGACGTACTCCTTTCTATGGAAACCTTCCAATACAAAGTTTACTATGCGGTGTAGCTGTTCAGGTGTGCCATGCCTGAGTCTAAAGCCAAACTGAAACTTCGGAATAGCTTTCTGGACCTTTCGCGACTCGAGCAATCTTCTCACGATGCACTTCTCAAGTAATTTTCCAAATGCTGGAAGCAGGCTTATTGGGCGATAGGAGTCTAATTCCTCTGCTGGCTTCCCACTTTTATGGAGCATAATGATATTCGCCTTCTTCCAGGCGCTTGGGAAGTGTCCCAGTCGAAGAGCAGAGTTAAAAATTAATACAAGGAATAACAAAGCTCTGTGGGGCATCAGCTTAATGGAGCGGTTGTCGATGTGATCCGCACCAGGAGCCTTGTTTTTGCGAAGGGATTTTATATCATCTTCCAATTCCGTGAGTTTAATAGGCTTTACAGGAAGAGCCATCTGCAATGGGGCTTCTAGGGATTCAGCAACCAGTTGTACTCGTCTTGGCGATGCTGTCTCGAACGGCTGGAATCTTTCCTCCAGGTTTCTGGCAAACGCTTCAGCTCTATCCTGAGGTGATTTTGCCCAAGTGCCATCTGGGTTACGAACTGGAAACTTTGGAGCAACTTGTCTCTTGAATCTCTTCGTGAGCTTCCAGAGCGCGAATTTTGAGTTTCCATTGGCAGTAACTTTCCCCAGGAACGCGTCAGTTGCTTCTCTTTTCAGTATGGCTAGTACTTTTCTCACCCGATTTGATATCCTTCGGTACAGTCTGTCAATTATTGGATCATTGGTCCTGATGAACTCACGCCGGAGACGTTTCTTGAGAGTTAAGAGTCCTACTGCTTCCGGAGAAAGAGCGATGTTGCTACGCACGTTGCGTAGTTGAACTGCGCCGCCAGGAGCTGCAATTTGAGCTGCATCTTTGATCTTTAGAGATTGATCCTTTGATCTTCAACCCCGACGGACGTGTTTTTAACAAAGCTCCAGTTAATATTGAAGTCTAAGTGCAAAATTCAATCCCAAGTGAAAACCATTATATAAAAGCGAAAAGACGCTAATACATATTTATATGTGTTTTTTACAAAACCCCATATACTCCTGTGAATAAATAAACAAGAAACAAGTGAAAACAATAAACTAAACAAAATATGAGCGCACCCGGCGCTCAAAATCAGAAGCGAGAGCTTCAAGCAAAACAAAACAAAAACAACTCCTACATCTCACTCACCCACATATCAAATCATACAAACAATTACCAAAACTTGCACCCGCAGAGTGATGAAAGAGCGCGATCTTGCTCTCCAGCAT
Organism: Drosophila merina; assembly: GCA_035047645.1. Taxonomy (NCBI): domain Eukaryota; kingdom Metazoa; phylum Arthropoda; class Insecta; order Diptera; family Drosophilidae; genus Drosophila; species Drosophila merina. Next base: position 1,068,746 of record JAWNPH010000022.1, on the reverse strand, counting down.
TGGAGAGACCCAACAATTACTCTCAGCAACGAAGACCAGAATGCGCGCCAAATTTACCCGCGCGTATACCATCAACAACTTCCGAGATATTAATGAACACACACTCAACGCTCCCGCTCACAGCAGTTACGCTCTCAGCTCTCCCACTCTCAACTCTTCCGCTTTCAACAACCTCAGACACAAATACCACAACTACAGCAACTATAGCAACAACAACTACAGTTTGCTATGCTTCAATGCCGATACGTTCTTCCTCAGCGAATATTAAAACACCCACAACCTCAATACCCGCTCCAACAACAATAAACAAATCTCAATCCTCTCTCCCAAAACAACAAAACTTAAAACGTCACCGAGAAAATCAGTCTCCAAACGGTTCCAAAGATCTTTTAAATGGCAACAAGAAACAGAAGAATAAAACCCAAACCGCCACTCAAAAAACACTCAAAGAGTACTGGCTAGCCGAGCCAAACTCAAGCAACCGCTTTGAGTTACTAGCACAAGATGATGAAGACGAAAACCAAACTGACAATGGGACAAATGCAACCATAAATGCGCAAATGCAAATTGAGCACAAAAAAGCAAAACCGCCCCCCATATATGTTCAAAATGTTGAAAACATATACGCACTAACTACTGCTTTAAACTCATTGAAAGAAACACGATATGAACTTAAAGCACTGTCAACTAATGAAATAAAAATACAGCCACTAGAAACTACTCACTATCACAACATATTAGGACTATTAAAAGATAAATCGACCAAATACTACACCTTCAGACCAAAAGACCAGAGGGGATTTAAGGTAATCCTTCGTAACGTCCATCATGCTACAGACAAAGACGATATTATAAATGAACTAGCCCAGCAAGGACATGAAGTTATAAATTTACACAACATCCAGCGCTACGACACCAAACAACCATTGCCTCTATTCTCTATTGAACTCAAAATGAAAGAAAATAATAAAGACATCTATAAAATTGAGCACCTTCTTCATTGCAAAGTAATTTTTGAGCCACCGCGACCAAAGCGAACACTTCCCCAATGTACAAACTGCCAAAAATATGGACATACCAAAAATTACTGCACCAAAGACCCAACTTGTGTAAAATGCGCTGGAAAACACAGCTCATCATCCTGCACTATTTATACAAGATCGGACCGAACAAGTATTAAATGTGCACTATGCAGTGAAAACCACACTGCAAACTATAAAGGTTGTATGGTGTACAAAGCACTACAAATCCAAAAATACCCAACTCTCCGGAAAAAAGAAATACCGGCAACAGAAACAAATAATCAAACGACACAATACAGTACAACAAATAACGTAGAAAGCTTAAAGACACCAGAAATATCCTATGCCGAAGTCTTAAATAGAAACCAAGTAACTAGCCATCAAACCAACTCAGCAATCCAAACTGCCAGCGTACCTAATATACAGCCTGCTCCAACGCAACTAAGCCAAACCGCACAAAATGATTTTGACGAACTAAAACAATTGATGAAACAATTAATAGCCCAAATGGCAAATATGCTGAACATAATCACGATTCTAGCATCTAAACTTGACAAATAAACACCTAACAATCGCCATCTGGAATGCTAACGGACTTTCACGCCATATACTTGAATTAAAAACTTTCCTAAATGAAAAACTAATTGACGTCATGCTCATTTCCGAAACGCACTCAACTTACAAAACATATATAAACATACCAAACTATAATATATTCTCTACTAATCACCCGGACGGTAAGGCCCATGGTGGTACTGCAGTAATAATTAAAAAAAGCATAAAGTGCATAGAGCTTAATGGATTCAAAAAGGACTACATACAGGCTACTACCATATCGACCTCAGACACAACGGGTCCAATAAATATATCTGCAGTTTATTGCCCACCTAAATTTAATAACACAAAAACCAATACCTCGATTTTCTAAAATCACTGGGAAATCGGTATCTGGCAGGAGGTGACTATAATGCCAAACACATAACATGGGGGTCCAGACTTACCACTGCAAAGGGAAGACAACTGTATGACGCAATAAGAAGCAATAATAGCCATGCCCTAAGCACAGGCGAGCCGACTTATTGGCCAACTGACACAAACAAGCTACCGGACTTAATTGACTTCTGTATTACAAGAAATATAAATTGCGATAACCTAACAATAAAATCATGCCTAGACCTCTCCTCCGACCACTCCCCAATATTAATTACACTACATGGTGGAGTAGAAGAAAACAACAATGACCCCCCTTTATTTAACCACAAAACAAACTGGAATATGTTTCGCGAGATTTTGGAACAGAACATGGAAATAAATATCTCTCTAAAGACAAACAACGAACTGGACTCCGCAATAGCATATTTAAATGACAACATCATATATGCAGCAACGCAATCGACACCATCTATAAAAATGACTGTCTATCAAATATGACAATGAATGCTCAGATATTATGCCAGTGTCAGCGGGTGTTCCCCAAGGTAGTGTGCTTGGGCCCATCTTATACTTGATTTACACCTCCGATATTCCAGAGCCAACTATCCCTGGATCAATGATTGCTACGTTCGCAGATGATACTGTATTAATGTCGTCAAGCGCGTGTGAAAAAACAGCTGCAAGTACGCTACAACAAATCATGACACAAACAGTATCCTGGTTTGAGAGATGGGGCATCGAAATAAATAAAGACAAAACTCAACAAGTAATATACACAAAACGACAACCCAAAAACTTCGCAATTAAAATCAACAACAATCAAATATTGTTACGCCCATATGCCAAGTACCTTGGACTAACTATCGACGCAAAACTGACATGGAAGCAGCACATTCTAAATAAACGAAATGAAATAAAAAACAAATTTCGACAACTTAACTGGCTAATAGGAAAACACTCTACACTAAAACTACATTACAAAATTTCAATATACAAGGCGATAATAAAACCAATATGGACGTATGGCATAGAAATCTGGGGAACTGCCAGTAAATCTCACTTACAGCTAATCCAGCGAACGCAATCGAAAATGCTAAGAACAATGACAAATGCCGAATGGTATATTAGAAATGAAGATATCCATAAAGATCTAAACATAGAGACAGTCAACGAAACTATTAAAAAAAACAGCAAAAAACACACAAATCAACTACTTAACCACCAAAACCCAAACCTGAGACAAATACCGATGAGAGAGCTGGGACCGAGAAGATTAAAACGTAAAACTCCAACGGAATTAAATCATTAGTAAAATATTAAAACATTAGCGAATTAGTAAAATATTAAAATATTGAAATATTAGCGTACCCTTGCAATGGGAAGGGCCGCTACCTTTTTTCCTTTCTTCAACCATTACTCATTGTTATTCTTTATAAAAAACAGAATGTAATTTAAAGGAAATTAATAAAAAAAAAAAAAAAAAAATCTTTGATCTTCTTCATAAAAGTTTCAAGCGCTTTCTCGATATCGTCTGCTGTATTTATCTCTGTATTGAGGTTAAAGGCAAAGTTAAGTTCGTACTGAAACAGCCTTATATTCGCACCAGGTGGAACGAGCTTCCTAATAGGGGCGGTACTATGAAGTGACGTTGTTAGTGAAGCGATCAGCGGCAAGTGATCAGAAGAAAGGTCATACTCTTCACGTACTGATAGTAGACTGTTAGCTATACCTTTGTACAAGAAGAAGTCGATACATGAAGGTACATTCCTCGTGTTATACGGGTAGTGAGTGGGTCTGCCTGTAGCCAGAACCTGAGTTGAGCTGCCGGAAATAACATCGTGAAGTGCTGAGCCTCGAGCATTCGCTCTGATACTACCCCAGAGGCGATGCTTAGCGTTAAAATCACCTCTAATGATAAACTTTTGACCATGTTGATCAATGAGATTATCAAACTCAGAGGAATTCCAAGGCAGGCCTGGAGGAAGGTACACAGCTGACACCGTAATTTCGCCCAAATCAGTGGAAATTTTTACCGTCGCCATTTGTAGGTGATTCGTTGTGATCGAATGCAGGTGATAGTGCACTAATCCCTGCCTGATTAGGATACAAGCTCCTCCTCTGGGGCGACCTCCTGGGTGATCTGCTCGATAGCAGCTGTAACCTATCATATTGAGGTAGGATCCGATGTGTAGGAGTGTCTCTGAAATAAGCATAACATCAATTTCGTGCTTGCTGAGAAACACCTTAAGCTCATTAGCATTGGGGATAATGCTACGAGCGTTCCAGGCTCCGAGGCGCAGTTCGCAAGTCATTAATTGCGCTGCGTCAACGACTTAGAACCTCTGAGTTCTTTGATCTCCTCAAATAGCTCAGCGATGGTTTTTTGTAGACCAGCAATGGTCTGCTGCATTGAGATAATTACTTGTGCGAGGGAGCCATCAATTACCGTTTGGCTAGGATGTTGAGGTTCACCTGCGTTTGTTGCAGGAGCAAACGCAGCATTCGGAAAAGTCTGGAACCTTGCGTTTGAGAAAGCATTTCGCTGTTGGGAGTAATTTCCGGCAGGTCGTGTGCTCTGTTGTCCAGTTCTAGTCGCATCTGCATACGATAGGCCCTGCCGCACGATTGAGGTTGGAATAGCTTGATGCTTGATGTTGCGCATGTGCTGTGGGTGTTCTACGCGGGTCATGGGAGTAATGTTGATCCCAGTTTTTCGACTTTTGAGCCTCTGTACGTAAATTCTGCAGCCCTTGAATGTTGCCTCATGTTTTCCTTGGCAATTAACGCACTCCAGGTCATCATAGGTATTTGCCTGGCATTGACTGGAACCAGTCCAATGAGGCAAACTGCATCTACCACATCTGGGCTCTTTGGTACAATAGTTTTTGGTGTGGTCGAAGCCAAAACATCGATAACACTGGCGCATATTTAAATTTTTTCTCGGCAGTTCCACTCTGACTCTTTGACGGCCAACTTTATTTATTTTTAGAGCTTCTCTGTTATTGATAGCCCTTTTAATATCAATAAACCAGACGTTCTGGCCAGAAGCCTTGCCGTAATCCGGATCAGAGGAGTCAACATTCTGTGACTTCACCTTTGGGTTATAGGTGTTAACTACAGCGTGACCTTGGGAGGTGAACGCATTTAAAATTTGCTCGACTGGAGTAGAAGCAGCCAAGTTGCACACCACAACCCTGTAGGCTCTGTCTTCCGGGAGGCAGAAGTGAGTGTATTGGAGATTTACTGATGATAGCTTTTTAGTGATAGCTCTGTGGGCATCAGTAGCACGGGGGTATATGCGCAAGTTGCCATTACGCGCGATCTTGAGTTCATATGATTCAGAGTCGAGAAGCCTTTCCAAGGCAGGTACGTCGCTGATAGCAAGTACTGTTATTTGACTAGGTTTTGGTGACTTCTTTGTCACTGGAGTTTGAGCTTGTCGAGATTCTTCCTCTGCAACGGTTTCGACCTGGAGAATGTCCATGCTATTTTCGCCTTCTTGACAGTCATCATGGTTTGCAAGAGCAGCAAATCTATTTAAAGCGAGATGGTTACGATTATGTTCGATTACATGCGCTCTTTTTTTTGAACTTTTCGGTGAGGTAGGTAAGCTTCTCTTCTTGGAAGGAACTTTTTGCCAAGAGACTGAAGCCGGTTGGAATGTGAGCGTATTACTATTTTTTTCAATTTGCGGCAATAGGCGACTATTTCCAACTGTTATCTGGTTAAGATTATTTAATTGGCTTTGGCTGCTAACCATAAGAAGCTCCCTGCCAGTTGTGCTAGGCGGGGGCATACTCGGAAAGGAGCGTGCTGTACGTGGTACTTCTTGGATGCTATCAGCACCTAAAACGACTTCCGACATCTCGGATTCGAATCGACCATACTTCTCTTGAAGCACCTCTTTTTTTAAATTCCTCGATGAAATATAATTTGATTATTTTGCCAAAAACTTATTTTTTTCTTTTTTGTCGGAAAATATTTAATGAAAATAAAATCAAACTGACCCCTTTCTCAATGAAAATCTGACTGATCTTTAGAAATGAAAACATATTAATTAGTTAGTATTAATAGTTTTGATAATATTGTTGTTGGATATGTAGATTCTATTTGGGCTGGGTGTGAAGTAGACAGAAGAAGTACACCTGGTTTTATTATACCCTGTACCCATTAAAAATGGGTGAAAAGGATATCATAATATGGTGCAAATGTATGTAACAGGCAGAAGGAAGCATCTCCGACCCCATAAAGTATATATATTCTTGATCAGCATCAACAGCCGAGTCGATATAGCGATGTCCGTCTGTCCGTCCGGCCGTCCGTCCGTCTGTCCGTATCAACGCCTAGATCTCAGAAACTACAAGAGCTACAGACATGTGCCATATATCGTTGGATAGGTAATTAGCATACGCAGTACAAGTTTGTTTTTTTTATTTTGATATCACCCCCCGTTTCCCGCAAACCGCAAAAAACTGCCACAACCACGCTCCCCCGCAAACTGCAAAAAACTGCCACGCCCACAATTATTAACCTAATGCTATGAACTTCGACATATGCGTTGATGCTTATAAAAGAAATCTAATTTTTAATTAATAATTAAATTTAATTTTAATTTAAATTTGAACCAAATCGGATAAGAAACACGGAAGATATGCCACATGCTAAATCTATGGCAAGGGAAGCAGAAGCGCAGCAAAACACGAATTGCGCGACGCCGACTGCTACGTTGACAGCGAAATGTGTGTGGCTTTATGACACAGGAAACTTATTTTCATAACCAAAAATCATACCAAATTTATATTGTTATGGTCCTCTTTTCTAATAGAATATTGTTTCATTTATTTATTGATACTAAATAAATAAATTGTAAGCATGTCTAAGGGTACAGAGTATTTTGCAATCGGGAAACTCGACTGCTGCTACCTTACTTGTTTTTAAAATATTTAAATCCTGTTTAATATGTTGAAGTACAATGAAACAGAAATCAGTTGCAGATTTATCAACATAAGCTGAATATACATATGACAGTGTACGTGAAGCATTATGGCTAAATAAAACAATAGACATTTAAGAAGACAAACAAGGTTGCATTAGCATTGCCAATAATCCAACTTATCACAAGCGAACAAATCAAATTGATATTAAATACCATTTTACTAGAGAGCAAATTGAAAAGAAACTTATTTGTATTAAGTATATTCCCACAGATATGCAACTGGCGGATATAATGACGAAACCATTGCCATCGGCCAGATTCCTGCTTCTAAGACAACAACTGGGTCTACTTAAATAAAAAAAAAAAAAAAATTTTTGGTGACTTGATATTGAAATCCGAACATGAAGTTCCTATAATAATCAAAATGTATTATATATTTTACTTTGACGCATTCAAGCTATTTTGTTGATTTTGTTTTAAACTCATTACTAATTTTTTGAATGATCTGATAAGGTTTTAATGGGTTTCGCTAATCCTTTGCAGTAAATGCTGGATCATAAAGTTGTATTTTCCCAGAACGCACAAACTCGTCAAATAAGAATTTTTTAATTTTATTTTAACAATTAAATTCAATCAATGAATCTTTTGAGGAGGTGTGTTGCAAATGTCCCTATGTGTGTGCATGACCATATATGGACATAAGCAAAAGCCTCATTGATCTGTTACAGCAAAGAATATGACCAATACATATGCAAATGTTAAGGATGTGAAGGAAATGTAAAGGAATCGCTGTCTCTCTTTTTTGTTTTTGATCGGTCTCTTTGCAATGTTTAGATCGAGTTCAGTTGCTTATAGACGACGAGTGCGTGCATATCGAAAGGAGATAAAATAAAATAATACTTAATTTCAAACAAGTTGCTGTTGTTTGATTATTTAATCTGGATATTTTGATTACTTTCAATAGTTTCCAATTGAAATGTTAGGAAACGAATAACTTTATTTTTTTACTCTTATTTCATAATCTTACAGTGAACACAATTCCGGTTTGTCACATGAAATTAACTGAACAGAAAACAATGAGTAGCTCTCAAACAATGTATCGCGCACCGCATGCTATGTATCAGGGATGCCAATTCCCTGTTGAAATTTTTCCCAAAATTTCTTTGCTATAAATGTAAGGTGGCAACACACAAGAGTGCTGCCACCTACCCTTTTTTACACGCTGTGAGGAGTCGTCGATCGGCAGTCGTCTTGGGGCAGTCGTCAGTAGTCAGCAGTCGAGAGCAGTCCAGTCGCGGTCGTTAAATTAGTTGTATTATAATAGTATTTCCACATCATGTCATTAACCATAGAACCTACATTTAATATAAATAAACATTAATATAATAATCAATCTTACATAAACCTCACGGAGCCCATGACGTTTTCAATGAATGCAAAACCGTGGAAATCGGTTAGTGCGTTCTGGAGTTATATAGTAAAATAGTTGTAATATTTTTTGTTGAATCGAATAAATGTCCCGTCAGTTGACTAAGGACAACGTTGAGAATAATTATTTGACGAAGGTTTTTATTGAACTTCTTTATTCGGATATCAGCTTAAGACTAAAATCAAAAGTAAATTGGGTTGAGGAGAAGCCTCAGTGTTTGTATTTCGGGAGAGCATTGCTCCTGGATCCTTAAAATTAGGAAAAGATTCAAATGGAGCAGTCAAATCTGCTTAGGTCAGGCTTAAGGATGTTTACAAGAATGGTTAAGCGCCGCTGCCAAAGAATTGTTTATTAAAAACGAATGCTGCGCAGATAAGATACATAACGGAAATCACTGAAGTGCATTACTGTTTATATTTCTTTGAAATAATTGAAGTGGCCGGTTTGGTCCAACCAAATACGTCACCCCCCTTCCCATAAAGAGAAGCCTATACTTGGGCTGGGATTGATGGATATAGTATGGGAAATGGAGTTTCTTCTATTTCTATTTGTTGTGGTGTGTTTTGATTTTGATTTCTTCTTATTTTAAATTTTGCATACACCATCATGATTGGGTAAATGATCATGAATCATGAATGGATAAATGATATCTTAAATATAAGTACCACAAAATAAGTGCAATTATTACAATGGTCTTTAATATCTAAAGTGTAATATTGTACTCAGAAATCATCTCAACAATGTCGTTGTGTTTTACAATTTTTATTTTTTGGTTTTAAGTGGTGTTAAGTGGTGTATTAAGTGGGTATTAAGTGGTGTGTATAGTGGTGTAAAATCTTTTTTCTCGTTTTAAAAGATTTTCACTTAAAATCAAAAAATTGATTTCTATTTTGCATTGGGTTACTCTTATCATTTTGCTTCCTTCTATTTTTATATTATTGATTGAATTTTGGCAATTTTGGCAATGTATTTTATTATTTCGTTCGTGTGCACTGGCTTAAAATTACAAATTGGTTTTAAGTGTTTAATAATATTGGTGACACATTAATTTTTTATTTCTTTATTTTCGGCAATATAAACTTTATTTTCTTTTCCAAATATGATTATGTGTATGTGTCATCTAGCTTATAGCCGTTAGAGTCTGGGTAAGGGATTATTTTAATTGTGTTTATTAATGAAAAGTAAATGGGTATGTCGGAATCATATCCGAATAATTCATTTCATTGTAGTTAATTCAAGTGGATGTTTTAATGTTTAAAATATTTTGGCTGTTCACATTCTCAAGTTTGTCATAGTTTAGTAATTTGGGGTTAGGCAGTCCAAGTCTGGAAAGCTGCATAGCCATTTCCAAATCTTCTCCGTACTCCGTAAACTGCATTAGTTCGAACAAAAGACTGTTAATGATGGTGTGGTTATTTTCATAATTCTGTATCTTTTGGATTCCGTCATTTATCAATCGTATAGCGTCGTAGAGTTCATATAATTTCTGTATTTCGACTCGATCATTTTCATCTAGTGTTCCAAATAGATATTTAAAGACTGAGCCCACAATGTTAATAAGTCCCCGTTTTGTCTATGTTGCAGGGTTATTCCGGCTATTTCTCTATTTATTTTATTGTATAAAAATTTGATCTGGGGTGCATGGTAATCGGTTCGTAGTCTTTGCTCAAAATTGTCAACCACTGTCTATTTCAGTTAAATCGATTTTTAAGCAATGATTTTCAAAGGAGGATGGTATCTGGACTGGCTAATCAGAAAAAAAACAGATATCCGTGGTTGGCGTCAATATTATTAATTTTAATTTGTGGTCCATGAACCGCTGTGATCAGTATAAGCAATAATGTCATCAGGTACCAGGTGGTTGTGAAATTGAAAGTTGATTATTTTTCTTTTGTTTTTTGAATTGTGTTTTGTAGTAGTGCGTAACTCTATTTCTTTTAGGGATTTTGTAATGGTCAGGGTCTGTCTGTTCTACACATTTAGTTGGTTTAAATGGATTTTCTAATTTGATTTCTAATTTTGGTGGAGAATGCAGTTTTAAGAATTGATTCCTCGTCCATTTCTATTTGGTGAAATCCTTTTGCCAGATCGATTGTTGTAAAATATTGGCATTTACCCAGTTTGCCAAGTATTTCGTCCATATTTGAAATTGGATATTTGTCAGGTATGGTTATTTCATTTGCCTTTCTATAATCAATTACTACCCTGTACTTCATTACGCCAGCAGCATCCGCTTTTTTTGGTACAACCCAAGTAGGACTATGGTATGGTGAATTACTTTCTCTAATAAATCCCTGATTTAGCAATTCCTGTACTTGGTTTTCTACTTCAATTTCGTGTGTTTGCGCAAGTTGGTATTGTTTTGAATAAATTGGGGAGTTATGTGTTGTCTTTAGTACGTGTTTAATGGTATTTGTAAATGTTAATTTAACTTTAAAGTTTCCTCCTGATTAAGGCTTTTTTTTTTTTTTTAATAAAATCTGTATTTATTTACATTGTAGTCCACTGTTACTATTTGTAATAACTTATACTGCAGAGATTCATAATTTCTAGCGAGTATTTACATATGTGCATACTTAAACCTAATTAGGGAGTCTAGAGGCATGAATTAATTTAATCAATTAATTTATATATCTTCTCGGCAGATCTGTTGGGTGAATGCGCAAAAGCCTCCTTCTCGCCCTCAGTCCCATTACACGTCTCCTCGTCAAGAGTTTTCGAGCCAACTGGCTTGGGTGGTTTCCCAATTTATAAACGTACGCGGTTGCTTGTTTGTTTATGACATTTCCAATCCTTGGTACCTTCAGCTCTTTATCGATGTCTTTGTTGCTGATGTACCAAGCCACTTCAGATAGTTTACGCAAGATTTGTGACTGCACCACACGAATTTTGTTGAGGTGCGACTTTACGGCGATGCCATACACTTGGATACCATATTTACAAAATGGGAGCCAAGACAGCTGAGGATTTAGTAAGCTTTTAAGCTTGTGCAGAAGTCCTTCATGCCACACTCTGTCGAAAGCCTGCCGGATGTCCAGAAAAGCTCCAACGACGTACTCCTTTCTATGATAACCTTCCAGTACAAAGTTCACTACGCGGTGTAGCTGTTCAGGTGTTCCATGCCTGAGTCTAAAACCAAACTGAAACTTCGGAATAGCTTTCTGGACCTTTCGCGACTCGAGCAATCTTCTCAGGATGCACCAAATGCTGGAAGCGGGCTTATTGGGCGATAAGAGTCTAATTCCTCTGCTGGCTTCCCACTTTTATGGACCATAATGATATTCGCCATCTTCCAGGCGCTTGAGAAGTGTCCGAGTCGAAGAGCAAAGTTGAAAATCAGTACAAGGAATAACAAAGCTCTGTGGGGCATCAGCTTAATGGAACGGTTGTCGATGTGATCCGAACCAGAAACCTTGTTATTGCGAAGGGATTTAATATCATCTTCCAATTCCGTGAGTTTAATAGGCTTTACAGGAAGAGCCATCTGCAATGGGGCTTCAAGGGAGCTGAGTTGCCGGAAATAACATCGAGAAGTGCTGAGCCTCGAGCATTCGCTCTTATACTACCCCAGAGGCGATGCTTAGCGTTAAAATCACCTCCAATGATAAACTTTTGACCATGTTGACCAATGAGATTATCAAACTCAGAGGAATTCCAAGGCAGGCCTGGAGGAAGGTACACAGCTGACACCGTAATTTCGCCCAAATTAGTGGAAATTTTTACCGTCGCCATTTGTAGGTGATTTCTTGTGATCGAATGCAGGTGAAAGTGCACTAATCCCTGCCTGATTAGGATACAAGCTTCTCCTCTGGGGCGACCTCCTGTGTGATCTGCTCGATAGCAGCTTTAACCTATAATATTGAGGTAGGATCCGTCGTGTAGGAGTGTCTCTGAAATAAGCATAACATCAATTTCGTGCTTGCTGAGAAACACCTTAAGCTCATAAGTATTTGGGGTAATGCTACGAGTGTTTCAGGCTCCGAGGCGCAGTTAATAAGCCATTGCACTTGCGTTGCGTCAACGACTTAGAACCTTTGATTTCTTTGATCTCCTCAAATAGCTCAGCGATGGTTTTTTGTAGACCAGCAATGGTCTGCTGCAATGAGATGATGATTTGTGCGAGGGAGCCATCAATTACCGTTTGGTTAGGGTGTTGAGGTTCGCTTGCGTTTGGTACAGGAGCAGCATTCGGAAAAGCCTGGAACCTTGCGTTTAAGAAAGCACTTCGCTGTTGGGAGTATTTTCCGTCAGGTCGTGTGCTCTGTTGTCCAGTTCTGGTCGGATCTGCATACGATAGGCCCTGCCGCACGATTGAGGTTGGAATAGCTTGTTGCTTGATGTTGCGCATGGGCTGTGGGTGTTCTACGCGGGTCATGGGAGTAATGTTGATCCCAGTTTTTCGGCTTTTGAGCCTCTGGACGTAAATTCTGCAGCCCTTGTACGTTGCCTCATGTTTTCCTTGGCTATTAACGAACTACAGGTCATCATAGGTCTTTGCCTGGCATTAACTGGAACCAGTCCAGTTGACTGGAACCAGTTTAACTGCATCTACCACATCTGGGCTCTTTGGTACAATAGTTTTTGGTGTGGTCGAAGCCAAAACATCGATAACACTGGCGCATATTTAAATTTTTTCTCGGCAGTTCCACTCTGACTCTTTGACGGCCAACTTTATTTATTTTTAGAGCTTCTCTGTTATTGATAGCCCTTTTAATATCAATAAACCAGACGTTCTGGCCAGAAGCCTTGCCTGGATCCGGATCAGATGAGTCAACATTCTGTGACTTCACCTTTGGATTATAGGTATTAACCACAGCGTGACCTTGGGAGGTGAACGCATTTAAAATTTGCTCGACTGGAGTAGAAGCAGCCAAGTTGCATACCACAACCCTGTAGGCTCTGTCTTCCGGGAGGCAGAAGTGAGTGTATTGGAGATTTACTGACGATAGCTTTTTAGCGATAGCTCTGTGGGCATCAGAGTCACGGGGGTATATGCGCAAATTGCCATTACGCGCGATCTTGAGTTCATATGATTCAGACGATACCGCCGAGTCGAGAAGCCTTTCTTAGGCAGGTACGTCGCTGACAGGAAGTACTGTTATTTGACTAGGTTTTGGTGACATTTTTGTCACTGGAATTTCAGCTTGTCGAGATTCTTCTTCTGCAACGGTTTCGACCTGGAGAATGTCCATGCCATTTTCGCCTTCTTGACAGTCATCATTGTTTGCAAGAGCAGAATCTATTTGAAGCGAGATGGTTTCTATGTTCGATTATATTGTCTCTTTTTTCGAACTTTTCGGTGAGGTTGATAGGCTTCTCTTCTTGGAAGGAACTTTTTTCCAAGAGACTGAAGCCGGTTGGAATGTGAGCGTATTACTATTTTTTTCAATTTTCGGTAATAGGCGACTATTTCCAACTGTTTTCTAGTTAAGCCTGTTTAATTGGCTTTGGCTGCTAACCATAAGAAGCTCCCTGCCAGTTGTGCTAGGCGGGGGCTTACTCGGAAAGGAGCGTGCTGTACGTGGTACTTCTTGGAAGCTATCAGCACCTAAAACGACTTCCGACATCTCGGATTCGAATCGACCATACTTCTCTTGAAGCACCTCTTTTTTTAAATTCCTCGATGAAATATAATATGATTATTTTGAAAAACTTTTTTTTTTCTTTTTTTGTCGGAAAATATTTAATGAAAATAAAATCAAACTGATCCCTTTCTCAATGATGATTCAATTTTATTGAAAGAGTGATCTAATCGAAACTGTGAAAAATCTAATTTTTTTATTGAGTCCTGATCTGAGTTTGCAATTGGTTCTGGTGTCTTTTGGATATAAAAATTTTTGGTTTCTTTCCGATTCTGAAGTAATTAATTATGTTTGATCAAAAAGGGTAACTGTACTATTTTTGTAATTTATAACTGATTGTGCATTTTTCAACAGTTTTATGCCAATTAGCATATCATAATTATTAGAAAATCTGTGTACATAAAATGGTTCGGTTTTTTTGAAAATACTATTTATGGGTAAGATAATCAAGTTGTTCAAAGTAAGAGGGCCATTTGATTTTGTGAGGAAGACAAAATATATTTTTATTGATCATTTGAGCATCATCATCATATTGAGCATTTGTATGTGCAACCTTTGTATACTATTTTATGTATTCGTGTTGTCCGGGGCTGTTGACCGAATATTTTCGTTTGGTTTAGAGTTATTTTGATTTTGTTCGTCATTAATTTGGACGGGTTGGACCTGTTGTTGCTTTTCATTAATGAACCCATGATTTTGATTCGTAATAATTATTTGAAATTGTTCGAATTCATGGGTGTCTTGAAATCTCATTTCGTCAATAGACGTTTTTGTTTGTTCACTGTCCGATGGTCTTAGTCGTTTAGTAATCGAGAAGTTAGTATTTTTAGATGTAGAGGGTTGTTGTATTTGAGGGTGTGTATTTCCTCTAAAATGTGCTGTTTGAGGATTTTGGGTTTTGTTGGGATGTAGTTGGAAAGGATTTTTTTTGAATAATTGGTTGTGTGCAATACATGAGGTTGTGTCTGAAATAATAAGGTGCGTGCCACATAGGTTGGTTGTTAGTCATCTACTGTGTATAGCTAGGTAATATCGTATAGCTGTAATATCGTGATGAGCTAAAATAGTAAATAATTGTATTGGTAGTTTCCTTATCAGTATCTTAATAGAGTCTCTAGTAGCCTGAATTTAAATAAGAAAATCCGGTTGGTTACCTTCCAAGTGTAGTTTCGAAATCAATAATTGACGTCGTCTTTCCGCTTCTTCGCAGAATGCTCTTAGGTTTCCTTTGTATGGTGTCTCCCTGAAGTTCTCCAGAAGTTTGTAGTTTGGTGTTTGGGTTTTAAATTCCGCGATGAGTCTTGATTTGAGGGCAGGCCAATCTTCGATGTTCGGAAGTCCCAAAGACCGTGATACTTGTCCGTCCAAGTTCCTTTCGATGGCTCCAAGTAGAATCCTCTGTTGTCGGACATCATTAGTTTGGTAGACGTACGTAGTCCACTCTGCTGACGAAGGTATGAAGGGTTTATGGATCACCCTTGAATGGCATAATGTCTTTAAGCTGCCGACGGGCTTCGGCAAGGTTGTTTCGCTCAGATTTGGGGTGCGGCAATAACTGGTTGTACCATTTTTAATGTAAATTTTTAAATTTTGGGTTTTTTTTTTTATACCATTGATTATAATTTTGTCCAGATAAGCATCACCGACCCCACAAAGTATATATATTCTTGATCAGCATCAACAGCCGAGTCGATATAGCCATGTCCGTCTGTCCGCCCGTCCGTCTGTCTGTCCGTATCAACGCCTAGATCTCAGAAACTATAAGAGCTATAGACATGTGCCATATATCGTTAGATAGATAATACGCAGTACAAGATTCTTTTTTTTATTTTGATATCACCGCAAAAAACTGCCACAACCACGCTCCCCGCAAACCGCAAAAAACTGCCACGCCCACAAAACCTAATGCTATGAACTTCGACATATGCGGTGGTGCTTATAAAAGCTATCTAACTTTTAAATTGAAACCAAGTCGGATAAGAAACACGAAAGTTATGCCACATGCAAAATCTATGGCAAGGGAAGCAGAAGCGCAGCAAAACACGCATTGCGCGATGCCGACTGCGACGTTGACACACGAAACTTATTTTCATCACCAAAATCATACCAAATTTATATTGTTATGGTACTCTTTTCTAATAGAATATTGTTTCATTTATTTATTGATACTAAATAAATAAATTGTAAACATGTCTACGGGTACAGAGTATTTTGCAATCGGGAAACTCGACTGCTGCTACCTTACTTGTTTTTTTATAAAGTATTAAAGTTTGTTTAATTTAACTTTCTTAAAATTTTATATGCTGGTTTTAAAAGTTAATTGCTTTTGGATTTAATGTTTTTGTTTTCGTATTTCACTTCCACTTTTTGTTGAATAACCAAATGGGAATTATAATCCAAATTTAATATTTTTCACGAATTTATGTTGGAAAATGTTTCGAGCACTGGATTACAAAATTGAACTTATTTTCCACTCGAACGTTCTTTTTCGGATACTTTTTGATTCCTACCGACTGCGCCAGTAAAATAGTTGTAATATTTTTTGTTGAATCGAATAAATGTCCCGCCAGTTGACTAAGGACAACGCTGAGAAGAATTATTTCACAAAGGTTTTTATTGAACTTCTTTATTCGGATATCAGCTTAAGACTAAAATCAAAAGAAAATTTTATTGAGGAGAAGCCTCAGTGTTTTAACAATATTTATATTTCGGGAGCGATTATTTATTAAAAACGAATGCTGCGCAGATAAGATACATAATGGAAATCACTAAAAGTGCAATACCGTTTATAGTTCTTTAAAATAATTATAGTGGCTGGTTTGGACCACCCAAATACGTCCCTATATATATAGAGATATATACGAGGGCGGGTCAATAAGTCCGTGACTGTTTGAATGAAACACAGGTTTTTAGATAAAAAGTTATTTTATTTTTCAACGTAGTCTCCTTCGAGCTCTATACACTTAGCCCAACGTTTCTCCAATTTTTTTATCCCTTCCAAAAAACATGATTTGTCGAGGTCTTCAAAATAGGCATTTGTTTGTGAGATGACTTCGTCATTGGAGGCAACTCTCTTTCTGCCGAGCCATTTCTTTAAGTTTGGGAACAAGAAATAGTCACACGGGGCTAGATCGGGTGAATAGACCGGATGAGGGAGCAAATCGGAGCCCATTTCATGGAATTTTGCCATGGAAACTGCACATGTGTGCACCCGTGCATTGTCCTGATGGAAAAGAACTTTTTTCTTGGGCAAGTGCGGTCGCTTTTTTTTCAATGCCTCATCGAATCGACCCAATAAGTTGCTGTAATATTCACCATTGATTGTTTTTCCTTTTTGAAGGTAGTCAATGTGGATAATACCGCATGCATCCCAAAAAACAGTCGCCATGACTTTATTGGCTGACAAACCCACCTTTGCCTTCTTTGGCGCCGATTCACCCCGAGAAACCCACTGTTTTGACTGCTGTTTGGTCTCCGGTGTGTTGTGGTGGATCCACGTTTCGTCCACGGTTACGAAACGGCGCAAAAACTCGTTCGTATTGCGATTGAACAACGGTAAACATTCCTGCGAAATTGTCATACGGTTGCATTTGTGGTCGATTGTGAGCAAACGCGGCACCCATCTTGCGGAAAGCTTTCTCTTACCCAAATGATCATTCAAAATTGAAACCACTGAGCCATGTGAAATGCCTACGGCTTCCACAATCTCTCTCACTTTTAATCGCCGATCGGCTAAAACCATATTGTGGATTTTTTTAATTGTTTCGGATGTGGAAACCTCAACTGGGCGTCCAGAACGTTCGGCATCTTCCGTGCTTGTACGGCCACATCCGAATTCAGTAAACCACCTTTTTACCATGGAAATGGATGGTGCAGAGTCTCCATAATATTTATCAAGCTTGGCCTTGGTTTGCGTAATTTTCCTCAAAAGCAGCGGGAGAAGTGTTACCATTTCAATTAAGAGGCGGGAAATTCAAAAAGTCACGGACTTATTGATCCGCCCTCGTATATATATATATATATATATATATATATGTATATATATATATAAAATTTTAAATTAAAAAAACATGTTCATCTGAGCTTGTGTGGCTGAGTGTTAAGATTAGTTGTCTTAGCGAGCTCTGTTTTTAAGCTCCATATAGTTTTTCTATTTCCTTTTGGGTCCCTTTTTTTAAATAATTTTGTAATACTAATAAAACTTTTATTTAATAATATAAAAAATGTAAGTATTTTATCTGTATATACCTATGTTAAATTTCTTCTTGAACTTTCTAATTTAATGATACCCGTTTCTTCAATGAAGAAAAAAAATTAATAAAAAACAACTTAACGAGGTAAAATACTTGTAGCGAACATGCCTAAAATATCTGGCAATAATTTTGGATACGAAAAAATATTATATATGTAAAGAGAAAGAGCTGTCCCGTTGCTGTTGCTATGGTTAAATTTCGTTTAATTCGCTTTAGTGTCTTTGTATTTCTACATCATATAAATTAAAATAGAAAATACAAAAAAATTATCGCCACAAAGCAGGAGAGCGAAGAAGAACGGGCCGGACAACAAAACCGAGAAGTAAGAGAAGTGCATTCAGAAACTCTCACTCTAAGAAGCACCACGATATCTGAAAGAGAAACAAGGGTTGCTGTGAATGCCGTTGAGTGTAAAATTGAGCAAATATTAAAGCTTGAAATTAAAGAGAAAAGAGGCAACAAAGTTAAAATTAACGTCGACAGTTTTGATAAAATAATCAGTGACTGAAAATCAATGCCAATGAAAAAATGGTTCGTATTATTCACAAAAAATCAAAAAGCATATGATCTCACGGACAAACGGAAATATATACCAGGCACAGGAAAATTATATAATAAACGGTCTCGAAATTAAAAACGAGTATGCATACTCAATATTCCGTTGTAAGTCTTTCAATCAATAAAAAGATGAATTCTATATTTATGAACTCCTCACTCGTGACGAAAAGAAGCATAAGAAAAAGCCAAAACCGGTTGCCGAAAACGAAAAGAAGTACACTGTTTTAATCGCGGCTCAGCGGAACATAAGCGAAGAGATTGTACAGTCGTCACAAAATGCTTTCATTTGCTTTCATTACAATCAAGAAGGACACATTTCGCATAATTGCCCTAATGAAAAAAAGAACGTTTGAGTCATCACCAAGAAAGCGTATGAAATTGGTTAAAATAAATGGACTTCCAATTGATGCCCTGGTTGAGTTGGGAGCTGATGTTACTTAAATCAGAGAAAGTGTTGTGAATCGATTGAAAGACATTCAAATAAAAAACGCGGTAACTATGTTGTGTGGCTGTGGTAATAAATTAACAAAGTCTGATAAACAGTTTCTTGCTCTAATTGTTGACCAGCTGGAGGCAGATCAGCAATTTTTAGTTGTCCCTGGTTCGAGTATCGATTCTGATGTCATATTGGGCAATGACTTTATCTCCAGATTCCGTATGATTTCCGATAAACATGGCTATACATTTTATAAGTACGAAGACGAAGACGAAGGTACGTAACACCGTCGGAAAGGCAGCAAACATCAAGGGACCAAACGTAACTTGAACTAGCTACGACAACATGAAGTTGTGGCGATTCGTAGCAAAAAATTACGAAAATTTATCATCTGTGACAGAGCAGAGAATGACGAAAATTTATCATCTGGGGTAGATGAGGAAGATCAAGCCGAATGTAAGGAGAAAGAGCTGTCCCGTTGCTGTTGCAATGGTTACACAGAAGAAGAATGCGGCGCGTAACAACGATGCTAATAAATCAAGACCGTCTTCGGTAGACGGCAGTCGCAAGCAGTCCGGTCGCGGTCGTTAAATTTTCTATATTGTCTTTGTGTTTCCACATCATATAAATAAAAATATTACTTACATTTGATATAAATAAACATTATTATAATAATCAATCTTACATATATACATATATATATATATACCTATATATAACTCACGTGCCGACGTCCTGGGGAAATGACCCCAGATCGGCACAAGGTTAGATATTACCAAATTATGTGTTGTTCCACGTGAAATAATACGGCAAGTATTAGCTTGTGGTTTTCCTTTATTAGTTTTGGTTAGTTGAAGTTAAGTCTGATCCGCTCGGCTCCGGTTCTCCTCTGCAAGTGTCACCCGGCTCCCGCGCCACGAGCGTCGAGCCCTCGGTCGGCCCGCATCAGTGCCGAACACGAGCAACGGGACTGCTGCTCTGAGTGCAATCCTGAGTGCAATCCCAGCAACTCCGCATAAAGGCCCCGCTTGCAGATTGTTGAGCAGTTCAGCCGTGCGGTGAGGTAAGAAAGGCCCCGCGCGGCGAGGTAAGGAAGGCCCCGCGCGGTGGGGTAAGAAAGGCCCCGCGCGGCGAGGTAAGGAAGGCCGCGCGCGGTGAGGTAAGAAAGGCCCCGCGCAGCGAGGTAAGAAAGGACCCCCGCGCGGTGAGGTAAGGAAGGCCCCGCTTGCAGCTGGTGTTAACTCCTCCCCGCCCCAAGATCTGCGGCCCGCAGATCAATGAGCCTGGCTTGGCTCGGTTTGGCCCAATGCCTCTAAGTTTGCGAGTAGCTTATGATGTTCCAGTCAGCAGCATCTGGAGATCCAGCTATCCATTTCCAAGCCGACCCCTGCCAGTCCAGTGTGCGAGATTGGCATCGCGCTCGTCCGGAAAGCCTGTTGATTTCTTCCACGGCTGTGTTGAGGTAGTAGTCGACCAGAGCTTCAGCTTTCCTATTCGCCAAGGCAACCGTTTCTCGTCCGATTTCCTCAGCTAGTCTGTTCATCTTTGCAAGATCGACGAGGTGCGCTAGTTTGAAGACGCCATTGATTCTCCATACCTCGCCATACTGCAAGGGGATCACCGGCCCCTCGTACTTATATACGTGGGCGGGGCTTACTGCGCATGCAGAAATCGAGCTTACGAAAGGAAAATTTGTAAATATTTGATCGTTTAGGTTATTCTTAGGCTACAAGTGTGTAAGTGGGGGTACAGTACATTTTATGTGTTTATTTTTAATTTTATTTTATATTTTGTAATTTTTTATATATTTTTTGTTTTTTTTTTCTTTTTTTATATAATATAATCTTTAGTATTGTATTGTAGTATGTTTTAGTGTTTGATGTTTTTATAAATTTAGTGTATGGATAGGTGAAATATTTCATTAGGTTGCCACCAATTATTTTTATTTTAATTATTAGTTTTTTTTCTTTTTTTTTTGTTAGTAAAAACCATGTTTCAGTTCCTTAAATCAGATTTGTGGAAAGTTTTTCCTGATCTGGTTCTAATTGTTACTTTGTTGTCTTTCTGTACCTTTTCGTATCTGAACCTCGGCTTTTGTTTTGTTTTTATTTGCTTATTTGCAACAAAAACTTCTTCCCCCAAGCCATAAGACTTGCGCTCGCTCCTATTTTTGTTCCGAGCCAAGTTAGTAGTATGGATAGGTGAAATATTTCATTAGGTTGCCACCAATTATTTTTATTTTAATTATTAGTTTTTTTTCTTTTTTTTTGTTAGTAAAAACCATGTTTCAGTTCCTTAAATCAGATTTGTGGAAAGTTTTTCCTGATCTGGTTCTAATTGTTACTTTGTTGTCTTTCTGTACCTTTTCGTATCTGAACCTCGGCTTTTCTTTTGTTTTTATTTGCTTATTTGCAACAAAAACTTCTTCCCCCAAGCCATAAGACTTGGGTTCGCTCCTATTTTTGTTCCGAGCCAAGTTAGTTCTAGCTTGTTTATACTCGATTAAGCCTCTTATATCTTCTAAAGTTTGTCGCCGGAAATCTGTCAGACCCTGATAATTTATTCTCGACGAGCGGTCGAAAAAAATGTCTGCTGGTTTCCGATTCGTTACTGAAGGAACAGAAGTGTTATAGCGGTCCACCGCTATCATCACCAATGATACCATCAAAAGAACGTAAATTTGGAAGGACGAAAAAGGTAATTTCTGAATCGTTTCCTAGTGGTTCGAAGAATTTACCAACTAGGCAATGTGTTATCATAATGTTACCTGCACCGGATTGTACAGAGAAAGGTTTGGGGACCGTGGTACAACCGGCTGCAAGCTTGCGGCTAATAAAGTTTTTGTTCGCCCCGGTGTCAATCAAAAACTTTAGCCTTTCCCCCCTCCCCGTCGCGTACTCTATGTACGGTACACTAGAGAGGCGTTTGTCATAAAATTCGGCCCCCCCTCGGTTTCGAGGTTATGTGGAGCATCTGTATCTCTTTTCGCTACCTTCTGCGGGGGATATTCGTTGGCCACTTTGACAACTTGAGACGCGTCACCATAATAGCCCTCATGTGAAGGGGCTCGGTCGTCTCCACTAGTCGCCGGGGTTAGTGGAGGTGGTGCTAATTCCGTGTGGTATAATCTTTGTGCCTTTCGGAATGGGTTGTCACCTTCGGACGTTCTTTTAATGCCGGAGCCTCCTTCCTGGCGATCACTGTACCCTGATTGGTAAGACTGACCCGACCGATTGGATTCCATTTTAATGGCATGTCTAGGATCTTGAGCTCTGTAGGAATTTTGTGAAAATCTGCCCGAACCGGGAGAAAAAGAGGGTCGGAATGGTGCCCTGGCTTGATGTTGAAATGGGGCTGCGAATCTTGGGGGACTTGACGGTTGATAGTTCTGAGGTGTGGAGGCCCTCGACATTACGTTCTGCAACCCCATACAAAAAGAGTACGCCTCTGGTAGGTTCTTGGGGTTGCGGACAAATAGGTGTTTGGAACAGTCTCCCCCCCACTCCTCGGATAAAAACATCCAAGGCCTTGTCCGTGTAGGTCTCTATCAGCACGTTGACCACCTCGCGAGGGTGATTTTTGGCTTTCAGATTATTCAAGATTAATGAAAGATGGCCATTAACGTCCATATAGAATTTATCTAGGGGTCTAGAACCTTGAGACATTACACCGAGTTCATGCTCGAGTGTACGTATGTCTCGTTTGTCCGCATAATGTAACGCCAAGACACGCTTTATATCCTCCCAGTCATCGTCTTGAACGCCATAGGCCGCCAAGACCATATCGGCGTGTCCTCTTATTTTCTGCCTGATATGCAAAACGATGGCCCTATACAAGGGTCTCGTTCTTATCAAATCATAGTCGGTCAATATCGATTGTGCCCTATTCATCCAAGACAGATAAGCTTCCTGCTGCCCTTCAAACGCCTGTAGTTCTTTGACGCAGTGAGGAAGGACCGATATTTCTTTTAATTCATACTCGGTGCTTGCACGCACCAAGGGTTGTGGTTGATCGGCCATAGGATTAGCGTTCTCACGCTCCAGTTCTAAAAGGACCAACCTATCATTATTCTTTTTGATGTCCTCCTTAATACCTGTTACTACATTGGTTAAGGCCTTAAGGTACTCATTGAGTATACGCAAGGTCTCCTCCATTTCAAGGTTTGGTTCTTGTTGAAAAGATGCAGGAAGTATCTAATGTATTAGACTCGTTATTATATTAGGGTATGGGACGATGGTTTCGACTTGGCAAAAAGGGAATATTAATTTTTATATATTTTTTTGTTTTTTTTTTTTTCGTGTTCTTTTTTTCCTAACCGGATTTAGTAAATGTGGCAAGGAAACTAAATGAAATATTTCACTCACCCTTGTATGTCTTTTATTATTTGGCGTGTTATAAGTTGTACCCTTACAGTATGTAAATTCTGTGGAGATAAGAAGAAAAAAAAGGTGAAAAAGTGTGTTGTACAAGAAAATTTGTATTTAATTTATTTTATCTTGGGAAATTGAGGAATTTTTGTATTTATTTATTTTATTTTACAATTGTGGTGCTGCGTGTGCACTATGAATATTTCGCAATAATTTGTTCTTTGTGTGCGGGCTGTCATATACTTTTATTGATGTCCTCAGATTATTTCGGCACTGGGCGCGGTGGTTCCGTAGTATCCCTTTTGGCTGTTTTGCCTACTAAGGTACGGTCGCCACACAACTTGTTGGGCGGTTTTTTTTGGGTGCATTCCACACCACTTAACGTATCCAACAAGCTGCCACACACCACCTTATCGCGCTGGGCGCTCGTATTACAAGTATTATTTTTTGTTTTAGCCATCCGCAGGTAAACTGCGACAATGGTTTCTTAATTATCAGTTTATCACACACAATCTTTTGCACTCGCGAATTGGCAATTTAGAAAAAATTTCACAAGCCGTACCGCCGCAGTGGGTTGATTGTGTTTTTTTTGAGTTATAGGCGTCGTACGACTTTTGCGCTCGGCATGGACGACGTGGCGTCCTCCGGTGGCGGGTCGTCGTTTTCTTATTTAAATTATGTTTCAGTGTTCGCAACACAAGTCTTACATTTTTATGTTTTTATACCCTTGAAAAAGGGTATTATAATTTTGTCCAGAAATGTGTAACGCATTAAAGGAAGCATCTCCGACCCCACAAAGTATATATATTCTTGATCAGCATAGCTGCCATACAAACGACCGATATGAAAACAAGTCTTTGTATGGAAAACTTTTTTGTTTTCCAATCTATTGCAACCGAATTTAACATTTATCCATTTGACATAGTCATACATGATTTGTAAAAGTTTGATCCGGATCAGATCACTATATCATATAGCTGCCATACAAACGACCGATATGAAAACAAGTCTTTGTATGGAAAACTTTTTTGTTTTCCAATCTATTGCAACCGAATTCAACATTTATCCATTTGACATAGTCGTACATGATTTGTAAAAGTTTGATCCGGATCAGATCACTATATCATATAGCTGCCATACAAACGACCGATATGAAAAAAAGTCTTTGTATGGAAAACTTTTTGTTTTCAAGGGTATACCATCTTCGGCAAGCCGAAGATAACTTTTCTCACTTGTTTTATTTAATTATGCAATATTTTTGCGCTCCGGGATGGGCATAGTTCCCCCCGGCAGCGGGTAATTGCTCTTTTCTTGTTTGTTTAATTTTATTTTATTCACAATTTACCCAAAATTAAACAAAGTACAATTACAAAAAAAAAAAAATCTCTTTTCGGCCTTAGCCACTCAACCGGACATTGCCGGTTCCTGCTCGGGCGCCACTTACGTGCCGACGACCTGGGGAAATGACCCCAGATCGGCACAAGGTTAGATATTACCAAATTATGTGTTGTTCCACGTGAAATAATACGGCAAGTATTAGCTTGTGGTTTTCCTTTATTAGTTTTGGTTAGTTGAAGTTAAGTCTGATCCGCTCGGCCCCGGTTCTCCTCTGCAAGTGCCACCCGGCTGCCGCGCCACGAGCGTCGAGCCCTCGGTCGGCCCGCATCAGTGCCGAACACGAGCAACGGGACTGCTGCTCTGAGTGCAATCCTGAGTGCAATCCCAGCAACTCCGCATAAAGGCCCCGCTTGCAGATTGTTGAGCAGTTCAGCCGTGCGGTGAGGTAAGAAAGGCCCCGCGCGGCGAGGTAAGGAAGGCCCCGCGCGGTGGGGTAAGAAAGGCCCCGCGCGGCGAGGTAAGGAAGGCCGCGCGCGGTGAGGTAAGAAAGGCCCCGCGCAGCGAGGTAAGAAAGGCCCCGCGCGGTGAGGTAAGGAAGGCCCCGCTTGCAGCTGGTGTTAACTCCTCCCCGCCCCAAGATCTGCGGCCCGCAGATCAATGAGCCTGGCTTGGCTCGGTTTGGCCCAATGCCTCTAAGTTTGCGAGTAGCTTATGATGTTCCAGTCAGCAGCATCTGGAGATCCAGCTATCCATTTCCAAGCCGACCCCTGCCAGTCCAGTGTGCGAGATTGGCATCGCGCTCGTCCGGAAAGCCTGTTGATTTCTTCCACGGCTGTGTTGAGGTAGTAGTCGACCAGAGCTTCAGCTTTCCTATTCGCCAAGGCAACCGTTTCTCGTCCGATTTCCTCAGCTAGTCTGTTCATCTTTGCAAGATCGACGAGGTGCGCTAGTTTGAAGACGCCATTGATTCTCCATACCTCGCCATACTGCAAGGGGATCACCGGCCCCTCGTACTTATATACGTGGGCGGGGCTTACTGCGCATGCAGAAATCGAGCTTACGAAAGGAAAATTTGTAAATATTTGATCGTTTAGGTTATTCTTAGGCTACAAGTGTGTAAGTGGGGGTACAGTACATTTTATGTGTTTATTTTTAATTTTATTTTATATTTTGTAATTTTTTATATATTTTTTGTTTTTTTTTTTCTTTTTTTTTATATAATATAATCTTTAGTATTGTATTGTAGTATGTTTTAGTGTTTGATGTTTTTATAAATTTAGTGTATGGATAGGTGAAATATTTCATTAGGTTGCCACCAATTATTTTTATTTTAATTATTAGTTTTTTTTCTTTTTTTTTTGTTAGTAAAAACCATGTTTCAGTTCCTTAAATCAGATTTGTGGAAAGTTTTTCCTGATCTGGTTCTAATTGTTACTTTGTTGTCTTTCTGTACCTTTTCGTATCTGAACCTCGGCTTTTCTTTTGTTTTTATTTGCTTATTTGCAACAAAAACTTCTTCCCCCAAGCCATAAGACTTGCGCTCGCTCCTATTTTTGTTCCGAGCCAAGTTAGTAGTATGGATAGGTGAAATATTTCATTAGGTTGCCACCAATTATTTTTATTTTAATTATTAGTTTTTTTCTTTTTTTGTTAGTAAAAACCATGTTTCAGTTCCTTAAATCAGATTTGTGGAAAGTTTTTCCTGATCTGGTTCTAATTGTTACTTTGTTGTCTTTCTGTACCTTTTCGTATCTGAACCTCGGCTTTTCTTTTGTTTTTATTTGCTTATTTGCAACAAAAACTTCTTCCCCCAAGCCATAAGACTTGGGTTCGCTCCTATTTTTGTTCCGAGCCAAGTTAGTTCTAGCTTGTTTATACTCGATTAAGCCTCTTATATCTTCTAAAGTTTGTCGCCGGAAATCTGTCAGACCCTGATAATTTATTCTCGACGAGCGGTCGAAAAAAATGTCTGCTGGTTTCCGATTCGTTACTGAAGGAACAGAAGTGTTATAGCGGTCCACCGCTATCATCACCAATGATACCATCAAAAGAACGTAAATTTGGAAGGACGAAAAAGGTAATTTCTGAATCGTTTCCTAGTGGTTCGAAGAATTTACCAACTAGGCAATGTGTTATCATAATGTTACCTGCACCGGATTGTACAGAGAAAGGTTTGGGGACCGTGGTACAACCGGCTGCAAGCTTGCGGCTAATAAAGTTTTTGTTCGCCCCGGTGTCAATCAAAAACTTTAGCCTTTCCCCCTCCCCGTCGCGTACTCTATGTACGGTACACTAGAGAGGCGTTTGTCATAAAATTCGGCGCCCCCTCGGTTTCGAGGTTATGTGGAGCATCTGTATCTCTTTTCGCTACCTTCTGCGGGGGATATTCGTTGGCCACTTTGACAACTTGAGACGCGTCACCATAATAGCCCTCATGTGAAGGGGCTCGGTCGTCTCCACTAGTCGCCGGGGTTAGTGGAGGTGGTGCTAATTCCGTGTGGTATAATCTTTGTGCCTTTCGGAATGGGTTGTCACCTTCGGACGTTCTTTTAATGCCGGAGCCTCCTTCCTGGCGATCACTGTACCCTGATTGGTAAGACTGACCCGACCGATTGGATTCCATTTTAATGGCATGTCTAGGATCTTGAGCTCTGTAGGAATTTTGTGAAAATCTGCCCGAACCGGGAGAAAAAGAGGGTCGGAATGGTGCCCTGGCTTGATGTTGAAATGGGGCTGCGAATCTTGGGGGACTTGACGGTTGATAGTTCTGAGGTGTGGAGGCCCTCGACATTACGTTCTGCAACCCCATACAAAAAGAGTACGCCTCTGGTAGGTTCTTGGGGTTGCGGACAAATAGGTGTTTGGAACAGTCTCCCCCCCACTCCTCGGATAAAAACATCCAAGGCCTTGTCCGTGTAGGTCTCTATCAGCACGTTGACCACCTCGCGAGGGTGATTTTTGGCTTTCAGATTATTCAAGATTAATGAAAGATGGCCATTAACGTCCATATAGAATTTATCTAGGGGTCTAGAACCTTGAGACATTACACCGAGTTCATGCTCGAGTGTACGTATGTCTCGTTTGTCCGCATAATGTAACGCCAAGACACGCTTTATATCCTCCCAGTCATCGTCTTGAACGCCATAGGCCGCCAAGACCATATCGGCGTGTCCTCTTATTTTCTGCCTGATATGCAAAACGATGGCCCTATACAAGGGTCTCGTTCTTATCAAATCATAGTCGGTCAATATCGATTGTGCCCTATTCATCCAAGACAGATAAGCTTCCTGCTGCCCTTCAAACGCCTGTAGTTCTTTGACGCAGTGAGGAAGGACCGATATTTCTTTTAATTCATACTCGGTGCTTGCACGCACCAAGGGTTGTGGTTGATCGGCCATAGGATTAGCGTTCTCACGCTCCAGTTCTAAAAGGACCAACCTATCATTATTCTTTTTGATGTCCTCCTTAATACCTGTTACTACATTGGTTAAGGCCTTAAGGTACTCATTGAGTATACGCAAGGTCTCCTCCATTTCAAGGTTTGGTTCTTGTTGAAAAGATGCAGGAAGTATCTAATGTATTAGACTCGTTATTATATTAGGGTATGGGACGATGGTTTCGACTTGGCAAAAAGGGAATATTAATTTTTATATATTTTTTTGTTTTTTTTTTTTCGTGTTCTTTTTTTCCTAACCGGATTTAGTAAATGTGGCAAGGAAACTAAATGAAATATTTCACTCACCCTTGTATGTCTTTTATTATTTGGCGTGTTATAAGTTGTACCCTTACAGTATGTAAATTCTGTGGAGATAAGAAGAAAAAAAAGGTGAAAAAGTGTGTTGTACAAGAAAATTTGTATTTAATTTATTTTATCTTGGGAAATTGAGGAATTTTTGTATTTATTTATTTTATTTTACAATTGTGGTGCTGCGTGTGCACTATGAATATTTCGCAATAATTTGTTCTTTGTGTGCGGGCTGTCATATACTTTTATTGATGTCCTCAGATTATTTCGGCACTGGGCGCGGTGGTTCCGTAGTATCCCTTTTGGCTGTTTTGCCTACTAAGGTACGGTCGCCACACAACTTGTTGGGCGGTTTTTTTTGGGTGCATTCCACACCACTTAACGTATCCAACAAGCTGCCACACACCACCTTATCGCGCTGGGCGCTCGTATTACAAGTATTATTTTTTGTTTTAGCCATCCGCAGGTAAACTGCGACAATGGTTTCTTAATTATCAGTTTATCACACACAATCTTTTGCACTCGCGAATTGGCAATTTAGAAAAAATTTCACAAGCCGTACCGCCGCAGTGGGTTGATTGTGTTTTTTTTGAGTTATAGGCGTCGTACGACTTTTGCGCTCGGCATGGACGACGTGGCGTCCTCCGGTGGCGGGTCGTCGTTTTCTTATTTAAATTATGTTTCAGTGTTCGCAACACAAGTCTTACATTTTTATGTTTTTATACCCTTGAAAAAGGGTATTATAATTTTGTCCAGAAATGTGTAACGCATTAAAGGAAGCATCTCCGACCCCACAAAGTATATATATTCTTGATCAGCATAGCTGCCATACAAACGACCGATATGAAAACAAGTCTTTGTATGGAAAACTTTTTTGTTTTCCAATCTATTGCAACCGAATTTAACATTTATCCATTTGACATAGTCATACATGATTTGTAAAAGTTTGATCCGGATCAGGTCACTATATCATATAGCTGCCATACAAACGACCGATATGAAAACAAGTTTTTGTATGGAAAACTTTTTTGTTTTCCAATCTATTGCAACCGAATTCAACATTTATCCATTTGACATAGTCATACATGATTTGTAAAAGTTTGATCCGGATCAGATCACTATATCATATAGCTGCCATACAAACGACCGATATGAAAACAAGTCTTTGTATGGAAAACTTTTTTGTTTTCCAATCTATTGCAACCGAATTCAACATTTATCCATTTGACATAGTCATACATGATTTGTAAAAGTTTGATCCGGATCAGATCACTATATCATATAGCTGCCATACAAACGACCGATATGAAAAAAAGTCTTTGTATGGAAAACTTTTTGTTTTCAAGGGTATACCATCTTCGGCAAGCCGAAGATAACTTTTCTCACTTGTTTTATTTAATTATGCAATATTTTTGCGCTTCGGGATGGGCGTAGTTCCACCCGGCAGCGGGTAATTGCTCTTTTCTTGTTTGTTTAATTTTATTTTATTCACAATTTACCCAAAATTAAACAAAGTACAATTACAAAAAAAAAAAATCTCTTTTCGGCCTTAGCCACTCAACCGGACATTGCCGGTTCCTGCTCGGGCGCCACTTACGTGCCGACGACCTGGGGAAATGACCCCAGATCGGCACAAGGTTAGATATTACCAAATTATGTGTTGTTCCACGTGAAATAATACGGCAAGTATTAGCTTGTGGTTTTCCTTTATTAGTTTTGGTTAGTTGAAGTTAAGTCTGATCCGCTCGGCTCCGGTTCTCCTCTGCAAGTGTCACCCGGCTCCCGCGCCACGAGCGTCGAGCCCTCGGTCGGCCCGCATCAGTGCCGAACACGAGCAACGGGACTGCTGCTCTGAGTGCAATCCTGAGTGCAATCCCAGCAACTCCGCATAAAGGCCCCGCTTGCAGATTGTTGAGCAGTTCAGCCGTGCGGTGAGGTAAGAAAGGCCCCGCGCGGCGAGGTAAGAAAGGCCCCGCGCGGTGGGGTAAGAAAGGCCCCGCGCGGCGAGGTAAGGAAGGCCCCGCGCGGTGAGGTAAGAAAGGCCCCGCGCGGCGAGGTAAGAAAGACCCCGCGCGGTGAGGTAAGGAAGGCCCCGCTTGCAGCTGGTGTTAACTTATATATATATATAGGTATGTGAATAAAAATTTTAAAAATTCAATTTACAAACATGCTAGACAAATACAATATACATACATGAATACACACAAAAAATATTTAATACTCAGATTGAAAAACATGTTTTACGAGCAAAGAAGTTTAATCTTTTCAGTATGATCGAATATTTGTGAGTTTATTAATTTACAGTCCTATAGACAATCAGCAGTGTTTATTTACCACTGTGAACAAATTGATTAAATTTGTTTTGTAATTTACAATGCGGAGAGCAAAAGATCCAACAAATAAAGAGGCCGTTCGCATTCCGGCATGCAATAAATAATATACATATTCATTATTAACTTAGTAATTTCTTATTATTTTATAGTGGGACAAAAATGTATACATATATTCAACATTTGTTCTTTCCCACCAAACTCCTTTAAAAATTTATTTTCCTTGCCATTTTCTTATCTTGTCTCACAACCAAAATCTGGAAAAAACCTGGTGAAAATTTTTATTATCTGAGTTAACATGTTTACTGGTACCTATGTGACAGCTTTACAGGTTGTACATAAAAAATTGATTACTCAAAGGTATGTCAATACATACTGCACATCTAGTAAATTACTATTAACATTTACATTACATTTTACTATAAAATAATTTTACAATACAATTATTTTTTAGAAAAATCTGGAAGGAAAATCTTGGGGGTAATATTTCTTCAGTCTTGTTTTTCGTGGGGGGTGGGTAAGCCTTCTCGCCAATGTGTTGGGGTGGAGACCAAGACGTCTTAAGTATCTTTCCGCGTGTGTCCTCCATACATCGCCTATCTTGGCTATGTTAAAATCCCTCTCTATGTCTTTTGTTCGCATGTACCAAGGGGCGTTACAAATAGATCTGATTATATTGCTTTGCGCAACTCTTATTTTTTTTAGGTTTGATTTACTTGTAATTCCATATACTTCAATACCATACATCCAAATTGGGCTCAAAATGGATTTATAGAAGCGGACTTTATTTGTCGACGAAAGTTTGTTTCTCGTTGTTTCTCATGAAATTTTTGTATCCTTTGAAAGCACAGCTTGTTTAATCATAGTTGTGTCCCTTCGCAACGTTAATCCTCTGTCCAAAATCACACCAAGGTATTTGTAGTGGGTCTTGTGTTGAAGCGTGGAACCAAGCATTGTAATTCCTGGGCAATTCAAAGGTCTTTTAGCGAATGTTACGCAAGCACATTTGCTGCAATTAATTCCAATATTCCATTCCATTGCCCACTTTTCAAAAGCCGTTACGTAATTTTGTAGGCCCCTGGTTGCAATACTAATTTCTTTTCTCCTGACCATTACCTGAGTGTCGTCAGCGTATGATGCTATTATACTGTTTTCGTCTTCCAGTTCCGTAGACACCAGGACTCCGGCATGTCAGAAGTGTACAACGAATACAATGTCGGGCCTAGCACACTACCTTGGGCAACACCTGCCAAGATGGAACGCTGTGATGATTTTTCGCCATTAACAACCACACTAAAATTTCCTTTCTGAAAGAAAACTTTTAATTAGTATAAATAATTGCGGCGTCAAGAGCGTTTTTAGCTTCGATAGAAGACCGTCATGCCAAACTCTGTCGAAATCTTGTTGTATGTCCATAAATACTGCTACTGTGTACATCTTGTTCTCCATTGCCTCTAAGACAAAGTTGGTCACCCGGTGAAGCTGTTCTGGTGTGCCATGACTTTTTCGGAAACCGAATTGCCATTGAGGAATAGCTTTGCTCACGCTACTAAGTCTGAGAATGCGATCCAGTAATACCCTTTCCATCATTTTTCCCAGCGCAGGTAAAAGACTAATGGGCCTATTAGACTACTTTAGTAGGTTGCTTGTCAGGCTTTGGGTTCATAGTTATGTTTGCAGATTTCCACTTCGTTGGAAAGTGTCCCAGCCTCAGAATGCTATTAAATAGTAAGACCACGAAAAGCACAGCTTTAAGGGGAAGTAATTTAAGATTCTTTTTATCCAGAAGGTCCTCACCTGCAGATTTTTTAGCTTTTAGATTTTTTATCTGCGCTATTATTTCTCCCAATGTGACAGCATTTGTGGGGGGCGCCATTTGGAAAGGTTGTTTTAAGATTATTTGCACCCTGCCTCTCGTTTCTGCCGAAGAGATGTTGAAAGACTTAAATCTATCCTCTAATCATCCAAAATCTGACACTAACAATATTGTTAGTGTCAGATTTTGGATGATTAGAGGATAGATTGATATGTATATACATATGGTAAATCTTTCGGTATGGGAAAGTGTATCCATGTTGGATGGTAGTTGTTGAAAAACAATTGTGGTCGATCTGAGTACTTACAAGTATATTAATGAATTAGTCCTTAGAACGAATGATTAAAAAAAAAGTGACTTCTAAAGGAGGTCTTTATTAATGGAACTATACTACTCGAAGTAAGCTGGCCCTAACATGATGTAATCCTCAGCAGAATGTGATATTGGATTTACTGCTCCCGGCGGCAGTGGAACGAAGTCGCCTTTGCGGCTTCCAATTCGTGCCCTATTGGCCACGAAATCGGCTGATGCTATGTTAATTACCGATAGGTGCAGTTTGCGATCTTCTTGGAATCCAATGCGGTGATGGGAGCGGAAGCGTTTGCAAGACAGATTGAAAAAAAAATTCGAAAACGGCATTCGATGGTGTCGCACGCATATTTGCAACGCTCGTGGAATAATTAAATTTCACATATTAGTGAGCAAGGACAAGTCCACAATAGTGGCACAAACAGTGGCTAGTGTAATAACAAGTTACATAAAAGTGTTTCCAAAGTGCAAAAAGACTAAAGTTATTGACATAAAATTGAAAAAAATTTCACTTTAACTGTTACATTATTAATTGTTAATTGTTTACAAGTATTAAGCTAGGCAAGTGTCTAGCCACCGCGCCCTTTGGTCTGAAATTATAGCCAGCAAGGCTATAAAGAAGTCGCTGGTAAAAAAATTCCACTTTTGCAATTGGAGCCGAGCATTCACTTGCCGGCTAGAGCAAACAAAACATCTGTTTGCCCATAAGCTCTAATAAAGCTTTATCCAAGCTCAAGTCTTGGCTAGGATCTTGGCAACTTGTCTCCTGATTTCCATTACATACTTTTAAGTGTTCGATTAAATCTGGATTAATCCGAAAAACGTACAAAGTGACTACGCTAGGACCGAAGAATCCGAAGAAGTTAGGCCAACCGTAAATGTAGGACATACAAGCGACATTACCCAGGATAGCGAAATCATGGCGGCGGCAAGGGAATCTGGACGTGGCTCTGCACAATTGGGCCCTGGGCCCTTTAGACATGACAAAAACCAGCAACCAAACCACTGCGCCCACTTTGGAGCGCTTCCAAAAGATCCAGCGTAGGATGGATCCAGGTACCTCTTATAAATTAGTTAGGAACAAGTAAGGTAGCAGCAGTCGAGTTTCCTGATGGCAAAATACCCTGTACCCTTAGACATGTTTACAAATTATTTATTTAATATCAATAAATAAATGAAACAATATTCTATTAGAAAAGAGTACCATAAAAATATAGATTTGGTATGATTTTGGTTATGAAAATAAGTATCGTGTGTCAACGTAGCAGTCAGCGTCGCGCAATGCGTGTTTTGCTGCGCTTCTGCTTCCCTTGCCATAGATTTTGCATGTGGCATAACTTCCGTGCTTCATATCCGATTTGGTTCAAATTTAAAAATTAGATAGGTTTTATAAGCACCAACGCATATGCCGAATTGCATAGCAGTAGGTTAATAGTTGTGGGCGTGGCAGTTTTTTGCGGTTTGCGGGGAGCGTGGTCGTGGCAGCTTTTTGCGGTTTGCGGGGGAACGGTGGGTGATATCAAAATAAAAAAAAGAAACTTGTACTGCGTATGCTAATTACCTATCCATCGATATATGGCACATGTCTGTAGCTCTTGTAGTTTCTGAGATCTAGGCGTTGATACGGACAGACAGACGGACGTACGGACGGACGGACGGACGGACGGACGGACGGACGGACGGACAGACGGACATGGCTATATCGACTCTGCTGTTGATGCTGATCAAGAATTTATATACTTTATGGGGTCGGAGATGCTTCCTTCTGCCTGTTACATACATTTGCACCATATTATGATATCCTTTTGACCCATTTTTAATGGGTACAGGGTATAACAAGTAAGGTAGCAGCAGTCGAGTTTCCCGATTGAAAAATACCCTGTACCCTTAGACATGCT
Organism: Drosophila merina; assembly: GCA_035047645.1. NCBI lineage: Eukaryota > Metazoa > Arthropoda > Insecta > Diptera > Drosophilidae > Drosophila > Drosophila merina. Next base: position 1,033,794 of record JAWNPH010000022.1, on the reverse strand, counting down.
TACAATTTATTTATTTAATATCAATAAATAAATGAAACAATATTATATTAGAAAAGAGTACCATAACAATATAAATTTGGTATGATTTTGGTTATGAAAATAAGTTTCGTGTGTCAACGTCGCAGTCGGCGTCGCGCAATGGGTGTTTTGCTGCGCTTCTGCTTCCCTTGCCATAGATTTTGCATGTGGCATAACTTCCATGTTTCTTATCCGATTTGGTTTCAATTTAAAAGTTAGATAGCTTTTATAAGCACCAACGCATATGCCGAATTGCATAGCAGTAGGTTAATAGTTGTGGGCGTGGCAGTTTTTTGCGGTTTGCGGGGGAACGGTGAGTGATATCAAAATAAAAAAAAGAAACTTGTACTGCGTATGCTAATTACCTATCCAACGATATATGGCACATATCTGTAGCTCTTGTAGTTTCTGAGATCTAGGCGTTGATACGGACAGACAGGCGGACGGACGGACGGACGGACGGACGGACGGACGGACGGACAGACGGACATGGCTATATCGACTCGGCTGTTGATGCAGATTAATAATATATATACTTTATGGGGTCGGAGATGCTTCATTCTGCCTGTTACATACATTTGCACCATATTATGATACCCTTTTCACCCATTTTTAATGGGTACAGGGTATAAAAAAGCGCATTTTGACGAAAACTCGGTAAATCAAGATAAGTACAGTGGTAACACTAACAAATTCCAACTATTCGCCGAACTCACCACGGAAATGGATACGGAGAGCAATGCTGAAGAATTGAGTGATCAGCCTAACAAGCCGCCAGAGCTGCGGCAAAGCGTACTGTTGGCAAAGCCCCTCCCAAGCCTCCACCCATCGTTATGGGAGGCATCTTCGACGTCAATATTCTGACGCAAAGCATCAGGACGATCACTGACGCAAATAAGGTTGAGTTTCGGGCCTTCATGGGTGGAGTTATGTGGCTTTACGCGGCCGACGCCAACACCTTCCGCTTTATTGTCAAGTGGCTTCATGACGAGCACTACGCACACCACTGCTACCAATTGAGGGAAGAAAGGCTATTCAGGATATGCATAAAAGGGCTTCACCATATCACTCTTCATAGCCACATCAATGAAGAGCTGGCAAAGCTTGGCACACACGCCCCAGAGCCGCAGTTAACCAGGCTGCCCCGAAGCGAGACCGATTAACATTTTTTTTGTTAATATTTCCACTGCGTCAAATAGCAAGGACATATCAAATGTCAAGACCAAGCGAGGCATGGGTGCTAGAAGATCAGTCAACGTGCTTCCGGTGTCGCAACTTGCGCCCAGCGGCCAGGTGGCCATCACTAGGGGTAGTGTCACTTACGCGGACACAAGAGGCAGAACCGCAACAGAGGAAATTCTGAAAACGCTCCACGATAGCATCAATGCTCTACGCTCTATCTGGACCTATTGTTGATGCTGCTGAAGCAGCAGGAGCAGGCACAGCAGCAGGGGGAAATTCTTAACTAACTCTCTGCTCGTCAAGTGCACCAAGCCTCAAAATAATGCCGCTGCGCATTTTACTGCGAAACGCCAATACTGTGTCCACGAAGCGGTCCGAACTTGACAGTCTGGTGCGGCGAGAAGAAATCGACATACTGGTGCTTAGCGAGACTCACTGCCGAGGGACAGGCGCGCCTAGGCTGTACGGCCTCGATGCCTATCCCGCAAACGACCCAAGAGATGGCAACGCAAAAGTAGGAGCAGCTATCCTGGTTAAGTCCAGCCCAGTCCACTTCCCGCTAACCCCAATTACTGCCGACAAGGTGCAACTTGCGTCTGCAGCCATACAAACAGTACTCGGCACCATTAACTTTGAAGCAGTCTACTGCCCACCGAGATTTGGACTACGAAGGAGTTTACCGACATCCTGGACCATAACTGCCTGAGGTATATTGTAGCGGGTGACTGCAACGCGTCCCACTGGCTCTGGGGTGCAGGACGTTGTAACTAATGAGATCGTGGGGTAACGAATCTTGCCCTGAGCACTGAGGTGAACTGTCTTGCCACAGGTGGCCCCACACGGTAGCCGCCTGGCATACGAGGCTCTCATGGCTTCATCGTTTTTTCACTGACAAGGGGCATCCTGGGTATTCACGTTGATATACGGTCTGTCGTTGAGCTCAGCTCTGACCACCTATCGCTAATAATCCAGATGGACGCAGCCGCTATGCCATACCCGAGCGAACTTCAACGGGCACTGGCAGATCACAAAGCTGGTGAGTGACTGGCGAACACTGGAACTGATCATGGCGCGACGCAATCACTTTGGAAGGCAACACGCGCCATCAAAAGGAGGTGCACCATGAAGGCGCCGCTTCTAGACAGCAAGGAGACATCGTGTCGGACGGACTTGCAGCAAGCCGAGGTTTTTGCTGGGTACCTGGCTAAACGTTTTCAGCCATTTGAGCTAGCGAGCTCGGAGCTCGGAAGTAAGCGAGACGCACGCCAGACTGTCCCAAGCGCTCCTAATGGACCTGCCTACTAGGCATTTTGCCCCTAGTGTGATATCCGAAGTTATTGGTCGCTTAAATATCAGCAGAGCACCTGGCCATGATACTATATGCAACGGCTCACTAAAGGCATTACTAAGTCAAGCAATTCTCTACAAACCGTTGTTGTTCATCGCCATAGTGAGATTACAATGCTTCCCAGTATTAATGCTTCGCATTAATGTCTATGATCCACAAACCAAGTCGGCAATGTCCTTCGATTTCGGATTGTTGGGATTATGGACACTCAGGGGATTACTCCTTTTTATACCCTTGAAAAAGGGTATTATAATTTTGTCCAGAAATGTGTAACGCATTAAAGGAAGCATCTCCGACCCCACAAAGTATATATATTCTTGATCAGCATCAACAGCCGAGTCGATATAGCCATGTCCGTCTGTCCGTCTGTCCCTCTGTCCGTCTGTCCGTCTGTTTCTATGCAAAAAATAGACAGTAGTTTTAAAGCTAGCGTTTTGAAATTTTTACCAGATCATTATTTTTGTTGCACGCAGATCAAGTTTAAGAATCGGTCGGATCGGACCACTACATCATATAGCTGCCATATAAACGACCGATATGAAAACAAGTCTTTGTATGGAAAACTTTTTTGTTTTCCAAGCTATTGCAACCGAATTCAACATTTATCCATTTGACATAGCCATACATGATTTGTGAAAGTTTAATCCGGATCAGATCACTATATCATATAGCTGCCATACAAACGACCGATATGAAAACAAGTCTTTGTATGGAAAACTTTTTTGTTATCCAAGCTATTGTAAACTAATTCAATATTTATCTATTTGACATAGGCATACATGATTTGTGGAAGTTTGGTCCGGATCGGACTACTATATCATATAGCTGCCATACAAACGACCGATATGAAAAAAAAAGTCTTTGTATGGAAAACTTTTTGTTTTCAAGGGTATACCATCTTCGGCATGCCGAAGATAACTTTTCTCACTTGTTTTTGTTTAACGTTGTTATTTTTTGTTATTTAAAATCTATCCGAGTGGACAATCATTAAATGGTTTGGGGGTGACTTTGACTTAAGGGACGTACATGGGTTGTATATCTAATGAGGTTGACTTAAGTGTCTATTGGTGGGGGAGGTCAAGCGGGTGTTTCCTCTTCAGGCGTCTTAGGGATTGGTTATTATCTAGGAGGTGGATGGCCAGATGATTGGGGTAGTTGTCAAGTCTTTTTGTGTATCTTTCGCTGAGACGGGTGATCTCCTCTGCTACTCATGGAATTCCAAGCCCTTTATGGATTATTGAGTTTTTATGGTACGGATGGGCGTTCGAAACCGTTCTCAGGCATTTATTCTGAAACCGCTTGATTCTGCTTGATGCGGTTAGAACAGCTTGCCGTGCCCCACGACTGTATCCCATAGGTCCAGATTGGCTTCAGCTTGGACCTTCTGCCCAGGAGCATCCAGTTGTCTCTGTATGATGGCTGATGCTTCCTGGGGATCTGTGGCGGAGGCTAGGACGGCGGTGTCATCTGCATATGTGGCTACTGTGAGGTTCCGAGAAGGGGTGATGGGAAGGTCCGCTGCAATGCCCTCTTCTTGGACATCAAAGAAGCGTTCGACCGAGGGTGTGGGATGGCCCACAGGTTTACTGATCAAAATAAAGGAGAGGCAGTTCGCGGTTTGCTTTCATTCTGCCGTCTCTGCCAAATACGAAGCGAAGGCTGGTGTCCCACGGTATAGTGTCCTGGTGCCGCTCCTATACTGCCTCTACAGTAGTGATATGCCGCAACCAAACAATCCGTCTACAATGCTGGCCACGTTTGCCGACGTCGTCTGTATCACCCACAGATCAAGCTATGAAGTCTCTGCGGCTGATGGAATCCAGCAGTTTGCCACAACATTCGCGCAATGGGCGTAGCGTTGGAACATCGGCATAAAAAGCGATAAATCCGCCTATTTTTGTTTTTCCTTATTAAGGAAAACCCCGCCTGCTATCGACATAGAAGGAAGGCCTGTACTACAAACCAATTCAACTAAATACCTTGGTCTTACAATGGATCGCAGACTCACCTTCGCCAAGCACATCACCCCCACTAGAACCCGCGTACTAAATGCAGTGAACAACCATTTTTGGCTGTTTAGTTCAAGAAGCAAACTGTCAGTGGATAATAAGGTGGCCATCTACAAGCAAATTATCGCGCCGATTTGGAGGTATGGGTGCCAAATATGGGGATTAGCTTGTGATAGCCAAATAAAAAGAGTACAGACGGCCCAAAACAAAACACTCAGATTGATCACCGGATGCGAGTGGTACATTCGTAACTCGTCACTGCACAAAGATCTCAAGCTGCCCTCAGTCTTTGGCGAGATTAAACACCACCCCAGCCGCAGACTACAGGGGTACGGGAATTATTTAGTCCAATTGTTATATGTATTGTTAATTCTTTACAAGTATTAAGCTAGGCAAGTGTCTAGTGTCCGGCGCGCCCTTTGGGCTGAAATAATAGCTAGTGAGGCTATATAAATAAATAAAATAAATTAAGAGATCTCTGGTGACCCCGGTTACCTTAATAAATATTTTCCAAAGAACAGATTCAAAAAGTTTATATTGCATCTCGACGCGTCCAGGAAATTAGGAAGATTGATACGATAGGATTATTGAACGCAATAAATTTTGCAATGTTGTTAGCTTTTACTTATTGGTAACTTTATTGTTGTTAACCTCCTCCAATGTATGCTTGTCTTCAAGCGGTCTCTAGAAATATGGAATTTTATTGAATTGAGGTATTATTCCACCCCAGTCACAGGTTGCTAACTGGTTGATGGTGCGTGGTGATAGTGACCTTTAATTCTATTCCCGGTGTGAGTCCTAGTCCTTGCAATGTTATCCTTCTCTGCGTTGAGTTGTATGTGTGCAATCCCAGGATGAGAATTAGAGAAATGCCAAAAAGCTCTAACAGGGTGATGCTGTTGACCGTTGAGACAGATAGCGCCACTAGAAGCCGCGTTGTTTAAAAAGTCCTGGAACTTTTGAATTGCACCTTGTAATACTATCAGGCAGACTATCATACTGGCATACCGACACGAACAAAATTTCAGACTTGATCGACTTCGCAATAACCAAAAATATTGATAGCACCTAGCCGACCAAGAATGGCAAACGCAGACATCAGGCGGCTTGTTCTTGAAAAACGACGTATGCGACGGGAGTGGCAAGCTCATAGATCGCCAATCGCAAAGAAAAGATTCAAAAATGCCTCACAAAAACTTCCCAATGCGCTGAAGGAAGCTAAAAACACCCAACTCAAATTCACTATGGAAAGCTCATCCCAGTTTAACAACACCGGCAGAAACTATATCTCCATTAGGGAATATCACTGGTAAATGAGCCTGCAGCGATAACGATAGAGCTACCACATTTGCAACGAATCTTCAACGTGTGTTCCAGTCGAACCCTGCTACAAGTTCTTTTGTATTACCGACGGTAACAGACGACGACCAAGCCAATCAAATTTCAAACGAATAATATATCTAAAATCATAAACTAAAACAAAAAAAGTCCCCATCTTGTGATCTAATAGATCCGAAGATTATTATCGAGCTTCCATACTGTGCTGTATGCACAGTTCCTTGCTTTTTACGGCTATTACAAAACTCGTGTACTATCCAGAGATGGATAAAATCGATCATAATAATAATACCAAAGGTAAGCAAGGACCATTCAGTTTCCTTCATCGTACAGGCCTATAAGCCTATTGTATTGTTTCTCGAAACTATTTGAAAAATGTCTGATGACCCCAATAAACCTCTATTGGAGGACACTCAATCTTATTTCAGCGCATCGGTTTGATTTTTAAGAGAAACATGGAACCATTGAACAAGTCAATCGAATAACATCAGAAATTCGATCTGCTTTCGAAAAAACGGCAATGCAGTGCAATGCATTATTTTTGGATGTCTCTTAGGCTTTTGACAAGATCTGGCTAAATGGATTATTGTTCAAAATTAAAACAATGCTTCCCCATAACATCTACACTTTCCTGAAGTCGTATCTTTACAACAAAACCTTTGCTGTGAGATGCAGGTGTGACATTTCCGACGACCGCGCTATAGACGCTGGTGTTCCCCAAGGAAACGTGCTATTTCAAGGCAACGGTATATTTCGTTGGGTGTTGTATCTTTTTTATGTTTTGTGAGTTCTAGTATGACAGATTTGTTTCTGTGATTTAGTGTTAATCTAGTGTTAAGTGATCTTATCTATTCGTTTCAGGAGTGTTTAGTGTCAAAGATAAATCCTAAAATTTTTAATTGTCTTGTTTTAGGTATATTGATATTGTTAGTTTATATTTTTTTTTTGGTTTTTTGCATATGTGTTGGCAAAATGATTTCTCTATTCATAATTTTGTTCCAGTGAAATTGCAACATTGGTTAACTTTGTTAAATATGTTGATAATTTGAGATTAATGCCCTGGTTTTAAGAGGAAAATGAGGCAGAGGTCGTCAGCATACATGTAGAATTATATCAGTAAATATGTTTAATCCAAGAATAGAATTAAAAAAAAGGTTAAGTTGTATGAAATGTAAGTTTAATACGACTGAGATGTTCGACGAGATGCTGCGACACTGCTTCTGCTTTACGACTTTCCTTCGACTTTACTCCCCGACGACTGCTCAACGACTGTACTGTACTACTCCTTGACTCTTTCTTTCTGAACTCTGTTACTTCTGTTACTGTTGATCCTCGACTTTTATATTATTGTTATACTGCGGTACTGCTGACATGTGCGCCTCTGCCAACCTTACCGCCGTTAGCATTCTTATATTAGGCCATTCTGATTATTCATCACTCCCTGATGACCACTCGTTTTCGTTGTTCAACACAAACCTCCATAGCTTCATATAATCGCATCTTGTGTGTATGGTTAGGGCCGCTGCCTTTCGGACATCATATCGGCCGCTTCACTTTATATTTGTTATTGTACTTCGTACGGCCCCACGTATTGCGACAAGATCTCCGATTCTTCATGCTCTTTTTGTATCGTTATGCTTTTTATACCGTGCCCGCTGTATTTCCAATTTAGCATTGTACCTCATTTTCTGCCGCTCTTCATCAAAAGCATCGTACATTTCTTGCTGAAGTAAATCCGATATATACTGGCTTGGAATATTGTTCATCTTTACCTCAAACATCAGTTCAAATGGAGTCCTCTTTGTCGACGCATCCACATTGGACTTTATAGCTTTCTGCACGGTTGATACAAACTTATACCACTTAGCTGGCTCTTCGGACGACAATTTTGCAACAATGGAAAGTACTGCACGATTAACTCGTTCAATTTGACCGTTTCCCCTGGGAACTCCTGTTGTACTCCATATATAATGATATATAATGATAATAATGATATTCTCTTTGACGTACTGCTCAAACATGTTCGATGTTATGATTCGGGCTGGATTTCCAAACGTGTTGCACCAAATTTCGAATTTTTTCATAGTCTCTTCGCAGCTGGTTGGCTTTGTGGGAAAAAGGCATACAAACTTGGAGAATGCATCAAAAATAGCAAAAATATATTTGTACTGCTTACAAGTAGCGTCCATAGGACCCAAGTGATCTGCGTGAAGAGTTTGAAGCGGCTTATCTCCTTTGTCAATGCAACTCAGAAATCCCTCCTTCTTGCCAAGCTTTTTGTTGTAAATGATACACTTTATGCAATTGGTAACAACTTCATTTACTTTTTTCTCCAAGTGTGGTATCCAATAGCTTTGTTGGACAGCGTGCATTGTTTTTTGTACCCCAAAATGGCCGACATTATGAGCGTCGACAATCACTTCACGCTGCATTACCTTGGGGACAACTATCAAATCGTTTCCAGACACAACCTTATAAATCAGACCACCTTTTTCCTTAAAACCTTCATACGGCCGACTTTTGAGAATTTCTGCAACAGTTTTAATCATTGTATCATTTGCTTGGGCTCTCTTCATTCTCGCAGTTATTTCCAATGACACGACCATAACCCGCTGCGGATAACGACTTAAACAGTCCACATGCTTTAACCGCTCCTGAAGGTAAATTACCCACTGTACGACATCGCGTGTGACATCTTTCTTATTCAGCGTCTGTTTGAACGCAGCGCAATCAGTTATCAGCTTGAATTTTATGCCCAACAAATAATAGCGAAATTTCGTGAGTGTGAGATAAATAGCCTTTGCTTCCAAAATATAACTATGCCGAGCTGCTTCTGCCTCTGTTGTCTTTTTACTCCAGAAGTGTACTGGGAATAGCTTATCCCCGAGCCACTGCATGAGAACAGCACCAAATCCCTCCTTTGATGCATCAGTGTGAACTTCTGTTCTGGCATTGCGGTTGTACAGCTTCAACACAGGTTCTTGAATAAGAGCATTTTTTAAATTTTGAAAAGCCTGAAGTTCTTCAGCTTTCATTTGAAAAGCTAAATCTTTACGCAACAGATTAGTCAACGGCCTGGCAACTACTGAATAGCTTTTTATAAATTTGCGAAAAAATACAGTAAGTCCTAAAAATGACTGTACGGCTTTTCTTATATTCTTCGGCACAGCAAATTTACTAACAGCATTCGTCTTCTCTTCTCCTGGCCACACGTATCCGTCTTTAACGAAATGTCCAAGGAAATTCACCGAAGTTTTCAGAAAATGACATTTTTGCCACTTTATTTTAAGACCGTATGTTGCAGCTGTTGAAAAGACCAACTTCATTTTTGACAAACATTCGTCGACGGTTGCTCCATAGATTATAATGTCATCCATATAAAGCTCTAGCACATCTTGATTTAGCAGGTTTCGAAATACGAAATTTACATATCGCATAAATGCAGCTGGCGAGTTGCAAAAACCAAAAGGAGCACGGTTATACTCGTATAGCCCATTCTTCGTTATAAAAGCTGTATATTTCTTGCTGCTTTCGGCGATTCGCACATGGAAACCCCCATTTTCCAAATCCATAACAGTGTAGAAATTGGCCTTCTGCAGCTTTTCGAGTACGTCATCGATGATCGGCACGGGGAAGCAATCCTTTAACACCATTGAATTCAGCTTTCGGAAATCGACGCACATACGGTGTGAGCCATCTTTTTTCTTTACCAAAACAATACGGCTAGCAAAATTCGAAGTCGACTGCTGAATAATGCCTGTGTCAAGCCATTCGTCGATCTGTTTCTTGACTGTTTCGGCTTCAACAATGGAAAGGCGACTGGGCGACTGGTTAAACGGTGCAATTTCTCCATCGGGAACAATGTGCAGCAACACTGGAACCTCTTCAACTGACTGGTTTGGTTTGTAGTCGTTGATCATCGCACGCACCGCGTTCTCGAACTGTAACGGCACATCTATATCAGAATTTGTATTTGCAACATTATAAATGCTTATCTGATTCAGGTTTCCACAAGTTTTCTCCCACAGCAGGGAAGAAAACTTGTATCCAGCTCCGGACAACGTGAAGTTAAATTGGCTGATAAAGTCATACCCCAGCAGTGCATCATATTGGAGATTTCTATCCGCAACCACGACAAGTTTGTGGGATATTTTTTCTTCATCGACAGCAACCTCTGCTACAAAGCTGCCAACTGGACGAGTGATGTTGTTGCCTAGACCACGTAAATGTAACTCTGCAGCTGGACATTATGAATTTTGTCGTAAACACTTTTCTTGAGAAGTGTCACATCTGCTCCTGTGTCCACCAGAAAATTCACCTCTACGTTGTTCACTCTTACTGTTTTGAATCGCTTTTCATTTTGTGTAACATTTATTCCTGCTGTAGCTGCTGTTGTTGGACAATTTTTAGATATGTGACCGCTTTGGCTGCAACGGAAACATATCGTGGGTGCTTAGCAATCTTTCCTTAGATGGTCAACAGAACTGCAGTTGAAGCAGTGGTTCTTCCTTTGTGTACTGTCGGGCGGTTATTTCCGGTTCGGCTGGAAGTACTTCTTTTGGTCCTGCAGCTCACGAAGAGATTTCCGATTATGAAGGGTGTACTTTAAATTGCTCTGCAGCTGCAACCCATCCACAACGTAGCGTATTATTGACAGTGTGTCAATATCTCCTAGCGACGCAATCTTTCTTATATGGTGCACATACTCGGGGAACGACTCTTGTTTGCGTTTACGGCATTCTCGCAACTCGGCAAGTACATCGTCGTTACATTTAAAGTCGCTATTAAACTCATCCTCCAACTGCATCTTTAGGTCAGCATAGCCGTAAACTTCTGTTGAATCTAAAAACAACTTAGCTGTAAGCGTTATTTTTGCGCAATTGTACAATCATTTTTGCTTTTTTCGTCAATTTAAATTTTCAGCGTAAACAATTAAACTAGTTCTTGTAGCGTTGTAGCGTAGCGTTCACAGTTTTTATTGGTTATCATCTCTAATTTTTTGATTTCTTTCTCTCGGTTGTTCTCCTGGATTTGCGCTGCTGCTTTCGGTAGCGTAAGCTGTGTATGGTTTTCGTTCTCGGTCATGCTGACTTTTAGGGACGATCGCAGAGCATATGGCTGTCTCACCTCAATTGCGACGTTTCTTCTTTTCTTCGTCGCTAACTGCGAAAAATGATTTCAGCCTTTTCAATTAACCTTCGAATTTTATTTCTTAACTGCTTCTTTTTTACTGCTTATTGAACTCGTATTTCTATTACTGCTCATGAATACCATGGCACTAATAATTTTATTCACAATACAATTGCTGCTTTGAATATTACGACATTAGCACCTTTATTTGCTTCTTGGCTACGGTTGAGCCCCCCAATGTAGAATTACATTGGTGATTATTTTTATTCTATGTTCGGTTCAAGAATAGAATTTAAAACAAAGGTTAAGGTATATGGAATGTAAGTTTAATGCGACTGAGACGATCGACGAGATGCTGCGACACTGCTTCTGCTTTACGACTTTACTTCAACTTTACTCCCCGATGACTTGTCAACGACTGTACTGTACGAAGACTCCTTGACACCTTCTTTCCGACTTCTTGTTCTTGCCTCGACTTTTATATTACTGTTATACTGCCATACCGCCGTTAGCATTTTTACATACATAGTGTTCGTGAAGAATTTGTTTTGGTTTATGATATAACTTAATTGTTTGAAAGTTATGAGGAATAGTATTAAGGATAATGCGGATCCTTGTGGAATGCCGTTATGAGGTGCATCTTCTTTGACAGGGTTTTTTTTTTTACTTTTACCTGAAATCTACGGTTTCTAAGGTAGCTGTGTGTGAAATTGGATATTGTAGGGCCGAATTTTTATTCGTGCAGTTTCTGCAGAATTCAGTGCGCTCATACTCTGTCGAAGGCTTTTTCCATTTTGATTAGCACTATGAATATGTGGTTTTTTATTGCAAGGTTGTTGCAGATATAATTATCCAATTTTAATAGTTTGACTATACAGGTACCATAATGTAGTACCTGTAGTACCATGATGTGTGGGCGCTGGGCAAATTACAGAATTTTCTGTACGGCTGGACGGAAGTTAATATCTTTACCGACCATTAACCTCTTACGTTCACTGTAGCTGACAAAAATACGAACGCTAAACTAAAGATATGGAAGGCGTACATCGCATAACAAATTGCCAAAGATTTTTATTAGCCTGACAAAGAAAATTTGGTGGCCGATGCTCTGTCCAGTCGAAACCTTTACAGCGAACTCTCACTGACCTACACAATCAAATCATTTCGGATGCCTGATGCAAACTATCAAAGGGCATTAGCACTTCCCAATTGAGTGTTTACAACGTGGCGCGAACCGCTCTTGCCGTATGTGATGGAGCGTTGTCATGAAGAAAAATGACCTTGTGTTGTCTTTTTTGATATTCCGGTCGTTTTCTCTGAAGCGCACGGTTCAAATTGATCAATTGTTGTTGGTGTGCCGTATTCACCGTTTCGCCGGGTTTCTAGAGCTCATAGTAGATGACACCGCTCTGATCCCACCAAACACAGAGCATCGTCTTCTTGCCAAAGCGATTCGGTCGAGCAGTCGATGTGGCCGGTTGTCACATTGTCGATGTGGCAGGAGCAACGTATGATTTTTTACGTTTAGGTTTAACAAAAAAGATCCATTTTCATCGCCAGTAACGATACGATGAAAAAACGACTTCCTTTTGTATCGTGAAAGTAAAATTTCGCATGTGTTTTTGCGCCTCTCCATCTGCCTCTCGTTCAACTCATGTGGCACCCACCTACCGACCTTCTGAATCTTTCCCATCTCTCGCAAGCGATTGGAAACTGCTTGTTGACTTACTTCCAACTGCTTTGCGAGTTGTTTTTGCGTTTGAACATCGTCTTCATCCAATAATGATTGCAGTTCGGCGTCTTCGTACCTTTTTGGTGGTTTTCCGGCCTTTGTCGTCGACGTCAAAATCACCACTTTTGAAGCGTTGAATCCACCGTTCACACGTTTTCATAGTTGATACTTGTTCGCCAAAGGCTTCAACAAGCATTCGATGCGATTCCGCAGCTGTTTTCTTCAAATGAAAACAGAAAATTAACACTGTCCGCGTTTGCTCCTTATTCGGCACGAAACTCGACATGTTGACTGCACTGAGAGTAAATGATAATGACGCTCGATTTGCGCAAAACTATGGTGGTTCGACAGTCCAGGTTGACACTTCACAAGAACAAAGTTTTATGACAATCGATAAATATTTACGTTTGCGAGACATCTATATGTTCGAACCGACATTCCATACTTGTACACCTGGTAAACATCCCCGTCCTTAGAAGAACCCTGCATAAAAGACTTACCGGGAAACACACAGATGCCCCAAAGCTTACGTTCTGGATGCTTTCTTCCCTGAACCCAGATTCTCCAAGCAACATAGATGCGGCCATCGAAGAACTAACCAAAGAGAGCAAATTGCTGCTGAGTTCGTCAATCCTCTTCCTCAGACTACCCTGAGAGCAACTGAAAGAGACGTGCACCTGTGGAGTCCTGAAACCTCGCTTGAAAAAAGGAGCCTCAGAAGAGGCTGATTTTTCCTGCGCAACCCCAGGGACAAGACAGTACTTAATCATGCCGCCAAGGAACTGAAGGATAAGCTATCCCTCTTACGGCAGGACTCTTTCCATAGATTCCTTGAGGAGCTGGAACCTGGAGACCTGCAGCATAACCTGTGGAATGTCACGAGGCATATAAGATGGCCTGCGAAGATGTCACCCGTGCGCAAAGCGGAGGGTTCCCAGTTCGGTCTGAGGCCGAAGAAGCAAAAGCTTTTGCTGACCATCTACACAGTGCATTCTTCCTTTTTGGCAAATGCACTGGTAAAGAGCGTGCTACCACAAAGGAGATTCAAAGGAGATTGCACAAGAGATCGCTTGCCTAAAAAATGGCAATTCACCAGGTCCGGATCGAATCGATGCATCAGCACTGAAAATTTTGCCTCTACTCTATTCCCAGAGGCTGGGTAATATCTTCAACAGCGAAAGGGCGAAAGCGTGCTGAAGCAATTGTCCTCCTCAAACCTGAAAATCGTGAGGCCAATCTGGCTTTCTATCGTCCAATTAGTTTACTGGCAAACCACTCCAAAATACTTGAAAGAGTTTTTTTTGCGCAGAGTACTCCTAGTGCTGGAAGAGGTCGCACTGATCCCTGATCACCAGTTTGGCTTCTGACGCTCCCATGGAACACCAAAGCAATGCCACCGGCTTGTTGAGGGCATACAGGCGGCGTTCGAAAAGAAGGAATGCGTCGTTTAGCTGGATGTCAAACAGGCGTTTATCAGATTCTGGCGCCCTGGACTCCTTTTTTAAAATCAAGTCCTTCCCGGTTCGCCTTTCTCAAGTCGTACATGGACTACCTCAAGGCAGCGTTCTTGAATCCATCTTGTACACACTCTACACAGCAGACCTTCCCATCACCCCCTCCCGGAACCCCACAGTAGTTACATATGCAGATGATACCGCATTTCCAGCCTTGCCACAGATCCCCAGGAAGCATCAGCCATCACCCATAGACAACGGCTATATATCCATGGCTTAAAATCTTGGGATGGCACACAGACCCTTCCATTTGGATTTCCAGCTACTTCGCTGGAAGAACCCAAGGTGTCCTTCTCACCTAATGGAAGCCATCTTGGGCCTTTTCTTTTTCACTATGTTTATAAATGACTTACCCGCAGCTCCAACGAACTCTCTGGTGTTTATGATGCAGACGACATTAAGCTTTGTCTTGTATATAAATTCTACACGTATACAAGTATATTTTTATTCCATCCGATACTGGAGTGCGGATCATGCGTCTGGAGCCCCCAATGCGGGATTCATCAAGACCACATTGAATCTGCACAAAAGAAGTTCTTGATGTTTGCTCTTAGGGCACTCAAGTGGAAAGCAAACCTTCACCCAACTTTTTAACTTAACAGACTCTTACTATTAACTTACCCTCCCTAACCGACCGTGGAATGATGCTGGTTGTCGTTTTATTACATAACCTTATTAATGGTATGCCTACATTAACATGCCATCTACTAATACGCCCTAAATTTAGCATACCTAATAGACGGTCTAGACATTTTAGTTTTCTATTCTTAAGTCGTTTGAGTAAAGTTTGAGTAAGTCGTTGAAGTAAATGCCAGAGAGGCCGTTATAGTCAGAACACATTACTCCAAAAGTTTCATGGTGGGCAACATATGCCCACTTCACTTTGTAGTTCGTCTTCTATCAAATCCTCAAATATTACATATACTTCAGAACAACAAACGCACTCTTTTTCTCCCTCGTAATCCTTAACAGTTCAATTGCATAAAAGATTCTAAAAACTCTCAAGGCCGTCTAATACAAAGACCTAACACTTCACTCTTAACACTTACCTTCATAGCAAAAGGTCGTGTTTTTTTTATTGCGCTCATTGTTTTTTTTATTATTGCCTTGCGAAAAACAAACTTGCGTTTGTTTAATGTAATCAATATTTAATCAAATACTTACCTTGACTCCCTTCGCACTCGCGTCTGGGCGGTACCATATTTGGTGAGATTACAATATTATATTACTTATCAAAGTGCCCTACTTCTATTCCCAATTTTTTAGATTTTCCGCAATTTCCATTATTGCAAAAACTGACTCTCTTCTAGTTTGCGCTCTTTATTTTCATTTCCTCTCCCTTGAATCACGCTCTTATAAGTAAGTACAGTGGTTTAAGGCTACTATTTTTTGTTAAAATAAATTTTTTCAATATATTTTTATATATTTTTAATCAGTCACCGACTATCTCTCTTCGAGTGCGGACTTTCCAATTGTGACTGCCTTCTTCTTCTTGATTCTTCTTCTTTTCAACGCGCACGTGCAAATCCAAAAACACATTTTCTATATCAATAAATTTGTTAACCATGGCCCCCGGGCCACCCAAATTAGGGGATAATCGCTTTGCCAGCCTCAGTGGTAGCCCCAAAGCTAAGAAAAAACAAGTGAGAAAAGTTATCTTCGGCTTGCCGAAGATGGTATACCCTTGAAAACAAAAAGTTTTCCATGCAAAGACTTTTTTTTTCATATCGGTCGTTTGTATGGCAGCTATATGATATAGTGGTCCGATCCGGACCAAACTTCCACAAATCATGTATGCCTATGTCAAATAGATAAATATTGAATTCGTTTGCAATAGCTTGGATAACAAAAAAGTTTTCCATACAAAGACTTGTTTTCATATCGGTCGTTTGTATGGCAGCTATATGATATAGTCATCTGATCCGAAACAAACTTTCACAAATCATGTATGGCTATGTCAAATGGATAAATGTTGAATTCGGTTGCAATAGCTTAGAAAACAAAAAAGTTTTCCATACAGAGACTTCTTTTCATATCGGTCGTTTATATGGCAGCTATATGATATAGTGGTCCGATCCGACCGATTCTTAAACTTGATCTGCGTGCAAAAAAAATTATGATCTGGTAAAAATTTCAAAACGCTAGCTTTAAAACTACTGTCTATTTTTTGCATAGAAACAGACGGACAGACGGACAGACGGACAGACGGACATGGCTATATCGACTCGGCTGTTGATGCTGATCAAGAATATATATACTTTGTGGGGTCGGAGATGCTTCCTTTAATGCGTTACACATTTCTGGACAAAATTATAATACCCTTTTTCAAGGGTATAAAAACCCTTTCAGAAATTACCAGTTTATTTCCCAGACCTCCCTGAAACACAGTTCAAGAATCCGAGATTTTTAGTTGTCTCATCAAAAAACTCTCTAAAAACCATATCCGAGTATAACTGCTTTGTCGTCCATAGAGTCCTTAAGTATTTCAGCAAAGACATCATATCCATCTCTAATCTTCACGATGGTAACCTTCTCCTGCTGGTCAACTCCAGGGAAGTAAGTGACAAATGTATCAAAGTGACCTCTTTACCCGGCTTATGCGAAATCGAGTGCAAGCTCCACAATACTCTTAACTTTGTCAAAGGCACCTTATTAACATTCCAGAAAACGAAATTGTTGAGGAACTAAAATCTCAAAATGTATACAGCGTCTTCAAGTTCAAGAAAAGGTTCGACGGCACTCCCAAACCATTTGGAAAAATTCTCGTAACGTTTGACCGTTTCACTCTTCTCAGTAAACTAATCGTTTCCTGGCACACAGTTAAGGTTTCAGAATATATACCCAACCCGATGAGATGTAAGTCTTGTCAATTATTGGGCCACACATCAAAGCACTGCAAGAACCCACCCGCCTGTGTATCATGCAATCTCACCCCCCACCTTCCCGTGTCTTGCACTCGCATTTTCTGTGCAAACTGCACCGAAAACAACTTCTTCACATAAAAACTAGCTAAAAAACTCAGTTTCCGTGAAGCTCGCACGATCCTAAAACAACAACAAAACACAACAACTAACTCCACGCTTACCTACTCGACCGTTGTAAAACAAAACCCAGCATTCGCTGTTCTTATCAAAAAAACCCGAAACCCAGACACGATTACAAACACTGGCATGCCCATCAGCTCGACAAAAGTACCAATTCCTCTCTCACCAACATATGCCACTTCTCGTGCCAACTCTTTAAATCCCGAAAAAAATCTTACTTCCTCACCAAGCACCTCTGCCAAAACTAATTTCTCTCACTTAAGCCCAACAAGAGAACTGAGTACATGTATGGAACAATCTCGCTTCCTTAGGTCGGAAGCAAATGCTCTAATCGGACAAACCTACAACGACGACAACAACACATTAATGACCTCAAGATCCGACTCAAACGAATCAATTGCTTCACACACCTCAAACCTACAAACAATAATCAACACAACAGACTCAGATGACACTATGGATTATCCCGACACTTAGTCCCGATCCTCTCACCCTTACTTTCATATATATACACACCACAAATAAATAATAATCCAATAAAATTTACTCATGACAATTACAGTATTACAATCGAACATCCACGGTATTTTTAATAATTACAACGAACTGACACTACTTATAAAAGACCACGCACCCGACATTGTATTTTTGCAGGAAACCAACCTTCCATGTAATTCTACAAATTTTATTTGCCCCAAAGAATATACTGGTTATTTCCATAATTTTTCTTATAACACCTGAGCCAAACAAGGCATTGGTGTTCTTATTAAAAGGAATGTCCCTCATACATACCGTTACATTAACTCCGGCATACTCTGTCCCGCATTGCATTGCATTGCATTAATTTTGAACAGGTTATTAATATTGTTAATGCGTTCATCCCACCAAGTCAAACCTTTTCATCCTCTGACATATTAGAAATTCTATAAAATCTTTATGGATCCACATTACTCCTGGGTGACCTAAACTCATGGAGTCCTTTATGGGGTTCGCCGCGCACACAAGAGGAGTAAACAAATTGAAAGCATAATTCTTGAAAACAGCCTAATTGTTCTTAACGACGGTTCCCCGGCTCACCTTTCAACTCACGACACTTTCACTCACATCGATATCTCACTGATATCTCCACAGATAGCCCATATGTGGATAATCTCCATGGAAGTGACCACTTTCCCATAACCATCCACATAAACACACCTACCCGTCCCGATAATACTTTACCCCTGCCTAAATACAAGACAGACCTAGCAAACTGGAAACGCTTTAATGAAAATTGCGAAAAATCAGCAGCTTATTGGACTGACGGTTGCCTAAATCAGCAAGTCGCACAAATGACGAAAGTCATGGTGCCATGGTGGAACCTTCAACAGCTTACGGACCAAAAGCAATGCTTGTTCTCGTCCTTCAAAGCCTATATGAATGATACAAACCTCATCAGATACAAAAAAGCAAACGCCCTTTTCATAAAAGCCATACTTTCGGCCAAGCGTAACTCCCTTGAAAAATGTACTTCCAAAATCTCCCCAGTATCCTCCACAAAAAAAGTCTGGTCCGATATAAAACGCCTAGCCGGTATTTCTCCCACACCGTTCAAATATATCAAATCCAACTCAGGTACTCTAACTGGATCATTTAATATCGCCGAAGAGTTTTCCTTATCTTGTTCTGAATACTCTTCTGACCAAAATTTTCCAACAGAATATATACGAGAAAAAAATCGGTATCTTCCAGAGCCCTATCTCATCGACTCACTTGTCCCATCGGCTACATGCTTAGATTCCAAATTCACATTGCTTGAAATAGAAAATTCAGTAGCAAAAACAAAAGAAAAAAGCCCTGGAGCCGACAGAGTATCATACCCTATGCTCAAAAACCTATCTCCCCACCTAAAAACAAAACTTTTGGATATCTTTAATCAAATACTGTCCAGGAAAAACACTAGAAAAAATAATAGACTTATCTGGTTCATTAAACGCCACAGCTGTCACACTGGAGATCAGGTGCACGAGAAAATTAAAATAACAGTCTAATTTAACAAAAAGCTTATCTATTTTGCTGCTGTGCAAAACGGTACGCATTCTTAACTTTGGACTCTGCCTTGCAGAGTCGGCATTTGGACAACAACAAACAATAGTGGGAGAGGTGTGATAAGCTTGCATTCACTGCCCATTGGGCCCCTCATCCCGCGCGCAGCCGCAAAGAGGGGCAATAAGCACTGGACTGGACTGGATTAATAACTGTAAAATGGATACGAACAACAAAACTTCTAACTCTCAGCTTAGTAATAAGCCGATTAATTATGAAGAAATGTGGCAAGTAGCTGGTAAATCTCCACTGGAGCTCAGGACGGACTTATTAAATAAACGACGCTTTTCATGCACTGAATCTGTTAACCAAAGCACAATAACTAAGACGACAACATTTACAAGTCCTTCTTGTAATACCACAACAACTGCAGCAATAGGTGGGCCGAGCTCTAGAGAGAGAGCTGCTACTAAATTGTGTGATGCCCAAAAAATTCTGACGAGTGAGAAGAAGAGGAAGACAAATTTATTACCCAACCTAAGATCAAAAAGAGCGTTCAAAGGCGCGAAGCTGGAGCCATATTCAGCAACAATTAGGAAGGCAAACTCAAACAACAGGTTTGACATGCTAGACATGGAATTGGACGAAACCAGTGATGGTATAGAAATTCCACAACTTTGTAATGACGCCGCTGCCACCAATGATGACTGTGTACCAAATGAGACATCCAACAGCCCATGACAGAATACTGATAAGCAGAATTCTTACAAACAGCCTTACCAACCTTAATGATCTCTTTGAGCTTCTTACGGAGGTCACTAGTCTAGATAATTTAACAGTTAAAGTCAATCAAGGGGAAACAGTGAGAATATTTCCCAAAGACGCTGATACTTATAGAACCATTGTTAATATTTTGGATAGTTCGGGAAATGAATTCCATACGTACCAACTGAAGGAAGAGAAGCCTTACAGAATAGTAGTTAAGGGCCTCCACCATAGCACCTTAAAGCAAGAAATTATTGCCAACTTTAAAACATATGGCTTTGATATTTTACAAGTACATAACCCAAGATCCAGGAGTAATAGAGAAGAAAAACTTAATATATTTTTCATTAATATAAAGCAATGTGCAAAAATTAATGACATATATGATATTAACACAATATGCCGACAGAAAGTGCGGATAGAAAGAATGCGTAAATCATCGGAAATTGCTCAATGCATACGTTGTCAGGGATACGGCCACACAGCTAAATACTGTCGTCGTCATCCCAATTGTGCTCGCTGTGGCGAAAACCACTTAACCAAATTATGCACGCTTCCCAATGATCCACAGCCTACCTGTGTACACTGTGGAGGAAATCACACGGCAAGTTACAAAGGTTGCCAGTGGTACCAGGAGTATCTTCGACGATCAACAGGCTGTAAAGAAGCAACAACCTAAGCAATTCAGATTAGATAAAAGAGCAGCAAACCAGCAACAACCCCAGCAAAATCAGCAGCATGCAACTAAGCAGCATGCAATAGCTAGCACTTACAAAGCCCATACTGGGAGCTTGTCCTACGCAGATATTGCAAGAAATGGCAATACAACAGCCCAGCCTCGTTTACATAATGTACAATTAAAGGGATTTAATATTGAACAGCCACACCAGCTTGACGTTCAGTCAATATTGGCACAGCAGCAGGAACAATTTATGAATTGGCTGGAAAAAGTGGTTTTTGAAATGGCCAATATAATGACACAACGGACTGGGGATACATCGGCTCTGCAACTCCGACGTAACGCTTTACCATCGCAATGAACCCTCTGAATATTCTTATCTGGAATGTAAATGGCATTTCAGGTAAAGCCAGGGAAGTTGAAATCTTCGCTCACAACAACTGCGTTGACATTTTTCTCCTAAACGAGATCAGACTCAACAGATGGAACACAGTTAAGATACATGGGTATAGCTTTTATCCCGCATACAAACCTTCAAGACAGCAGTAGTAATGGTGAGAAGTTCTCTTCGTCATTTCCCGCAAAGAGTTATTGAAACGAGAACTATTCAGATGTCTTCAGTTAAGGTCTCCACCGGGCTGGGAGATATGGAATTTAGCGCGATGTACTGTCCACCAACAAATAGAATTGAAGAAAGGCACTTCAGTGACATACTTGTCTCTTGTGGCCAAAGGTATTTATTTGATGGGGACTGGAACGCCCGACATTGGCTGTGGGGTGATACGTACAATTCACCCAGGGGGCGAGAACTAGCAGAAGCCATTTCCGCCAGAAGCGCTTATATCCTTGCAACAGGTTCGCCAACTAGATACCCACATGTGACCAGTCACACACCTACCTGCATTGATTTTGCTGTGTACCATGGGATAAACTTAGACAGAACAAGTATTTGCGAAAACTGGGATCTAGACTCCGATCATGTAGCCCTTGTTGCTACTCTACAAACAGAAGGTGCCTACGTTAGGCCATGCTCTCGGTTAATAAACAGCCGAACTGATCTTTTGGTTTTCAGACAACATCTGGAAAACTCTTTTCAGTTAAATACGGTTCTTAGCTCTAAGGAAGACATCGAGAACGCAGTAGACATTGTAACGCAAAATATACATAGAGCTGCTTCTGCTTCTACACCGTCCGGGCCTGAGACATGCCCCAGAAGTAATGGTATTGTACTAACAAGAGAGGCCAAAGAAGTAATCAGAACTAAAAGACGTCTTCGAAGAAGAGCAATTCGAACTCAGGATCCATGGGACAGAATCTTGTGGAACCGAGCAGCAAAGCAACTCAAAATCATTTTAAAGGAACTCAGAAATGATTTCTTTGAGCAAAAATTATCTTCCATAGACTACACCGTTGATGCAAACTATTCGCTGTGGAAGTGCACAAAAGCGCTTAAACGACAATTACTTCGATGGGTACCCGTACGTTGTCCAGGTGGAGAAACTGCAAAAACTGAAGTGGAACAGGCTAATGCAATCGGCTACCACCTAGAGGATCGCTTCACTCCTTATGACTTCGCCACGATAGAGGAAATAAGAGTGACTCACCAGTACCTACAAATGCCATTGCAGATGTCTTGGCCTATTAAGCCAATAAGGATAGAAGATATATCCGAAATAATCAAAATACTACCGAAACATAAAGCTCCAGGTATTGACAAGATTTGCCATGCCACGCTAAAGGTTTTACCTATAAAAGCGATAATCTAAATAGCACTAATCTTCAATGCTATTTTAAGGGTCCAAGTGTTCCCAAGACAGTGGAAACTGGCTGTTATTTTGATGATCGACAAGCCTGGGAAACCAGAAACTGATCCTGAGTCGTACCGGCCTATAAGCCTCTTACCCTCCCTTTCTAAATTATGGGAGAGACTTATTGCCAATCGGATCAACGACATTATTAGACAAGGTAATATCTTGCCGGATCATCAATTCGGATTTCGAAAGGGACACGGCACTATAGAACAGGTTCACAGACTGGTAAAACACATATTACAGGCTTTTGACGACTGCGAGTACTCCAACGCTGTCTTTATAGATATGCAACAAGCCTTCGACAAAGTATGGCATGTTGGATTGTTATGCAAGATAAAGACACTACTACCTGCGCCCTACTTCTGCATTTAAAAGGCATATCTGGAAGGACGAAAATTTAAAATCAAGGTGAGAAATAACTACTCCTCTATATATCCAATGAGAGCTGGAGTCCCACAGGGCAGTGTTCTCGGACCGCTACTATACTCTTTGTACACTGCTGATATTCCCTGCCCGAGTTTCGAACACATGGAAGCACTGACCAAGGCTCTTATGGCAACCTATGCAGATGACATCGCAGTTGTGTATAACTCTAGGGACAGCAGAGAGGCAGCTAACGGACTACAAGAATATATTAATGCTCTGGCAGCCTGGTGTAAAAAGTGGAACCTAAAAATAAACCCACTGAAAACATCAAATCCATTCTTCACACTGAAAACGCTCATCCAGAACACCCCTCCAATCCGACTAGAAGGAGTTACACTGAATCAGCCGCAGCAAACAACATACCTAGGTATCACCCTGGATAAACGTCTCACCTTTGGGCCGCATCTCAAAAACACAGTAAAGAAATGTGGTCACAGATCACAACAGCTGAGATGGCTTATGAATAGAAGGAGGACTCTTTCGCTGAGGTGCAAAAGAGCTGTGTATGCGCACTGTATCGTACCGATATGGTTATATGGGATCCAGATTTGGGGAATCGCAGCCAAATCGAATTATAAACGCATCCAGGTGATGCAAAATCGCGCACTACGACAAATAACCAACTGTCCCTGGTATATACGTAACTCCACACTTCATAAAGATCTTGAGGAACAAATTGGAAGACACACAAGTCGATATAGCGACAGACTACAGAGACACAGGAGTCTCCTTGCGAGACGTCTTATCCCCGCTCGACCTTTGAGACGACTCAAACGGCAAGGCTTCGCCAAGACAATTGGACAACAGTAAAAACTTTTCAATTATGTTCCAACTTCATTTATGTTTATATAGTGTTTGGCAATTTTTAAGAATATTTCTGTACCCTGTGTATGTTAAGGTACAATATTTTGATGTACGGATTCTAAACTTAAATATATATATAGTAAAATTGTTTGTGTTTTCGAGTCGAATAAATGATCCGTATTTGAACTAAGATCAACGCCGAAATAAATAAAAAACTCCGATTGAACCGTTTTGTGTTTTTATTGATTGAATGTCGGCTTAAGACTAAAAATCAAATGTACATTGGGTTGAGGAGAAGCCTCGGTATTTTAACAATATTTGTATTTTGGGAGAGTCATGCTCTTGGATTCTTAAGATTAGAAAAAGATTCAAAGAGAGCAGTCAAATCTGCTTAGGTCAGGATTTAGGATGTTTACAAGAATGGCTAAGTGCGGCTGCGAAAGAATTATTTTTTTGGAATCGGATGCTGCGCAGCTGCGATACATTATGAAAATCACTTAAGTGCATTAATGTTTATAGTTCTATGAAAATAATTGAAGTGGCCGGTTTGGACCATTCAAATACGTCACTCCCCTTCCCATAAAGAGAAGCCTATACTTGGGCTGGGATTGATGGATATAGTGTGGGAAATGGAGTTTCTTCTATTTCTATTTGTTGTGGTGTGTTTTGATTTTGATTTTTTCTTATTTTAAGTTTTGCATACAGCATCATGAATGGGTTAAGTGTTACATATCTTAAATATAAGTACAACAAAATAAGTGCATGTATTACAATGGCCATTAGAATGTAAAGTGTAATATTGTTCTTTGAAATCATTTCAACAATGTCGTTGTGTTTTACAATTTTTATTTTTGTTATATTAAGTGGTGCGTATAGTGGTGTCAAATCTATTTCTGGTTTTAACAGATTTTCACTTAAAATTATACTATTGATTTCTATTTTACATTGCGTTACTCTTATCATTTTGTTTCCTTCTATTTTTATATTATTAATTGAATTTTGACAATTTTGGTTAAGAATGGTTTGGGTTAAGTTCCAGGTTACAATTGTGTTTGGTTCTATGTATTTTATTATTTCGCTCGTATCCACTGGCTTAAAATTACAAATTGGTTTTAAGTGTTTAATAATGTTGGTGACACATTCATTTTTTATTTCTTTATTTTCGGCATTATAAACTTTATTTTCTTTTTCAAAATATGATTGTGAGTCTGTGTAATCTAGCTGATAACCGTTGGAATCTGGGTAAGGGATTATTTTAATTGTGTTTATTAGTTTAAAGTAAATGGGTATGTGGGATATAATTAATAATTGGTTATCATTGTATTTAATCCAAGTGGATGTTTTAATGTTTAAAATATTTTGGCTGTTGATATTCTCAAGTTTGTCGTAGTTTAGTAATTTGGGGTTAAAAAGTCCAAGTCTGGAAAGCTGCATAGCCATTTCCAAATCTTCTATGTATTCCGTAAACTGCATTAGCTCGAACAAAAGACTGTTAATGATGGTGTGGTTTTTTGCATAGTGTTGTATCTTTTGCATTCCGTCATTTATCAATTGTATAGCGTCGTTGACTTCATGTAATTTTATTGAGTTATGGGCGTTGTTGTCAAGTTTTTCCTGTATTTCGACTCTATCATTTTCATCTAGTGTTCCAAATAGGTATTTAAAAACTGAGCCCACAATGTTAACAAGTCCCCGTTTGTTTCTATGTTTCAGGGTTATTCCGGCTAGTTCTCTTTTCAATTTATTGTGTAAAAATTTGATCTGGGGTGAATGGTAAACGAATCGTAATCTTTGCTCAAAATAGTCAACCACGATGTCTATTTCAGTTAAATTGATTTTCAAGCAATGATGTTCAAAGGAGGATGGTATCTGGACTGGCTTATCAGAAAAAAGGAGATATACGTGGTTGGTGTCAATATTATTAATTTGTATTTGCTGTCCATGAACCGCTGTGATCAGGATCAGCAATAATGTTATCAGGTACCAGGTGCCTGTGAAATTGAGAGTTGATTATTTTTCTTTTGTTTTTTGAATTGTGTTTTGTAGTAGTGCGTAACTCTATTTCTATTAGTGATTTTGTAATGGTCAGGGTCTGTCTGTTCTACATTATTGGTTGATTTAAATGGATTTTCTAATTTGCCTTTCTGTAGTGGACCTTTTCTGTAATTAGTGTCAATATTAAATTCCTGTCGGTCTTCATTTATTTTATCTATTTTCTTCTCTTTAATTTGTTGAGTGTCTAATATTGGATGCCCAGCGTATAAGAAGATTTGAGCAGGTGTCTGTCCAGTAGTGTCATGTTTAATTTTATGGTTGTATGTGTAAAGGATTGTTTCTATCTTGCTTAATTTTACTTCTTCATCATCGGATGAATTGATTATACGAATCTTCTCATTTATTGTTTTGTGCAATCTTTCGACGTCTGCCACCCCGTTTTTTACTGTATTGAGCTGTAATTCGATTTCTTCTTCTTCAAGCCATCGCTTTAAAGCTAAACTGGAGAAAGCTCCGTCTCTGTCTGCCTTAAGTAATTTGGGTTTACCTAATTGATTGAAAATACGCATTAATGCGTTTCTGCATTCTATCCAGTCCTTAGTTTTAATTTGCTCAAGTGTAGCGAATTTAAAATAAATATCAATGCAACTGATGTAATGTTTTCCCTCAGATGAATAAATATCTACCACAAATTTTTCTCGGCAATGATCCGGTTTAGGCGTGATTTTTAAAGGCATTTTGGTGTTTCTATGTTCTGTTTTGGCTAAGTTGCATATGTTGCATTCGTTTATTATATTCTGAATTAGTAGTTGGCTATTTGGAAAGAAGTGATTTTCTTTAAATAATTTTGTCATTTTCTGTATACCAGGGTGTAAAAGTTTTTCATGTTATTGAAGTATGATTTCTTTGAATTCGGCGTATGAACCAACGTTTTTTAATAGGAAAAGACTGCGAATTACTTTTGTGTAGGTGGTATTAATAATTTCTATGTGTGCCCTTTGAATAATTTCAAAATCTACATCGTTCTCAATATAAATGGTAATGTTTCTATGGATGAAGTGATCGAGTAAAATTTGTTTAGCCTTTTCGAGTGTCATTACATCATATTGAATTGTGGTAATGGAGTTACCAAATATTTTTGAATGCTCTATTTTATTTTTATCGGATTTAATAAAGATTATTTGTTTTTTGAAATAATTTATTGGTTTTTCTGTTAAATGAATAAGGTTGCTATTGTCTTCTTCTGCACTATGTTGAGTAACTTCACTATGGTGTTTTTCTTCAATTTTAATTCTTGATAATGCATCGGCGACTGAATTTTCCTTTCCTTTAATATAATCGATTTTAAATTGGTATTCGCTTAATCTGACTCTCCATCTTTCTAACTTAGCATTCGGTTCCTTTAAGTTATGAAGCCATCTAAGGGGTTGATGGTCACTAGCAATGAGAAATTGTCGCCCTAGTAAATAATGTCGAAAAGTTTTAGTGGCCCAAACTATGGCGAGTAATTCTTTTTCGATAGCACTGTAATTTAATTCGTGATCGTTAAGTGTTCTACTAATAAAAGATATAGGATGACCGTTTTGAGAAAGTACAGCCCCGAGGGCCAAGTTACTTGCGTCTGTGGTTAAAACAAATTTCTTTTCAAAATCAGGTAATTGTAAAATTGGGTCTCGAATTATCAAAGCCTTAAGTTTTTCGAATGCCTCTATGTACTCAAGTTTTTGCGTATCTATCTTTGCTCCTTTTTTTAAGCAGCTGGTCATGGGTTTTGCTATGTCTGCGTAATTTGGAATAAATTTGCGATAATAACCTGTTAATCCGAGGAAAGCTCTAATCTCTTTTACTTTTGTCGGAATTGGGTATGAAACTATGGCTTTAACTTTAATAGGATTTGGTTTAATACCATCAGGAGTTACTAACCAAGAAAGTTAGCTTCTTTTTTTAAGAACTCACATTTGTCTAGTTGCAATTTTAAATTTGCTTCTGCAAGCTTTGAAAAAACTAATTGTATTGAATTCAAATGTTCTGTAAGGGATGTTGAAAAAATTATAATATCATCCAGATACACCAAACAGTGTTTGTTAAGCAATGGTCGAAGGATATTATTCATGCACCTTTGAAAAGTAGCGGGTGCATTCCTAAGGCCAAATGGCATTCGAAGATATTCGTAATGACCGCTTTTGGTGGAGAATGCAGTTTTAGGAATTGATTCCTCGTCCATTTCTATTTGGTGAAATCCTTTTGCCAGATCGATTGTTGTAAAATATTGGCATTTACCCAGTTTGCCAAGTATTTCGTCCATATTTGGAATTGGATATCTGTCAGGTATGGTTATTTCATTTAGCTTTCTATAATCAATTACTACCCTGTACTTCATTATGCCAGAAGCATCCGGTTTTTTTTTGGTACAACCCAAGTAGGACTATTGTATGGTGAATTACTTTCCCTAATTAATCCCTGATTTAGCAATTCCTGTACTTGGTTTTCTACTTCAATTTCATGTGTTTGCGCAAGTGGGTATTGTTTTGAATAAATTGGGGAGTTATGTGTTGTATTCAGTACGTGTTTAATGGTATTTGTAAATGTTAATTTGTCTCCTTCCTTATATTCGAGATTTCTAAATTTATTTAATAAGACTTTTAACTTTAAAGTTTCCTCCTGATTTAGGTGATCTAATCGAAACTGTGAAAAATCAAATTTTTTTTATTGATTCCTGCTCTGAGTTTGCAATTGGTTCTGGTGTCCTTTGGATATGAAAATTTGGGTTTCCTTCCGAACTAATTAATTCTGAAGTAATTAATTTGTATGTTTGATCAAAAAGGGTAACTGTATTATTTTTGTAATTAATAACTGATTGTGCATTTTTTAACAATTTTCTGCCAATTAGCATATCGTAATTATTAGAAAATCTGTGCACATAAAATGGTTCGGTTTTTTTGAAAATACTATTTCTGGGTAACATAATCAAGTCGTTCAAGATAATAGGGCCATTTGATGTTAAAACTTTACATCTACTATTTTGAATGGGAAGACAAAATATATTCTCATTAATCATATTAATTGTGGATCCTGTGTCTAGAAGGCATTTGTATGTGGAACCTTTGTATACTATTTTTATGTATTCGAGTTGTCTGTTGACCGAAAATTTTCGTTTAGTTCAGAATTATCTGGTTCGTTGCCATTTGTTGCTGGTATTTCCTCTTCTGTTGTCTCCGAATTGTCGTAGTTCTGTTCAGGGGGACACTGAATTGATTCTGGTGTATAGTTTAATTGGTAGGGATAAGGCTGGGGTTGAAAATATTCTGGAGCAGGGATAATAGCAGTTATAATTATAAGGATTTTCAGGTTGATAAGACGTTACTTTCTGGTATCTTAGCTCTTCTATGCTCATTTTAGACTGTCCACTGTCTGATGGTCTCTGTCTTTTTATTGGATTATTGGTTTGTACGTTTCTGTTTTGAGGATATGTTGTGGGCATGTTAGTGTGGCTAGGTCCAAATCGGTTTTGGTCAAAAATATTTTGTCTGTTAAAAGCTGGGTTTGGTCTGGGTACTTGTGACATGGGTATGTTAGATTGTGGGTAAATGGGTCTATTTTGATATTGAGGAACCGGGTTTGGGTTAAACCTGGGCATATGAGAATGTGCTTGGTGATAGGGTTGATAGACGTTATTATAGAATGGTTGGAAGGGTACAAAGGGTCTAATTTGGTTATTCAGTTGTCTATTTTGGGGGTTGGTTGTTATTTTGTTTGGAATTGAAGTTGGCTTTATATTATCTTTACTTGAGGTTGGTGCCTTATAAAGACCTTTTTCTTGTAATATATTTATTAGTGATCTTAGGTTTGGAATATTACAGTTAACTATTCTGAGATAAATGTGGCTTGGAAGTTTTTGAATTAGATTTTCGATGCTGGTTTGTATTAATCTAGTATAGAGAATGGTTTCGTTAGTATTATTTTCTAGTTCTAATTTACTTATAAGTATCTGTCGTTTTCTTTCGGCTTCTTCGAGGAAATGTCGAATGTTACCTCGATATTGTATGTTCCTGAATTCTTCCAGAAGTTGGTGGTTCGGTGCTTGGGGCTTGTAGTTAAGTATAAGCTGAGTCCTGAGTTCGCTCCAGCTGCTGAGGTTGGTTACTCCGAGGGTGCGGATAACATCGCCACTGATGTTCCGTTCGATGTGTCCAAAGATTATTAACTTTTGTCTTTCATCTGTGGTCTGAAACAGAGCCAAGATGAAGTCGACGCGACTGATGAAAGTGTACAAAGTGTTAGGATCTCCGTTGAAAACCTCGATTGCGTGTATTTGTCTTTCTACTTGAATCATGTTTGAGTCAGACAATTCTATTTGTGCTGGTGCTGCTATTTGAAGTTGGTTTAAGTAATTACTTGTTGTAGTTAAGTTTATTTAATTTTCATTTATTTTCGCTGTTATTATTATTGTTGTTATTATTTTTCGCTTATTTTTAGTTAAGTTTATTTGGTTTTCACTTAGTTTGACTGTTATTATTGTAGTTTACTTAGTTGTAGTTATTATGTTGCTTTAATTTTATTTAAGTATAAAAGTTTTTTTTTTGTTTTTAACTTCACTTACTTATAATTTTATAAGTTGGTTTTAAAACTTAGTTGCCTTTGGACTTAATGTTTTTGTTTCGTATTTCACTTCCACTTTTATTAGGATAACCGAATTGGAATTAAAATCCAAGTTGAAGAGTTTTCACGAATTTATTTTGGGAAATGTTTCGAGCACTGGATTATAAAATTTAACTTATTTTCCACTCGAAGGTTCTTTTTTCGGATACTTGTTGTATCCTACCGACTGCGCCAGTAAAATTAGTTGTGTTTTCGAGTCGAATAAATGATCCGTATTTGAACTAAGATCAACGCCGAAATAAATAAAAAACTCCGATTGAACCGTTTTGTGTTTTTATTGATTGAATGTCGGCTTAAGACTAAAAATCAAATGTACATTGGGTTGAGGAGAAGCCTCGGTATTTTAACAATATTTGTATTTTGGGAGAGTCATGCTCTTGGATTCTTAAGATTAGAAAAAGATTCAAAGAGAGCAGTCAAATCTGCTTAGGTCAGGATTTAGGATGTTTACAAGAATGGCTAAGTGCGGCTGCGAAAGAATTATTTTTTTGGAATCGGATGCTGCGCAGCTGCGATACATTATGAAAATCACTTAAGTGCATTAATGTTTATAGTTCTATGAAAATAATTGAAGTGGCCGGTTTGGACCATTCAAATACGTCACTATATACATAAAAAAAAAAAAAAAAAAAATTAAACGCTACAACCTAATTTCCCATAATCAAGTTGCTTTCAAAAGAAACCATAGCACGATGGACGCGTTATTGCGTATCCAACACTTCGCGTCGAACGCTCTTTCGACCAAAAATCATGTCTATATCTTGGCGACGGATTTTGAAAGAGCCTACGATCGCGTGGGGATTCATGCCGTACTTTGCAGACTCGAGCGCTGGGGCATTGGTCCAAGGCTTTTTAACCTAATTAAAGCCTTCATGACCAATCGGTCCTTCAGGGCTCGAATCAACAATGTCACATCGAACTCCCACATTTTACACAATGGAATTCGGCAAGGTTTCTGTGATGTTTTTATGATAGCAATTGAAGATATAAATAACATTGTAACTCGGCATAAAGATATTTACTTCTCACTATACGCAAACGACGCCATCATCTTTACAAAAATAAAAAATACTACTATAGTCAGGGCAAAATTTTTAGAAATATTGCAAGAAATTAACTTGTGGGGAGCCACCTCTGGGGCCTCTCTTGCCATTGAAAAATGCCAACTATTACATATTTGTCGGAAACAACGTTGTAACCTTTCCGATATTGACTTTAACAGCCGCACAATAAAAGATGTAAACTTTTTAAAAATCTTGGGGATAACCTTCGACTCCAAAATACTTTTCCAACAGCACTGTCAGACTCTAAGAAAACAACTGGAAACTAGATTTAACATTATTAAATTTCTATCATCTATATATTCTTGCATACATATTAAGACTCTCATAGATATTAAGCGCGCATTAATGCTATCTAAAATTGAATACGGTCTGCCAATCTTCGGTTGGTGTGTTAAATCGCACTTAAAAAAGCTACAAGACCCATACCACGGAGCGGTCCGTCGCGCCATTCACGCATTTCCAACATCTCCAGTAGCGTGCACATTGGCAGAATGCCGCTTAGAATACCCAAAACGTTTTTTGAGCGCACAAGAAGATCTTGGTGAGAAAAACTGGATTTACCCCAAGGTTCTAAAGTCACAGACTCAACCACGTTTGCGGTTGTTGACTGCAACCGTAAAATAATTGCAGGAGGTAGGCTCCCGTCATACAACTCCATATTCACAGCCGAAGGTTTCACCATTTTCAAAGCATGCCAATTCGCCTCCAAAAACGTTGGTAAATCTCTTATATGCACAGACAGCCTCTCCTCTCTTTCCGCTATTCGCAACTGGAATCACAATGACCCCACAACACAAGAAGTTAGGCACATTCTAAGTTGTCATCCCACAAAAATCACCTTAATCTGGGTTCCCAGTCATCAAGGAATCTATGGAAATGAACTCGCTGACAAAGCCGCCCAAGAGATGAGACTTACACCATCAATCCTTTTCACTCCGTTTAACTGCAAGGATATCCAAAGTCGAATTCAGTTATACCTCAAAGAAAAGAAACTCTTAATATAGCAGCCTACAGTTGCTAAATGAATCTCCAAAGCGTAAAAAAACCGCTATTAGGGATTCCGTATGCTTTTCAGGCTGATGATCCCACTATCATGCAGCCGCTCATAACTCTTACCACCCCAAGACCAGGAGTTGAAAATAAAAATTCAGTTCCTTCAGTTGACTCCATAATCGAGCATAACTCGTCTGAACTAGCTTCCAGGGTATCAGTTCAAGTGATTCCTCCGGCACGAGTAGAGTCGACCCCCTAAAATCCACTGCTAAGGGTAAACCACCGTTTGGACCCCCGGTACAGACTGATGTCGTGCTCTTACCAACGGTAACACCAAAACCCTTACAGGTGATTCTCCCCTCTAAACATATATTTATTTCACGGCTGGCCCCTGACACCTCAGATTGTTATCTCGGCTTACATCCAAGCCAAATATAAGGTTGTTGTTAGAGTGGAGGACTCTAGGAAGTTTAAATATACTTATTCAAGGCTTACGTCATCTTTTAAGATACGTGTACCTTGCCGGGGAACATATTCGAACAAGAACATCAGCCTAGTACAGTAAAAAAAATTAATAAGTCTCTGGGAGTTAAACTGCCAAAACCTATAAACCCAGAACGGTCTTCTGTACCTCAACCTTCTTCCTCAAAAAACTAACAACATATATTACTCTTATCTATCAAAATACTAGGGGGCTTCGGAGTAATCTCCCGAAACTGTAGTTCTGATAATTCATCATTTGTGTCCCAGATTATAGTCTTTACAGAAACCTGGTTAAAGGCAGAGATTTTTATGTTGACTCCGAAATTTTTCTAGACAGGTACACCTCTTACAGACGGGACCGACCACTACGAAGGGGAGAAAGAGTCCTAATCTCTGTGGACTCCGACTTTGCTTCTGAAGAGATTAAGTTACCGAATCTTGGTGATCTAGAATTCCTATGTGTGAAAATCACTATGTCGCTTCAATCACTGTTCATCACATGCTCATACTTACCACCTTCTTGTGAACCTCCTACATACTGGCACCACTCATCTGCCATTCAGCTGGTTTCTAATCGCATGTCTGACAGTGACCTGCTACTGACTCTATTAGACTTCAATTTACCTGCACTTCTCTGGTTAAACATCGAGAATTCACCATCTTTAACACTTATTGAGGGTATGTTCGACATATCCCTTGGTCAAATAAACCACGTAAGGTCGGCTTCTAGATCTATGTTTCGTTTCTGATCCAGATGGAATAACCCTTTCTAGAGCGATGCCACTTTCGTCCCCAGAAGATCCTTACCGCCCAACGCTTGAGGTGTCGATTGAAACCCTTACTGCTAGCAACCTCCAGTCTCGCCATGGAGTTGATAAAACTCGCTGCTTTCGCAAGGCTGATTTTTAGAGACTTAGCAATTTAATTTCTACATTTGATTGGTTCGATCTCTGGGAATGCACTGATATTAATATCGCTTTAGAAACATTCTACAAAACGCTTAACGCTTTCTTCGACTCTTGCGTCCCATGCAATTTCCAACCACTTCTTTTGCTAGGCTCCTCATTTTGGGGAAATAGTAATCGCGGCGGACCTGCTTGGTATTTTCCTGAGCCGCCCTGTGTGCACGATTGTGTTCTGCCGTGATAATTTCTAACTGTTCGTTTCTATTGATAACGTCCATTACAACCTTTTTGAAATAGCGAAACTGTGTGCAAATGAGCAATTAAGTCATGCTGGAAGCTTGCCAGAGTGGGTAGGTCGCAGTTAATCGCATTTAAGACGTCGGGGTTCAAGACTTCCTTGAGCATTTTTAAAATGCTGCTTTTGGCGGCGAAACTGATTAAGTGGCGAGTTTTGCTACGAAACAACACCAAGTTTCGCTTTAGTTGGAAACGTGCTTCTTCTATAACAATTTGGTTTCTAGAGCAGTTTACTGGTTGGTCTGTCGCTTCGACCGTGTAGGTCAATGACAGTTCGCTGTGAATAGTCGCACTGAGGTCAGCGTCTGACTGAGGCTCATCTTGTAAGGCATTAATGTTCCACCTGGAAAGAGCGTCGGCCACATGGTTGTCTTTACCCGGTTTGTAGTGGATTTTTGCGTTATGATCATCAATATACGCTTTCCATCTTTTTATCTTCGGATTTGGATTCCGATCGGACACCGCGAATGTCAACGGCCGATAGTCCGTATAAATATTAATATCGCGAGTGCCGTACAGGTAGTGTTTTAACTTGCCTAAGCCCACACTATGGCCAATAACACCCTTTCATTCGTGGCGTAGTGTGACTCGCTATCTTTGAGGGTTCTAGAGATCATTGTGATGGGCCTTTTGTCTAGCGATGGAATTGCACCGATACCGTTCCCGGAAGCATCGGTTGTTAGATCGAATGGCTTCCTGAAATCAGGGTATCTGAAAATTACACCCTCGGAAGCCAACACATTTCTCAGCGTCTCGAATGCATCTCTTTGCAAGTCACCGAACTCAATAGGAGTCTTCTTAGAAATGTGCTTGCTGATAGAGCCATTTTCTCCTTTCAGCAAGCTTGACAAAGGCCTCGCGATCGCCGCGAAGTCATTAACGAAACATCGGTAATAACTGGCTAGACCCAAAAATGATCTTAGCTCATACAGATTTGTAGGCTCTGGGTATTCCTTCGGTCGGTTTTTGCACCTCCATTGGTGACAATAAATCCCAGATATTCAACGCTTTGCTTAAAAAAGTGCGTCTTCTCGTTGGATACCTTCATGTTGGCATCACACAGGCTGTGCTTAACATGGTCGTTTTCATTTTCAGAAATTTTCAGATTTGCCAATCTGTTGCCGTAAGACGTCGTCGATCGCTCTTTGGAAGATGCTTCCCGCATTCTTCAACACGAACGGTAATCGACAAAATTCATACTTTCCGCCGTTTACCGAAAAAGAGGTCTTCTCATGGTCATGTTCGGCCAAGTATATCTGGTGGTAGCCGGACTTTAAATCCTTGGCCTTTTTTGTCCACAACCCATGTTGGATTGTTGGACGGTAACCTTGAGGTTCTAATAATGCCTTTCTGCAGTAAGTCTGCGATTTTTCGCTTAACAAACTCAGATACACCCATTGGGTGCGGGTATAATTTGGAATATACCGGCTTATCATCGCTTGTGCGAATTGTGGCAACAACAGAAGTGTTAAACGGCAGTCCCTCGTTAGTGGCTGAAAATGGCTTAGATCTGTTTGCGATCATGTTTCGTAATTGAAATTTTACAGGCTCTGGTACGGCGATGTCATTTACGTTAGTAAAATTTACATTTTCGCATATGCTGAAGCTTTTTTAGAAACAGAACCATAGTTTATTGTACCTTTCTCTGCGTCGAGTTTTGCTCCCACTAGAGCTAGGAGGTCAAATCCTACAATACCATCGAATGGTGTCAGCGCGTGTCGATTAAAACTTTCAGTTGTCTCCCTTGCAGCTGTCGTTCAATGAACGGCAGTTTGGAGCGCTCCCTAAAAAATTGATCTGATCATTATCGTCAAACTCCTCGTCTATCTCGGTAACGGCCGCTGCGGCCGCGCCTTCATATTCGCTGTCATTTTTATCGTCAGCCTGTTCAGCATGGTGTTCTGCAATCTCTGACGCCTTTGACCGGTCATACGTGCGGAGCCAAATCTTTTATGGCCCCGAGCACTTTCGGCCTTGGTATTTGTAGGCTGACCGCTTCCAAAGGAAATCGGCTGCCTATGCTGAGTCATGGTGGAGCCTAACTCCATAGGCTCGGGCGACTGATTACGGTAGCTGCCCGTGTTCTGGGCAGAACTATTTTGATGGGGCCTATTCTACTTTTTGTAGAAATAAGGGTTTTTCCCTTGGCCATCTTCGGCCCTGCTATGTTTTCCCAGCGGCTCCCTTGAGCGGTTATGATTCTTTTGGTGCTCATAGGTGAGTGCCTTGTTTGAAAATTTCGTATGCGTCTACGGCTGATTGCCGCCATGACACATGGTCATCTTGTTCTCCCGTAAAATCCGGCAATGTCAAGCTTGACTTCACATCGAATACTTGGGTCTGGGATTATTCTTTCGTAAGCTTCCACTTCCGGTGCTTCCACGCGCAAGCTTTTCATCTGTTGTTTCACCTCATCTAACTGTGACTGGAACGGCTGCTTCAATCTAGTTTCTTGCTCGGCTAAAGCTTGGCTAACGGCTCCAGATATAATTT
The DNA here is from genome assembly GCA_035047645.1 of Drosophila merina. Lineage (NCBI taxonomy): Eukaryota > Metazoa > Arthropoda > Insecta > Diptera > Drosophilidae > Drosophila > Drosophila merina. The sequence goes on along the minus strand of JAWNPH010000022.1, from coordinate 997,080 downwards.
CTTGTAACTGGGCGGCGTCTATGTCTGTAGTGTTACCTATCGTATTAGGACGAAAACCTTCTGATTCTAAATCCCACCCGTCGTCACTATCGTACTCGACCCTGATGTCTCTATATGCACCTGCCCAACTCATTTACCATTTGTTGGCACCACAAAAATTAATTCTTTCCGAGCACGGTTGATCGCTATGCGAGGTGCGATAATTACAGGCGCGAGAAATAGTATGCGACGCAAAAAGAAAATTTTTTTTTTTCTAAAAACGAAGGGTCTGCGCGGAAGAATAATGATTTCCTATTTATTCCTTTGGGCAGCAATAGCTTAAAGTAACCTGGGTTTTGCTGTAGAATTTACGCTTTAGGTTGTTCTTGGTAAAAGTATGCAGTGGAAAATAATACTCCCTAAAAGCATACAAAAAAAGGCTGTTGGCTTTTTTATTTATTTAACCCTCTAAGGCTATTTTCTTAAATTCTAAATAAAAAATATCCAAATAATTTTTTCTTAAATGAATTTTGCCCACTGAGCTCAAAAATGGCATCAGAAAAATTTTTCCGCCAACCGTTTACCTTCCAGGTGAGAAAATGTGAATGAGTGCCTCAAGGCACTCTTGGGGCTTAGAGTGGAAAAATCAACCTCATATTCTATTGTATAAGTGTAAGTTTTTATTTATATTTATATTTTTTTTATTATGGTGTTCAAAAAAACAATTTTTGTTGGCAGTGCAACAAAGGTGAAGATTGCATTTTTTGCAAATGCATTGGGTCGGAGACGTTTTACAATACTTGCACCATCTTTTCCCGCCATCTCGATTTAGCCAAATAGGAAAATGATCCTGCAGATCCAAACGCAAGCCTGCTATAGGAAGATTTAACTTTGCACCAATTTTAAGTCTAGCTGGTGGAGAAGACGACACGGACGGACTTTGTTGCCCAAGTCTATGAAGAGATGGAGATCGCGATGCTTTACTCCTGGGAAGACCCAGTAATGGCTTTTGCTGAAACCCTACGAGGCTAGCAGCAATTTCTTCTCGAAAATCCGGAAGATTGAAAACTTTTTTAGGGTTATCCTTTTCATTAATTGATATACGCCTGTAAAAAATATAGGGATTTGTTGCAGCCATATCCACCAAATGGTTAAAAAATACGTGTCGCAGAATCTCTGGTCTTGGCTTTAATGTGGTAGCGGCCGATTAATCTATCCATCAAGTCTACACCGCCCAATACAGGTCTCTCCTAAAGGGGTCCTCCCCTTAAATAAATTGCCCCGAATAGAGAACGAGTCAGGATCTCTAAAAAAAACGTACTGCAAATAATGTCTGGCATCGACAACCAAGTTTAAGGGGCAGCAAAGATGGCGAGAGAGCCCATCAACTGACCACCGAGTTCTGGTGAACCTTGTATAAAAACCGGGGTGATGTCAGCCTCCCGAAGTCGATACCAGGGTTACATCTAACGGTCTTAGTGCCATGATTCCTTCTACAGGTTCAGCAAAGAATGGCAAATATCAGGTGGTACAGGACACAAAAAACGCATTCTTGTGCCGAGAAGAGAACCTCAGAAAAAATTAGATGTTCTCGCCATCTTTGGCACAAAAGTCCTTGTGCAACCTATAAAGACTACTGAGGTTAGAACTGGCGACCGTAACCTAAGAACGTTTTCAGGGGACGTCCCCTCTGACCCTTCGGAAAAGCGGCACCGCACACAACCTTGGTGGTCTTTTGCGGAGATCACCAATAACCGTATCCTTTTGGATAACCCGGATGGCAGAGTGCCAGTGGTCAAGGAAATGTTTTGAGATACTAGCCAAGGAACCCGGACTTCCTCCTTTCTGCAAACATGTGATGGTTACAAAACAGTGTGGAGGTCAATCCATATGTCGACTAGTGTTCTGCGGAGCTGTATAAAGTCGCAATTAAGAAACTTAGAAATATCTACGAGGGCGACGGAGTTGTTGCGTTGAGCAGGCGGTCCTTGCCGACCCCGGCGTCCATCAATGTTTCGGACCAAATCCTCACTGTCACTGTCAAGTGGTGAGGATGGTGGAAATGGTGGGCTCCGAATACACGGTGATCCATGTATTAAATAAGCAATCCCTAGCATCCATCAAAGCCACTCAGAAAGCTTTGGCGACGGATGCCGAAGATAGCTACTCCACCGATGCCTCGCTTCATCGCAGCATTCCGGTTATGAGCCCATTTTATAGGTAATAAAATTATGGATCCCGCCTTTATTAAAAAAAACCGCAAGGATATCATTGACCTTATGGTCAATTGACCTCGGCCTAAGCCAATACTAGAAACTGTATCTCCCAGAGTATAGATCCATAATAAACAATACGAAACCGATGCTTTGTTAAATCCAAGGTAAACCGACTGACATAAATATCTCAAAATAATCAGGGAATAATCAAAATAATCTTACAATGGAATCTACATACATACTACATATCCCGAAGCATCTAATACTGATACAAAAGATTTCAATAACACCCTTAAGTAGCAAATATTCCAAGCACTGGTAACTTATCTTCTATTAACAACACTTTGAAAAAGTACACTCTAAGCCCCAAGAGTGCCATTGGTTTTTCATTGTTAAAATGCACATGTCATTGATATTGATAAAGACAAATGCTTATTTCAATAGTTAATATACATACCTTAGACCAAAAAAAGTTAAAGGTTAATCGGTTTGCAAAATTTATATATTTTAACACTTTGAAGATAATAGTTGCACAGTACTGAATTTTAAGCGCGAAAAAAACATATGTTTCTGGTAAATAGACAAAAAACTTCATGAAGAGCTTTAGAAAGCGATCAAAGCTTTTTGGTATTTATTGGTACATTATTAAGTTACTTTAAAATATAACTTAAACAATGAACAACTAATTACATATTTTGTTATTGCAAAAAAACCAATGAGTGTCTTGAGGCACTCTTGGGTATTAGAGGGTTAATACTCAATTCCTAGGTTGCCGAATTGACTTCACTAATCAAACTTACATGGCTTGTCTTCTTAACTACCCTATTAAGATACTACTAGGTCCTTAATGAACGTCGGGCGCCAATTAATTTATTCCTCCGGTCCGGATGTCTTCTGCGTCTCCAGACGCTGGGAATGTCTTCCTCCTGAGTCCTCGGTGTGTCCAGCTGCTAAGCCAGAGAGTGACGACTTCTTACGGAGATTAGGATGGAGGGCGTGACCCCCTTGGTCGATCGCTGGCTTGTTGGCTCAGCGATAATGTTCAAATTAAACAAATGGTATTTTTACGGCCAAGTGCCGGAGTAGCTGTTGGAATGAGTGGAATGAGTGGAATGTATATCTAATGAGGTTAGGTGTCTATGGGTTGCGGAGGTCAAGTGGTTGTTTCCTTTTCAGGCGTCTTGGGGATTGCCTATTATCTAGGAGGTTGATGGCCAGGTGGTTGGGGTGGTTGTCCAGTCTTTTTATGTATCTTTCGCTGAGACGGGTGATCTCCTCTGCTACACATCTAATTCCATCTAATTCTTTATGGATTATTGAGTTTTCGTTGTACGGATGGGCGTTCGAAACCGTTCTCAGGCATTTATTCTGAAACCACTGGATTTTGATGCGGTTAGAACAGCTTGCCGTGCCCCACAACTGTATCCCATATGTCCAGATTGGCTTCAGCACTACCTTGTAAATAAGCAGCTTGAATTTTACTTTGAGCTTGGACCTTCTTCCCAGGAGCCAGTGCAGTTGCTTAAGCCGTAGGTTGGCCTAGTTGCGTTTGTTGATTAGGTTTGGACGCCATGTGAGTCTGCGGTCCAGTGTCAGCCCTAGATATTTGGGAGTGTTATTCGTTGGGATGGTTTCCCCGTTGAATGTGACGGGGGGGGCATTCTCCCCTGCGTAGTGCGAAGGTTGTTTGTGAGGATTTCTCAGCGTTCCATCGTTTCAGCCATGGACCGAGGGCATTCAGTTGCCTCTGGATGATGGCTGATGCTTTCTGAGGATCTGTGGCGGAGGCTAGGAAGGCGGTGTCATCTGCATAAGTGGCTACTGTGAGGTTCCGAGAGGGGGTGATGGGAAGGTCCGCTGTGTAGAGTGCGTACAATATGGGTTCAAGAACACTGCCTTGAGGTACTCCTGATCTTATGGGCCTAGGGGTGCTGATTGATGATCCGCATCTCACTCGGAATTCTCTTTCATCTGTGTACGACTTGAGGAAGGCGAAATGGGAACTTGGGAGGTGGGATTTAATTTTGAAAAGTAGTCCAGGGTGCCAGACTCTGTCAAACGCCTGATTGACATCAAGCATAACGGCGCAGCAGTACTTCTTCTTTTCGAAGGCCTCAAGTATGCTCTCAACAATCTGGTGGCATTGCTCAGGTGTTCCATGAAGGCGTCTGAAGCCAAACTGGTGATCAGGGAGCAGACTGGCCTCGTCCAATACTGGCAGTACTGTAAACAAAAATACTCTTTCAAGTATTTTAGATAGGATTGCCAGCAAACTAAGCGGACGATACGATGCTAGGTTGTCTTCAGGTTTCCCAGACTTGAGGAGGACAATTACTTCCGCTCGCTTCCACTCTTTAGTGAAGTACGCTAGACAGAGGGCTAGACTTGGGCTGTCTACGAACCTTATGGCTGCACCTCTCTCTTCGCCAGTGCATCTGTCGAACGGTGAGAATGCACTATGTAGATGGTCAGCAAAGGCTCTTTCGACCTCAGTCCGACACCAGGAACCGTTTTCCGGTGAGTCTTCTAGGCGGGGTTTTTCTGAGGACGGGGATGTTAAGGAGCAAGTGTACTGCGCTGTGGTCAGATAGCAGTTTATCATAGCTTGAGTATGTTATCTTAGAGTGTCCTATGCCCTTGGAGACGACGAAGTCCAGCAGATCCGGCTGCTTTGAAGGGTCGGTAGGTCAGTGTGTGGGTTCTCCAGTGGAATGGCAGTCCAGACTCTTCCGCTGCAGGTACTTATAGAGCTTTATACCTTTGGGGTTGTTTGGCGTTAAAGTCTCCGGCTGCTATAAACCGAGGACCGAGGGACTCGAAGAAGTCCTGAAGGTGGGTCTCGGTTATCGAGTGTATGGGTGGGAAGTAAACCCCACCAATGGTGATATCTCCCTGTGGGCTAGAAATCCTGGTCACGGCGCACTGAGCCCATTCCTCCTGAAACGCGGGAAGTTCCGTGTACTGAATGCCACTCCTGATGAGCATAGCTGCTCCTCCGCGTGCTCTGCCAGATGGATGGTTGGCATGTAACAGTTCGTACCAGCTAATTTTAAAGTAGGATCTGGGACAAAAGTGGGATTCCGAAACTAGAAGAACATCGATATTGTCTGTTTCGATGAGATGCTCTACTTCGGCTTTACTCCTCTGCAGGCCGTTTGCGTTCCAAAAAACTATGTTAAGGCTTATTTGCATTACTTTCTGTTAAGGATGGGAGCTATAAACTGCATCATCTGTGAGAACATCTGTGAGAACATCTGCGATAACATCTGCGAGATCAACTTTTCCATCATCCTCTCAATCGTTCCTTCCATGCGGGCAAGCATCGTATCAAGCTGGTTGGGTTGTGGGGCTTCGGGAGTGGTTTGAGGGGTTTGTTGAGGATTCGTTGGTTGTGTCGCTTGGTTTCCTAGAAGTACGTCCCTGTAACTCGTACCATTGATGACAGGTGGTATCTGGATGAGAGGTGGTTTGTTCCTACTCACAACGGGTCTGGCTTTAGGAGATTGATGTGCCTTTGCCTTTTTGTAGGCAGGGCATCCTCTGAACGACGCAGGGTGATCAGCTTGCCAATGTAAACAGCATGCTTTCGCATCATCTTTTTTGGTGCATGACCACCACATTTCACGCACCGATGTTCCAGGAAGCAGTAGCGCTGGGTGTGTCCGAGCCCTTGGCATCTAAAACAATTTGGAACATCGTTGTACTTCAGTGGGGGCTCTACGGTGACGACTGACCTGCAAATCCTCTTTATTTTGAAAACCTCTGTGTTGTTGCTCGCTGGTTCTAGATTAACAAAGAAGATCCCCAGTGGTTGTTTGGATTTCCTGCCAATGTGATTGTGCAGATCCCTCACAGTTTGGCCGTTTTTGTGGAGTTCTTCTTTAATTTCAGTCTGGTCCGTTGAGTGGTGAAGTTCTTTGATGACCGCCCTGTAAGCTCTCTTGTCCTTTGGTTGGAAGGTGCGGTGTCTTTTGTTATGTGCCACGAGGTGCTGGCGTAAGGCTGTGTAGAACTCCTTGTCTGGCATCATTACGCGAACTTTATTATTTCTCTCCGTTTTATACGAGAAATCCATTTTGGTTCCAACTTGAGTCGTTATCATCTTGACAACCGCTGTAATGTCGGTCACGTTTGGGATGTAGATCGGGGGAGGCTTGAGGGTCTTCGGGATCGGGATTGGTTTTCTGCTGTTTTAGATGCCACTGCCTTTTAGGCAGTTTCGGGTTCGTCATGATCGTCGTCACTTCTTTGCTTGATAGGAGGGCAAAGGGGTTGTTTGCCAGCTTGCTGCGCAGTGCTGCGCTGGTGCTAGGTGTGACGTCTGGCTTCTCTCCTTGTCTATTACGCGCGGGCTTGCGCTTGATCTCGCTGGGAAAAGAACTCCAGCTTGAGTCTCTGCTCGAACTGCACTTCCATGCTTTGAGGGCCTTCTTGCAGGGCATTGTTTTGCTGAGCTTGATGGCACGCGGCGGGGACTGCCAGTTCATACTCTAGGGTTGGCGTTCAATTAACGTTTATGCAAATAATTAGTCACAGCAGCAACGGCAGCGAAGGGGCAACGGACACAGTGCGACTCCGCTCTTTAGGTCTAATCGTCTGAAGTACTTTGCTCCCCTTAATTTCGTCACAAATGTCTCAAATACAGGCAGTGGATAGTTCTCTCTTAAGATTGCCTTATTAGCAAGCCTCATGTCTATTCTCTTTGAAAATTATGACCATAGATGATATCCAATGTTAATGACCTATTACTGGCTCAATAATGTCAAGACCCACAGCTTCTTCCAATTTTGCGATTAAATACTTCTGCCTTTTCCGCTTGGAGACATAACCAGTCTTTTGGGGTTATTAGGTTGAATCGAGAACCTGAATCAATTACTAATGAGAGTTCACTAACCTGACATTTAATAAGTTCTTCATCGTCCCTGTGGATCTTAAAACAATTTCCTCCAGGTTTCAGTAGGCTTTCTCCCCCTACCCAACGCACTTTGCTGCGTTGACGTTTAGCATAGTCAAATTGGTCCTGAGTTCTCTCACGCTTCAAATTTGTTCTGCACTTGACAGCAAAATGGCCAGTCCGTGTGCACTTGCTGTATTTTTAGTTTTTGGCTGGACATGCCGAACTATTGCTCCCGTGGCCTTTCCGACCACATCTACCACATTCCAAGGATCTATTTGAATTCATATGCCCTGTTGAGATTTTCCTTACTGCTACTGCTTCGGTTTCTAGGTTCTTTATCGTTTCAGATTGCATCATTTCCGACTGTTTATTAATTTCCTCATCGACTTGACAGGCATCTATCATTTGTGAAAGGGTGTATTCTTTTTCTTATAATTTCTTTTTTCTTTATATTTACTTCGGTCCAACTGTCAATAATTTTGGCCTTTAGACAAATCTCTTCTATTTCTGCTTTGGTAACTCAAAAATCACATTTCTGTAGTTAATGCCGCTGCCTTAAGACAAACTTTGCGAACGTCTCCCTTTCTGTGGGGCCAAGACTCCTAAACAAATGCCCCTCAAAACTGGAAGAAGTTTACTTCTCTTGCGAATAGCTGTGGTGATTTCTTCGGCTATGAAATAAATTTCAAAAGCTCGTACCCACTTCTCCCACTCAATTCGCAAGAGAGACTTGTCAATACTCTCACAAAGAAAAGGCTTTATTACACACACCGTCATTGTCGTTGATATAGATATAGCTGGAATTGGACAAAATATGATTGTTATTTAGTAGACTGACACTGCCTTACTCAGATCCCAGTAGCAAAAAAAACATATTGAATTTCATACATATATATATTTTCCCATATACGTGTGTGTATATTTTGTTTCGGCCTGTACTCTTGGTACTGCCCCTGACTTAAAGTCAGCTTTATTTTCCTCAAATTTGGTGCTATTTGTACTACCAAATTCTCTTAAACCATGTTTTTTTCTTTTTGCGTTTACATATATTTTCTAACGCTCTTCCACACACATTATTTTTCTGCGTATCGGTATATCTTCTCACGCTCTTTTCAAATTTGGTGCTCGTTGGTACTGCCAAATTCTCTTAATCCATCTTCTAACGCTCTTTATACACATTGGTGAGTTAACACATATACTTATTGATGATTGAGACTCTCTTCCGTTATTTCCTTTGCTCTCTTCTTTTTTTCGCTCTCCCTAACCCACTGATGCAGTTGTTGTTGTTTTGGTTTTTTTTTTAACCGATCAAAGAACGATAAGGGAAAGGACAATAACGGAACTGGTGTGCGACAAGCCTGCTTTAATGTGCAAAGGTGCATTTGTTTGCATAACTTTGATGTCTTTTTTCCAATAGTGTTATTATTATTTTTTTTTAATTACAATTTACCTCGCCGCCAATGTATTAACTCGCTAGTAGGTATACCAAATAGTGGTGGTTTTCATCGATACTTTATTTTACTTCTTTCCATGATCTACAGGGTTTGTCCGGAAAGTAATAGAATTGAATCGATTTAAAAAAATTTATTTAGCCAATCGTTACAATTCTTTAAAAACTTTCAAAATAGGCTCCTTCTGCGACGATGCAGCGCTGCCAGCGCGATCTCCAAGCTTTGAAGGCGTCACGGAAGGCATTCTCCGGAAAAGCCTTGAGGGCCGCGGTGCATGCTGCTTGGATCGCCCTCAGTCCCAATACACGTCTCCTCATCAAGAGTTTGCGAGCCAACTGGTTTGGGTGGATTCCCAATTTATTAACGTACGCGGTTGCATGTTTGTTTATGACATCGCCAATCCTTGGTACCTTCAGCTCTTGTTCAATGTCTTTGTTGCGGATGTACCAAGCCGATGTACCATCCAGATAGTTTACGCAAGATTTGCGACTGAGCCACACGAATTTTGTTGAGGTGCAACTTTGCGGCGATGCCATATTTTCAAATGGGAGCCAAGACAACCCTTTAAATTTTGACCTTGTTGGAAACTGAAAGTTTGTTTCCAGGCCTAAGCTGCCAAACCATGCCTTTGTTCGCCTTTGTTTTGAGCTGCCGAGTTACATCCGTTACATGGCGTCGAAATGTAAGTCGCTTATCCAGAGTGACACCGAGGTATTTCTGGGCGTTCGATTGTGTGAGGAGCTCTCCATGCAGAAACACACCAGGTGATGTGTATTTTATCAGGCTGTATGTCACCGAACACACACTTTTCCGGATTGACTGCGATGTTCCAGCGTAGGGCCCAGTTCTCAAATTTTTTTTAGATAAAGCTTAAGCGTATCAGTGGCTGTATAGAAGCAAGTATCTCTGGCCAGGACTACAGTGTCATCAGCAAAGGTGGCAACTAGCAGGTCATTGGGATCTGTAAGCGACATATTGTCAGCTGAGGGCATGTCGTGCGTATACAGGCTATATAGTGTTGGACCTAACACACTTCCCTGGGGTACACCTGCTCTGACTCTTTTTGTTTGGGAGGACAATCCGTCCTGTACTACTTTAAAGGATCGCTCGTGGAGGAAGGTTTTTATTATCAAAAAGAGCTGAGGATTTAGTTAGCTTTTAAGCTTGTGCAGAAGTCCTTCATGCCACACTCTGTCGAAAGCTGCTGGATGTCCAGAAAAGCTCCAACGACGTACTCCTTTCCATGGAAACCTTCCAGTACAAAGTTTACTATGCGGTGTAGCTGTTCAGGTGTGCCATGCCTGAGTCTAAAACCAAACTGAAACTTTGGAATAGCTTTCTGGACCTTTCGGGACTGAAGCAATCTTATCAGGATGCACCTCTCAAGTAATTTGCCAAATGCTGGAAGCAGGCTTATTGGGCGATAGGAGTCTAATTCCTCTGCTGGCTTCCAACTTTTATGTAGCATAATGATATTCGCCTTCTTCCAGGTGCTTGGGAAGTGTCCCAGTCGAAGAGCGGAGTTGAAAATCAGTACAAGGAATAACAAAGCTCTGTGGGGCATCAGCTTAATGGAGCGGTTGTCGATGTGATCCGCACCAGGAGCCTTGTTATTGCGAAGGGATTTGATATCATCTTCAAATTCCGTGAGTTTAATGGGCTTTACAGGAAGAGGCATCTGCAATGGGGCTTCTAGGGATTCAGCAACCAGTTGTACTCGTCTTGGCGATGCTGTCTCGAACGGCTGGAATCTTTCCTCCAGGTTTCTGGCAAGCGCTTCAGCTCTGTACTGAGGTAATTTTCCCCAAGTGCCATCTGGGTTACGAACTGAAAACTTTGGAGCAACTTGTCTCTTGAATCTCTTCGTGAGCTTCCAGAGTGCGAATTTTGAGTTTCCATTGGTAGTAGCTTTCCCGAGGAACGCGTCGGTTGCTTCTATTTTCAGGTTTTAGGCCAGTACTTTTCTCACCCGATTCGATATCCTTCGGTACAGTCTGTCAATTATTGGATCATTGGTCCTGATGAACTCACGCCGGAGATGTTTCTTGAGAGTTAGGAGTCCTACTGCTTCCGGACAGAGAGCGATGTTGCTACGCACGTTGCGTAGGTGAACTGCGCCGCCAGGAGCTGCAATTTGAGCTGCATCTTTGATCTTCTTCATAAAAGTCTCAACCGCTTTCTCGATATCGTCTGCTGTATATATCTATGTATTGAGGTTAAAGGCATTGTTAAGTTCGTACTGAAACAGCCTTATATTCGCACCAGGTGGAACGAGCATCCTAATAGGGGCGGTACTATGAGGTGACGTTGTTAGTGAAGCGATCAGCGGCAAATGATCAGAAGATAGGTCATACTCTTCGCGTACTGATAGTAGACTGTTAGCTATACCTTTGTACAAGAAGAAGTCGATACATGAAGGTACATTCCTCGTGTTATGGCGTGTTATATCCACTCTGGTTCGAACCCTGAAGGACCGATTGGTCATGAAGGCTTTAATTAAGTTATAAAGCCTTGGACCAATGCCCCAGCGCTCGAGTCTGCAAAGTACGGCGTGAATCCCCACGCGATCGTAGGCTTTTTCAAAATCCGTCGCCAAGATAGAGACATGATTTTTGGTCGAAAGAGCGTTCGACGCGAAGTGTTGGATACGCAATAACGCGTCCATCGTGCTATGGTTTCTTTTGAAAGCAACTTGATTATGGGAAATTAGGTTGTGGCGTTTAATGAACCAGATAAGTCTTTGTGCTATTATTTTTTCTAGTGTTTTTCCTAGACAGGATAACAGGGAAATTGGACGGTTGCTATTAATATCGGAAGGCGGTTTGTTAGGTTTTTGGGATAGGGATAATGGTAGCCGATCTCCATGTATGTGGGTATTTTCCAGTGTTCAGTATTTGATTAAAGATGTCCAAAAGTTTTGTTTTTAGGTGGGGAGATAGGTTTTTGAGCATAGGGTATGATACTCTGTCGGCCCCAGGGCTTTTTTCTTTTGCTTTTGTTACTGCATTTTCTATTTCAAGCAATGTGAATTTGGAATCTAAGCATGTAGCGGATGGGGAAATTGAGTCGATGAGATAGGGCTCTGAAAGATACCGATTTTTTTCTCGTATATATTCTGTTGGAAAATTTTGGTCCGAAGAGTATTCAGAACAAGATAAGGAAAACTCTTCGGCGATATTAAATGATCCAGTTAGAGTGCCTGAGTTGGATTTGATATATTTGAACGGTGTGGGAGGGATGCCGGCTAGGCGTTTTATATCGGACCAGACTTTTTTTGTGGAGGATACTGGGGAGATTTTGGAAGTAAATTTTTCAAGGGAGTTACGCTTGGCCGAAAGTATGGCTTTTTTGAAAATGGCGTTTGCTTTTTTATAGCTGATGAGGTTTGTATCATTCATATTGGCTTTGTAGGACGAGAAGAAGCTTTGCTTTTGGTCCCTAAGCTGTTGAAGGTTAGCGTTCCACCATGGCACTTTGGCTTTGTGGATCACTCTTTTCGTTTGGGGAATGCTGCAGTTTGCAGCTGCTCGTATGACTTTCGTCATTTGTGCGACTTGCTGATTTAGGCAACCGTCAGTCCAATATGCTGCTGATTTTTCGCAAGTTTCATTAAAGCGTTTCCAGTTTGCTAGGTCTGTCTTGTATTTAGGCAGGGGTAAAGTATTATCGGGACGGGTAGGTGTGTTTATGTGGATGGTTATGGGAAAGTGGTCACTTCCATGGAGATTATCCACATATGGGCTATCTGTGGAGATATCAGTGAGATATCGATGTGAGTGAAAGTGTTGTGAGTTGAAAGGTGAGCCGGGGAACCGTCGTTAAGAACAATTAGGCTGTTTTCAAGAATTACGCTTTCAATTTGTTTACTCCTCTTGTGTGCGCAGCGAACCCCATAAAGGACTCCATGAGTTTAGGTCACCCAGGAGTATTGTGGATCCACTAAGATTGTGTAGGATTTCTGATATGTCAAAGGATGAAAAGGTTTGACTTGGTGGGATGTACGCATTAACAATATTAATAACTTGTTCAAAATTAAGCTGCAATGCGGAGCAGAGTATGCTGGAGTTAATGTTACTGTATGTATGTGGGACATTCCTTTTAATAAGTGCACCAATGCCTTGTTTGGCTGAGGTGTTATAAGAAAAATTGTAGAAATAACCAGTATATTCTTTGGGGCAAATAAAATTTGTAGAATTACATGGAAGGTTGGTTTCCTGCAAAAATACAATGTCGGGTGCGTGGTCTTTTATAAGTAGTGTCAGTTCGTTGTAATTATTAAAAATACCGTGGATGTTCGATTGTAATACTGTAATTGTCATGAGTAAATTTTATTGGATTATTATTTATTTGTGGTGTGTATATATATAAAAGTAAGGGTGAGAGGATCGGGACTAAGTGTCGGGATAATCCATAGTGTCATCTGAGTCTGTTGTGTTGATTATTGTTTGTAGGTTTGAGGTGTGTGAAGCAATTGATTCGTTTGAGTTGGATCTTGAGGTCATTAATGTGTTGTTGTCGTCGTTGTAGGTTTGTCCGATTAGAGCATTTGCTTCCGACCTAAGGGAGCGAGATTGTTCCATACATGTACTCAGTTCTCTTGTTGGGCTTAAGTGAGAGAAATTAGTTTTGGCAGAGGTGCTTGGTGAGGAAGTAAGATTTTTTTCGGGATTTAAAGAGTTGGCACGAGAAGTGGCATATGTTGGTGAGAGAGGAATTGGTACTTTTGTCGAGCTGGTGGGCATGCCAGTGTTTGTAATCGTGTCTGGGTTTCGGGTTTTTTTGATAAGAACAGCGAATGCTGGGTTTTGTTTTACAACGGTCGAGTAGGTAAGCGTGGAGTTAGTTGTTGTGTTTTGTTGTTGTTTTAGAATCGTGCGAGCTTCACGGAAACTGAGTTTTTTAGCTAGTTTTTATGTGAAGAAGTTGTTTTCGGTGCAGTTTGCACAGAAAATGCGAGTGCAAGACACGGGAAGGTGGGGGGTGAGATTGCATGATATACAGGCGGGTGGGCGGCAGTGCTTTGATGTGTGGCCCAATAATTGACAAGACTTACATCTCATCGGGTTGGGTATATATTCTGAAACCTTAACTGTGTGCCAGGAAACGATTAGTTTACTGAGAAGAGTGAAACGGTCAAACGTTACGAGAATTTTTCCAAATGGTTTGGGAGTGCCGTCGAACCTTTTCTTGAACTTGAAGACGCTGTATACATTTTGAGATTTTATATAAGGTGCCTTTGACAAAGTTAAGAGTATTGTGGAGCTTGCACTCGATTTCGCATAAGCCGGGTAAAGAGGTTACTTTGATACATTTGTCACTTACTTCCCTGGAGTTGACCAGCATGAGAAGGTTACCATCGCGAAGATTAGAGATGGATATGATGTCTTTGCTGATATACTTAAGGGCTCTATGGACGGCAAAGCAGTTATACTCGGATATGGTTTTCGGAGAGTTTTTTGATGAGACAACTAAAAATCTCGGATTCTTGCACTGTGTTTCAGGGAGGTCTGGGAAATCAACTGGTAATTTCTGAAAGGTTCTTTTTTTCTTAGCTTTGGGTCTAACGCTGAGGCTGGCAAAGCGATTATCCCCCAAATTGAGTGGCCCGGGGGCCATGGTTAACAAATTTATTGATATTGCAAATGTGTTTTTGGATTTGTACGTGCGCGTTGAAAAGAAGATCAAGAAAATAAGATGGGATGAAGAAGATGAAGAAGATCAATCTAACGGCGAAAAGCTGGGAGATGGTAATTTCGCGATAAGCAAAGCGCATACAATTGGAAAGACACAGACGTCCGCACTCGAAGAGAGATAGTCGGTGACTGTTGTAGTAATTTATACTGCACAGTATCATAATTTCTATCGAGTATTTACATATTTTATTTTACATATACTTTAACCTACTTAGGGAGTCTAGAGGCATGAATTAATTTTATCAATTAACTTATATATCTTCTCGACAGATCTATTGGATGAATGCGCAGGAGCCTCCTTCTCGCCCTCAGTCCCAATACACGTCTCCTCATCAAGAGTTTGCGAGCCAACTGGTTTGGGTGGATTCCCAATTTATTAACGTACGCGGTTGCATGTTTGTTTATGACATCGCCAATCCTTGGTACCTTCAGCTCTTGTTCAATGTCTTTGTTGCGGATGTACCAAGCCGATGTACCATCCAGATAGTTTACGCAAGATTTGCGACTGAGCCACACGAATTTTGTTGAGGTGCAACTTTGCGGCGATGCCATATACTTGGATGCCATATTTCCAAATGGGAGCCAAGACAACCCTTTAAATTTTGACCTTGTTGGAAACTGAAAGTTTGTTTCCAGGCCTAAGCTGCCAAACCATGCCTTTGTTCGCCTTTGTTTTGAGCCGCCGAGTTACATCCGTTACATGGCGTTGAAATGTAAGTCGCTTATCCAGAGTGACACCGAGGTATTTCTGGGCGTTCGATTGTGTGAGGAGCTCTCCATGCAGAAACACACCAGGTGATGTGTATTTTATCAGGCTGTATGTCACCGAACACACACTTTTCCGGATTGACTGCGATGTTCCAGCGTAGGGCCCAGTTCTCAAATTTTTTTTAGATAAAGCTTAAGCGTATCAGTGGCTGTATAGAAGCAAGTATCTCTGGCCAGGACTACAGTGTCATCAGCAAAGGTGGCAACTAGCAGGTCATTGGGATCTGTAAGCGACATATTGTCAGCTGAGGGCATGTCGTGCGTATACAGGCTATATAGTGTTGGACCTAACACACTTCCCTGGGGTACACCTGCTCTGACTCTTTTTGTTTGGGAGGACAATCCGTCCTGTACTACTTTAAAGGATCGCTCGTGGAGGAAGGTTTTTATTATCAAAAAGAGCTGAGGATTTAGTTAGCTTTTAAGCTTGTGCAGAAGTCCTTCATGCCACACTCTGTCGAAAGCTGCTGGATGTCCAGAAAAGCTCCAACGACGTACTCCTTTCCATGGAAACCTTCCAGTACAAAGTTTACTATGCGGTGTAGCTGTTCAGGTGTGCCATGCCTGAGTCTAAAACCAAACTGAAACTTTGGAATAGCTTTCTGGACCTTTCGGGACTCAAGCAATCTTATCAGGATGCACCTCTCAAGTAATTTGCCAAATGCTGGAAGCAGGCTTATTGGGCGATAGGAGTCTAATTCCTCTGCTGACTTCCAACTTTTATGTAGCATAATGATATTCGCCTTCTTCCAGGTGCTTGGGAAGTGTCCCAGTCGAAGAGCGGAGTTGAAAATCAGTACAAGGAATAACAAAGCTCTGTGGGGCATCAGCTTAATGGAGCGGTTGTCGATGTGATCCGCACCAGGAGCCTTGTTATTGCGAAGGGATTTGATATCATCTTCAAATTCCGTGAGTTTAATGGGCTTTACAGGAAGAGGCATCTGCAATGGGGCTTCTAAGGATTCAGCAACCAGTTGTACTCGTCTTGGCGATGCTGTCTCGAACGGCTGGAATCTTTCCTCCAGGTTTCTGGCAAACGCTTCAGCTCTGTACTGAGGTAATTTTGCCCAAGTGCCATCTGGGTTACGAACTGGAAACTTTGGAGCAACTTGTCTCTTGAATCTCTTCGTGAGCTTCCAGAGTGCGAATTTTGAGTTTCCATTGGCAGTAGCTTTCCCGAGGAACGCGTCGGTTGCTTCTATTTTCAGGTTTTAGGCCAGTACTTTTCTCACACGATTCGATATCCTTCGGTACAGTCTGTCAATTATTGGATCATTGGTCCTGATGAACGCACGCCGGAGATGTTTCTTGAGAGTAAGGAGTCCTACTGCTTCCGGACAGAGAGCGATGCTGCTACGCACGTTGCGTAGGTGAACTGCGCCGCCAGGAGCTGCAATTTGAGCTGCATCTTTGATCTTCTTCATAAAAGTCTCAACCGCTTTCTCGATATCGTCTGCTGTATATATCTATGTATTGAGGTTAAAGGCATTGTTAAGTTCGTACTGAAACAGCCTTATATTCGCACCAGGTGGAACGAGCATCCTAATAGGGGCGGTACTATGAGGTGACGTTGTTAGTGAAGCGATCAGCGGCAAATGATCAGAAGATAGGTCATACTCTTCGCGTACTGATAGTAGACTGTTAGCTATACCTTTGTACAAGAAGAAGTCGATACATGAAGGTACATTCCTCGTGTTATGGCACTAGGGTAATGCAGAAAGTTTTACTGCAAATCGAAACAGACGATACAAGATAGAAAACAGTACTATATTTGGGTATGTAAAATAAGTAAATTTTTCACCCATATATGGCACTGCACAACGCGAAACGAGACGATATATGAAAAATATATGAATGTGCTTAATTGAATTATGGTAACACGAACCAGTTTGTTTAAAGACAACAATAAATTCTCAACTCAGTGCGCACAACGCAGTGATGCCGCCGCCAGCCAGATCTTGGATTTAAAGCATCAATTTGTTTACAGATTATTTATAAACACAGCTGATTCACCATCGGACCGTAATTCGATAAAATCCCAAAGATCGTATATCGGAACAATTTCACTTAATTGGTCGTAATAAATGTTTGACGAGAAAGGCTATATAGACTATATAGTTTAACATTATTTATTATTAATTTGCACCTATAGAAAAAATACATTTATACTTTCTTAGTTTATGTTACATAGTTTGCCTTTGTTTAGATATTTATAACATATTATAAATTTAAATATGGATAATAATAATATAAATTATAATTATTTAAATTTATTATATATTTCAATAAAAATGCCTCATAATTCCTGACTGAATACCTTTAATTAATTTATTTTCAAATTATCATTAATTTTTGTGTCAAAACAAAATTATGACCATGAATAAAACGCTTCAAAATTCAACATCTTAACATCTCGCTAGGGTTTTTATTTCTGGTATTCCTTTTTTTCTGAGTACAAAGTAGCGAACAGACCCTGACAAAAACATTTTTCATCTATTAGTTATTTTCTCTCAAGTATGAAGAGCAGTTTCTGTCGATTCTAGTTATTAGACTATTTGTAACTATAATCGCTAAATAAGTTATTACAGGTCAAATCTTCTCGACATAGTAGTTCGTATATTTAGGGTATATACGTATGTACATATGTACATAAACTCGTATGTTTAAAGAGAATATCAAAATACGGTAACACTTATAATTGCGTTAATAGAAGCCCAAAACGGAAGAATATTTATTTGAAAGAATTGGGATTAGATTATAAGGAAATGGCGTTTGCGAGTATTGCAAGACGTTCCGCCAGCCCCGCATTAACCCAATTCAAACAATATTTATTCATTGCAAAAGGATCTTACATACTTAAGTAAAATTTAGTCCCTTACATAATGAAAAAAATTTATCGGTACATTAGTACATGTATTTTACCATTCTGATTATCCTTTCTATTTACAGCGGACAGCAACCTCGCCGCGGAGCTGCAAAATGGTATCCTGACCCAGAATTTATGAAACAGTTTAGTGGACCTGTAATGTACCCGGATGAAATTACTTCACTATGGAAAGTACCCCCATGGAACAGTACGTATTTAATATTATTTTTTAACATATTTTATTTGTATTGATATATTTAAAAAACATTTTTTTGGATCAGGTAAAGTTATACCAGTCGAAAAGTCTGTGCGAAACCTGACATTAAATTTTGGTCCGCAGCACCCCGCTGCACATGGTGTACTTCGCCTTGTGCTGGAACTTGATGGAGAGGTTTTGTTTGTTTTGTATTTTTTAAACCTATGTATTTATTTTGTATTTTTTTAGACTGTGATGCGTGCTGATCCTCACATTGGGTTGCTTCATCGCGGCACTGAAAAACTGATAGAGTATAAAACTTACACGCAAGCGTTACCTTATTTTGATCGTTTGGACTACGTATCCATGATGTGTAATGAACAATGCTACTCATTGGCAGTTGAAAAGCTCCTAAACATAGAAGTGCCGCTTCGTGCCAAGTATATTCGAAGTAAGTCCAGTTAAAAAAATTATGTTTAAAAAAAAACAAGTGCTATAGAAATAGCGTCAGTCTGAATCGCGCTCAAATTTTATTAGGCGGTGCCTCAGACCTAGTGTTTCCGGTGATTGGAAATTGTTGACTTTTGTGGTAGCTACAGTATTATTCACTTAACTGCCTCGAGTAGTTTGCACACTTAATTTTAATAATTTATATCATCGTCTTGTTTTTTAATAATGCTGTTAATTGTAGACCTGTCGCATTGAAATTTGGAACATAGTAGTTTGTCCACTTTATTAGAAACACATTTAATAATATAAAGCTTTTCTTTTATTGTTAAGCCAATTATTGTACCCATTTTTGTATTTTTTTCAATAAGAACCACAATCAACACAAAACAAAAAAAATTGATTTATAGATGGAGCGGTTAACTTTGATGATATTCATAGAGAATGGCAAACAAAAAGCTGATATGAAGCACTTAAGTAAGAAAAACTGTTATCTTGGATGCAGCAAACATAATCGTTTTTTTAATTTATTAATTAATTTAATTGTTTTCATACAAATAAAGTACTTTAGGCAATATTATATATTATATCTATGCCGATATATCTAAGTATCGGGGCAGCTAAGCGAATTATACTGTATTTGACAAAATACTATTAAACTATGTGGATGCATACCCTTTCATGAACGCTTTTACATGAAAAAAAAAAACATTTTATTCGTCGGAAACTGTAAAAGCTCTGCTGAACATATTGGGCAGTGAGGTATATAAGCTGTTTACATACTTCACTGTCCGATAAGTTCAGACAGAAAAGTTTTACAATTGCAAAGGAAAATTGTTCTATTACGCTTTACAAAATTAATTAAATTTTAATTCCTTAATTAGTAAACCACTGTTTAATACACTTAATACACCACTACATTCTAAACTAGGATACCATTGCAGAGGTGGTTATTAGTTTGGTCACAACAGTGACTAATCCTAGAAATGTTTTATATTTCTTATCGGGATCACCTTCAGAATCGAAATAAGCATATTAATCTGTCCTTTTGTCTGTTTCTTTGAAAACAAGTTTCTCAGTTTTAAAACTATCAATTTCATATTTTGCACACACCCTTCCTCATTTCACGCAGCACGGCCGGAACCATTCGACTATATCCTATAGCTGCCACCAGATAGAAATTAAAATGGGTCAAAAATTTTTATATGGAGCTTGGGACTTTGTTCAAAATTATAAGGAATTGATCTGATTCGGTTAAATCGGCCATATATATCGGATACTTGTATTATCTTAATTCGCCACTGAACTGCAACGGCTCGCCTGAAACTAGCTTTCTTTCTTTGTTTATTTCGTTTTTTCTGCAACAAATAAAAATACAAGTCTTAAAATGTCTTGGGCGATACTAAGAGAAGAAAGCGAATCAAAATATTACTGAATAACTATCTACGTATCTACAAAATGTATTCTTTAAAAAAAGGTACTCACTTCGCATCACTATGCTTTGTTATTCCACTAATTTGTTGAGTTTTTAACAATTTATTCTTGTCCACTAATGTATTTTGAAAACACATTAGGCATTACCCCCTAATTACCCCCTCCTTAACACTTTTGAAAATTACGGGTGTTTGTGGCGGTCCTGCCTACAATTGTTTTAAACCTTTTTTTATATTAACCTATTATGCTTTATTCATTGCACCGTACTACCTGCGTTTCTTTTAAAATCTCCTAGTGACGTCATTCCATTTTTCAATCGGTTCTTTCTTGAATATACAGGGTCTATTAATAAGTAACGGGACTGCTTCGCTGTAACCTCAACGAAGCGGAGGGTGGGGGGTCCGACTGGTCGGCTGGGTAGAAGGATCTCCCGCCAACAAAGCGCGCCTTTTGTACCCTTGAAAAAGGGTATTATAATTTTGTCCAGAAATGTGTAACGCATTAAAGATCCCATCTCCGACCCCACAAAGTATATACAGTTTGTCAAGAAACTGTTTACACACCGAAAATAAATGGTATTTTCTGACTTTGAATGCAAAATTAAAGGTTTTTTATCAAAATTCAGGATTTTTTTTTATTTATATCTATTTATTAATATATTTTTTATCAATATGTAAAAAAATAATAACATAATTATAAACAGTTAACGAGAAAAATAACAAAAACTAAGTTTACACACTTTTGACAATGTCAAGAAAGTGTATACACAAATTAGTCCAGCTTTATTACAGTTAAATTTTAAAGAAAAAATAATAAAAAAAACTAATAGTTTTAATACATTGTATACTCTCCATTAGCATTAGGAACATATTGGAGGCGATTTTTCAACGATCCAATCAGTTTTGGTAGGTCATATTCCTTGGAATCTCTTGCGACTCTTCTAGTTAGTGCTGCTTGGTTTTTTGGTGCCCTTTTCCCCACTTCTTTCTTAAGGTGGACCCAAAATTTTTCTATGGGGCTTAGATCTGGGCTTTGGGGTGGTGTGTCGATGACTTGCCGCAGTTCTAAAGGACCCAGTTCCACACAGTAAGCGCATAATGCTCAGGGACACTGTCTTGATAAAATTCGAAATCAGGCTTATTATTGGTATACATTCGAATTTTTGGGTGTTGGATGTCAAATCGGATTTTTAAATTTCTAGGAATTGAGCTGCATTCATTGTGTTCTCAATAAATGCCAAATCTCGGAAACCTTGGCTGGATATGCACCCCCACATCATAACCAACAGTTTGGAAAATTTGACTGTTGGTATGATGTTGCGGTTCTCCAGCGCAGTTAGCGTCTTGCGCCACACTCTGTTGGGTCCATCATTGTAATACAACATCATCTAGATTTCATCTGCGAAAACCCAGTAATCTTCTGGCCGATTTTGCATCCTGGTAGCGAAAATAAGCCGCTTTTCAATGTTGATTAGCAACAGCATCGGTTTCTTACGTGCTATTTTTGACTTGTACTAATGCCGGAGGATGGCTTGGCGCACTGTTTCGTGTGACACATCCAAATCACACTCTTCCTTATGGTCCTTAGCAACAGTCCTTAACGATATTTGACATCCAGCGCCCAAAAATTCGACCCAAAAATTCGAATGTATACCAATAATCAGCCTGATTTCGAATTTTATTAAGACAGTGTCCCTAAGCATTATGCGCTTACTGTGTGGAACTGGGTCCTTTAGAACTGCGGCAAGTCATCGACACACCACCCCAAAGCCCAGATCTAAGCCCTATAGAAAAATTTTGGGTCCACCTTAAGAAAGAAGTGGGAAAAAGGGCACCAAAAAACCAAGGAATATGACCTACCAAAACTGATTGGATCGATGAAAAATCGCCTCCAATATGTTCCTAATGCTAATAGAGAGTATACAATGTATTAAAACTATTAGTTTTTTATTATTTTTATACCCTTGAAAAAGGGTATTATAATTTTGTCCAGAAATGTGTAACGCATTAAAGAAAGCATCTCCGACCCCACAAAGTATATATATTCATGATCAGCATCAACAGCCGAGTCGATATAGCCATGTCCGTCTGTCCCTCTGTCCGTCTGTTTCTATGCAAAAAATAGACAGTAGTTTTAAAGCTAGCGTTTTGAAATTTTTACCAGATCATTATTTTTGTTGCACGCAGATCAAGTTTAAGAATCGGTCGGATCGGACCACTATATCATATAGCTGCCATACAAACGACCGATATGAAAACAAGTCTTTGTATAGAAAACTTTTTTTTTTCCAAGTTATTGCAACCGAATTCAATATTTATTCATTTGACATAGCAATACATAATTTATGAAAGTTTGGTCCGGATCGGATCACTATATCATATAGCTGCCATACAAACGTGCGATATGAAAACAAGTCTTTGTATGGAAAACTTTTTTGTTTTCAAGGGTATACCATCTTCGGCAAGCCGAAGATAACTTTTCTCACTTGTTCTCGTTAACTGTTTATAATTATGTTATTATTTTTTTACATATTGATAAAAAATATATTAATAAATAGATATAAATAAAAAAAAATCCTGAATTTTAATACGAAGCCTTTAATTTTGCATACAAAGTCAGAAAATACCATTTATTTTCGGTGTGTAAACAGTTTCTTGACAAACTGTATATTCTTGATCAGCATTAACAGCCGAGTCGATATAGCCATGTCGGTCTGTCCGTCTATCCGTCTGTTTCTATGCAATTCTATGCCGTCTAGTTTTAAAGCTAGCGTTTTGAAATTTTTACCAGATCATTATTTTCTGTTGCATGCAGATCGAGTTTAAAAATCGGTCGGATCGGACCACTATATCATATAGCTGCCGTACAAACGACTGATATGAAATAAAGTCTTTGTGTGGGAAACTTTTTTGTTTTCCAAGCTATTGCAACTAATTTCAACATTTATTCATTTGACATAGCCATACATGATTTGTGAAAGTTTGGTCCGGATCGGACCTATGTATATCATATAGCTGCATACAAACGACCGATATGAAAACAAGTCTTTGTATGCAAAACTTTTTTGTTTTCAAGGGTATACCATCTTCGGCAAGCCGAAGATAACTTTTCTCACTTGTTTTAGTCTTACATTTGTTAAGACAGGAGGTGAATTTTTGTGGCGCGAGATTTTTGGTGGCGTTCTGAGCGCTAAAATGGACAGTACCATTGAACAACGTTACGCTGTTAAGTTTTGCTTTAGAGTTTTAAACTCTGACAGGCGTTTAACCATTGCCCTTATCAGTGAGCAGACCGGCATTTCAGTCGGAACTGTCTACACTATTGTAACTGAGGATCTTGCGATGAGGACAGTGTGCGCGAAGCTGGTCCCAAAAATCTTGATGAAGACTGACTCTTTCCTATTTCCGCGAATGAACAAAGAGCTCAAAGGACATCGATTTGAATCCATAGAGGCAGTTCAAGCGGCTGTGACACAGGCTCTTATAAGCATTCCGGAAAACGATTTCCAGAGAGTTTTTGACGAGTGGCAGACGCGCCAAATTCAGTATATTAATGCAGGAGGGATGTATGTTGAAAAATATTAAATAACTGTAAAGATACCTACAATAAATTTTGATTTACGACACCAGTCCTTAAACTTATTGAATAGACCATGTAACTCATTCACAATTTTTTTAACGTCTTTACCGCTTACTTGCTATCGGTTAGCTAATTAAGTGTACGACATGCCTTTTCCGTTAAGTTTTATACGATCGTATCGGTATATACCTTATTGTGTAATAAGTAAAACCATAATCAGCGGCAATACCATATTTGATGAAAATGTGGTTTTGCCCTAAACACAAACTTTAAAAGAAATAACGAAAATAATAACAAGTTCACCTTAGTAGGGTCCTATAAATTATTTTTGTTGTTATTACAGATGAGCAAACGAAAAAAAAATAATTATTATTCCCGATCAGCGAACGAATATTTATTCAATGCTGCAATAGCAGTTCAAAAGAAATGCATGTATGTTAGATTAGTCGCCGGTTGCGCCATGACTTTTTTGGTTGTATTTCAAAATTACACTAAAACCTAAGTACAATTTCTACATTACCATTTATAAGGTTATGTAGGAAAACGACACCCAGCATCTTTCTACGACTGGTTAGGGATAGTAAATTGATTAGTAGGAGTCTGTTGAAATAAGAAGGGAGGTGAAGATTTGCAACCCAGTTGAGCCCTCTAAGAGCAAACATAAAGAGCTTCTTTTGAAGGGATTCAATGCGATCTTGATGAACCCCATACTGAGGGCTCCAGACGCATGACCCGTACTCCAGAATTGGATGTTTTACTAGTAGTAAAGTTTTACTAATATAAGGGTCATTGAATTCCTTAGACCATCTTTTAATGAAGCCAAGCACGCCCTTGGCTTTATTAACCATCGTAGAAATGTGGTCGGAAAATTTAAGTTTAATATCTAATAGGACACCAAGATCGTTAACCTGGGTTAATCTATCTAAGGAGATCCCATAGAGAAAGTATGTCGCCTGGTTAGGGCACGAGCGATAGAAAGACATAAGTTTACATTTTGACCCATTAAGTTTTAAGAGATTGGTGAAACACCACTTTTGAAAATTGTCCAAATCTGACTGAAGTTTATATTGGGCAAAAGGGGATTTGTATTGAAGACAAAGCTTAACGTCGTCTGCATACATAAGAACCAGAGAGTTCGTTATGGCAGGGGGTAGGTCTTTAATAAAGATAGTGAAAAGTAGTGGCCCAAGATGGCTTCCTTGGGGGACTCCCGATGTAGTACTAACAAGTGGAGAGTGTACATCCTTAAAAAGAACACGTTGGGTTTTCCCAGCTAATTAGCTAAAAATCCACGTGAGAAGGTCTGAGATACTAGAAGGTCTAGGATACTAAGTTTACTTAAAAGGAGAGAGTGGTTGACAGAGTCAAATGCTTGACTAAAATCAGTGTAGATGACATCTGTTTGAAGGCCTTTACGGAAGCCATCTTTAATAAAGGAGGTCAGCTCCAAGAGGTTTGTGGTGGTGGAGCGACGCTTTATAAAACCATGCTGGCATGGAGAAATAATTGAACTGCAGAAATTTTGAAGATGTGGTGTTACCAATTTTTCAAAAAGCTTTGGAATTGCTGACAATTTAGAGATTCCTCTATAGTTTGTAGCATCCGATTTTTTTCCTTTTTTGTGTAAGGGAATTATGAACGATTCCTTCCACATTTGGGGAAAAATCGAAGTTTCCAGAGACAAAGAGAAAAGTTTAAGAAGGGGTCTGCACAATGGCTTAGCGCAGTTTCTCAGTACACAGCCAGGAACACCATCAGGACCTGGCGAATAGACTGGTTTCACTCTCAGAAGATCCGATAACACAGTGCTTTCGGAGAAAGTTGGTCTGAAAATAGAATTAGCTGATTGAATGTTATATGAATAAGGCTGATCCATAATTGTAGGAAATGAGTACGTTGTTTGAATTGTTGTTGAAAGAAAGTTGCGAATAGATCGGCAATACCCTGATCAGTAGTCGCAGATACATTTTCAAACGAAATTAGGGGGGGGGGAGAAGATACCTGCTTACGCTTAGTGTTAACAAAATTATAAAACTGCTTCGGATCCTGAGTAAACTGGATCCGACAGCGGTATATATAATTCTTATAACACTCAGCGTTATTCACGGTGAAATTTGACCGAGCTACTAAGTATCTTGAGAAAGTTACATTACAGCCAGTTTCCATATGTCTCTTAAGGAGTCTATTTTTAATGTATTTTAAATTTTTAAGGCTCCTTGTAAACCAAGGAGGGTTAGTCGAGGCGGATGGATACTTCTATGGCACGCAAGAGTCGAAGAAAGCGTTAAGCGTTTTGTAGAATGTTTCTAAAGCGATATTAATATCAGCGCATTCCCAGAGATCGGACCAATCAAATGTAGAAATTAAATTGCTTAGTCTCTGAAAATCAGCCTTACGATAGCAGCGAGTTTTATAAACTCCATGGCGAGACTGAAGGTTGCTAGCAGTAAGGGTTTCAATCGAAACCTCAAGCGTTGGGCGGTAAGGATCTTCTGGGGACGAAAGTGGCATCGCTGTAGAAAGGGTTATTCCATCTGGATCAGAAACGAAACATAGATCTAGAAGCCGACCTAAAGAATTCCTTACGTGGTTTATTTGAACAAGGGATATGTCGAACATACCCTCAGTAAAATCGTGATGTGTTGAGAGTGTTAAAGATGGTGAATTCTCGATGTTTGACCAGATAAGTTCAGGTAAATTGAAATCTCCTAGAGTCACTAAAAGGTCACTGTCAGACATGCGGTTCGAAACCAGCTGAATGGCAGATAAGTGGTGCCAGTATGTAGGTGGTTCAGAAGAAGGTGGTAAATATGAGCATGTTATGAATATTGATTGAAGCGACATAGTGATTTTGACACATAGGAATTCAATATCACCAAGATTCGGTAACCTAACCTCTTCAGAAGCAAAGTCGGAGTCCACAGAGATAAGGACTCCTCCTCCCCTTCGTAGTGGTCAGTCCCGTCTGTAAGTGGTGGTCTCCGGCTTTAACCAGGTCTCTGTGAGAACTACAATCTGGAATGCAAAAGATGAACTATCAGAATACAGTTTAGGGAGATTACTCCGAAGCCCTCTAGTGTTTTGATAGGTAAGGGTGATAGATGTTGTTAGTTTTTTGAGGAAGAAGGTTTAGGTACGGGAGACGAAGATGGTACAGGGTTTTTAGGCTTTGGGAGTTTAACTCCCACAGGCTTATTAACTTTTTTTACTGTACTCGGCTGATGTTCTTGTACGAATATGTTCTCCGGCCAAAAGCTGGGCGAACAGATCGTATCGAACATCGGCAAAGGTACACGTATCTTAAAAGACGACGTAAGCCTACAATAATAATATTTAAATTTCCTAATGTCCTCCACTCTAACAACGGCTTTAGATTTGGCTTGGATATAAGCCGGATATAAGCTGGATATAAGTCAGAGGCCAGTCGTGAAATAAATATATGTTTAGATGGGAGAATCACCTGTAAGGGCTTTGGTGTTACGGTTGGACCGCGACATCAGTCCGTACCGGGGGATGGTTTACCCTTAGCAGTGGATTTTAAGGGGGTCGACTCTACTCGTGCCGGAGGAATCACTTGGAGTGATACCCTGGGTGGTATTTCAGACGAGTTATGCTCGACTATGGAGTCAAATTCCGAAACCACGTTTGTGTTTCGAACTCCTGCTCTTGGGTTAGTAAGAGTTATGAGCGGCTGCATGGTCGTCGGCTGATCGGGCTGAATAGCGATATCAATGCAAACGGAGTCCCTAATGGCGGTTTTTTTACGCTTTGGGGATTCATTTAGTAGCTGTAGGCTGCCAAATTGGGAATCCAGCGCAGAGAGTTAGTCGTTGATTTTACGGAAACCACCGATCAACTCTTTGAAACCGATTTTAGTTTTCCGCATGAACGTTCGCATTTCTTTTTGAACCGCGCGACATCCACTGCAGCAAAAGTGGAAACCAGCGTTTCTAGAGATTGCATCCGAAATTGAGGCGGTGAAACCGGCACGTTTCGTATGTACTACGTTTTCACACAGCCAACAGGGGATGCTAGGCTGGGACGCGGAAATCGGCTTATTGCAGGATTTTATAGAGCAGATGCTATAAAATTTCATTATAAAAAATTTTTATGGTAAAAACTAGAAATTTAAGATATATAAAAAATATGTAAACAAATAATTAATATTAGACAAACTAGTAGCCTTGAACCACTGTACTTGTTAATAAGAGCACTTGTTAATAAGAGGTAATAGGAAAAAAAGAGCGCAAACTAGGAGAAGAGTTATTGCAAAAGTAGAAATTGCAGTAAACGTAAGAAAAGGGAATAGAAATAAATAGGGCACAGTACATTACTTGGGTAAATAATAAAATAACTTAAACACACCAAATACGGTACCGCGCAGACGCGAGTGCGGATGGAAACGTTTAAAGTGTAAGATTTGAATAATTAATTTCTTAAAAAACCCCGGTTTGTCTTTTGCAAGAAAATAATAAAATCGAATGATCGCATGAAAAAAACACGTCCGTTCGCTATGAAGGTGAAGTGATTTTTGAAGTTTTATGAAGTTTACACTTCGATTAATAGAAAACCTTTGATTATATTGGACAGCAAATGAAGTCCCGATTCCTAAATGGTATCTTGGTGCGAAATCGGATACAAAATGGTTATGTAGGAAAACGACACCCAGCATTTTTCTTCGATTAGTTAGGGACGGTAAATTGATTAGTAGGAGTCTGTTGAAATAAGACTTCTGGAGTTCTGGTTCTGGAGTTCGAGCTTCCTTTTAGCTTGCGTCCTGCTACGAACTAAGTCTTCGCCCAGCTTATATCCATGTTCCGGGCGACGATTCTTTTCATGATTTTGCTTGTAGATTTTCTGAGCCAATTTGATTTTGTACATTTTCGGCTGGAATGGATGGTTTTTCGACTTTTATCTTCTCCTCATTGGTCTTGGATTCTTCGGAAGCGGTTTCGGAAGCGTCCTTTTCAACCTCAAGAGTGGACTTCTCCTAATCTTCGGCTTTAGCATCAGATTCTGTTTCCTCTTCGGAAGCTTCTGGCTTAACAGCATCATCCTTGACTTCCGTCTCACTTTCAGCTTCAGCAGATTCGTCCTTCTCAACTTTCTTCGATTCTGCAGTTCGAGCTTCCTTTAAATTTCCTAATCGCTAGCTGGTTTTTTGGCAGTAGAAGACACGGCTTCGGTTTTAGTCGCATCTAAAGTTTTGTCGGGGGTTTCAACTGCTTCAGCAGTAGCTGTCTTCCCCTCCTTATCATTGATCCCCGGCTATACCTTCGATTCATATTTGAACTCTTCTGGCTTTTCCTTGTCATCAGTCTTTGTAATTGTTTTCTCCTCAGATTACTTAGTGGCGGATTCCGATTCCTCAGGAGTTTTCTCGTCCGTATCTGTTTTGGCTAATTAATCGATTTCCATTTTCGAAGATTCTTCAACCGTTTCCTCCGACTTATTTTGCGTTCGGATATTTCTTCTCTATTTCGGGGACACTTTTAGAGGGCGATTCAATGGTGATATCAGCCTTCTCTTGGCCATTTTCATTACCTTATCCTTTCAATACCGATACGCTTCTGGAAAACTTGACTCCTTTTAGATTCCTTAGCGTACTTTCATTAACCAGTGACACATCTGCACCTGTGTCCACTCGGCATTTACTTCGAATTTGCTCGGAAATTTTATTCACATTTGGAACTTTTTGTGGGCAGTCGCGTAAAATATGACCGTTCTCGTTACGTTTGAAGCATTTAGTTTCACCTGTGCATTATTTTCTCTTATGTTCCGCCGATCCGTAATTAAAACAGTACTCTTATTTTTTCCATCAACTTTCTGTGTACTCGGAGACTTTTCTTCATGCTCCGCTCTTGTACGAGTTCATATAAATCATACTCCTCTCTTAGGGTTTGGTACCACGCTAACTTTAAACTGATTTTCTATCTGCAACCCATCTACTATATAGCGCAAAACTGCTGGCTCTTCAATGTCACGGATACTGGCAATCTTTTTCATATTTAGTAAATATTCATGAAACGATTCTAACTTTAATTTTTTTGCGTTCACGTAACAAGTCATGAATCTGCCCACTGTTCAAATTATGCTCGAATTTTTTTATAAGTGCATTCTTAAGTGTTTCATAGTTCGATAAGCATTTCGATTCTAAGAACAACTTGGCAACATTAATCAATTTGTTTCGCATTTTGTACATAGGTATTTCTGCTTGAACGACAAAGCGTATGCATCAGCATTCTTTTCAAAAATTTCGAATTTTTTTTACAGGAATTGATACTCCATCAAAGTCATTTCTAATTTTTACGAAACCATTTATCGATATTTTTGCTTGATTTTGTTTTCGTTCATTTACTTCGACTTTCAACGCTAGCAACTGCAACAGCTGATCAACTTTTTTGTTTACTTCTAGAATATTTTTGCTTCCATGATTTCTTCCTCTTCCGCAGCACTCTCTTAAGGATCTATTGTGTTTTCCTCTCTATGGTTTTTATACCCTTGAAAAAGGGTATTATAATTTTGTCCAGAAATGTGTAACGCATTAAAGGAAGCATCTCCGACCCTAAAGTATATATATTCTTGATCAGCATCAACAGCCGAGTCGATATAGCCATGTCCGTCTGTTTCTATGCAAAAAATAGACAGTAATTTTAAAGCTAGCGTTTTGTTTAAAAATCGGTCGGATCGGACCACTATATCATATATTCAACATTTATTCATAGCCATACATGATTTGTGAAAGTTTGGTCCGGATCGGACCACTATATCATATAGCTGCCATACAAACGACCGATATGAAAACAAGTCTATGTATGGAAAACTTTTTTGTTTTCAAGGGTATACCATCTTCGGCAAGCCGAAGATAACCTTTCTCACTTGTTTTTTGCTATTTTTTATTTAAATAAATGAAATTTACTTCTTTTTCGTTTTAATAGCGCTTTTTGCTGAAATTACTCGAATTCTAAATCATATAATGGCTGTGGGTACACATGCTCTGGACGTTGGAGCTTTGACCCCGTTTTTTTGGCTTTTCGAGGAACGAGAAAAGATGATGGAGTTTTATGAGCGTGTTTCCGGAGCTCGCATGCATGCAGCCTACATTAGACCCGGAGGTGTTTCATTGGTAATATATTCCCATTATATGACTTATGTTACTATTTATGTTATGTTATATATATTATATACCCATTGATTAATTATAGGATATACCGCTAGGTCTGTTAGACGATATTTATGAATTTTCTTCAAAGTTTGCCGAGCGTTTGGACGAAGTAGAGGATGTTTTAACTACAAATCGAATCTGGGTTCAGAGAACCGAAGATATTGGTATTGTGACTGCAGAGGATGCTCTAAACTTTGGATTTAGCGGTGTCATGCTTCGTGGATCCGGTATAAAGTGGGATCTTCGTAAACAGCAACCTTACGATGCATATAACCTGGTTGATTTCGATGTGCCCATCGGAACAAAGGGAGACTGCTACGACCGATATCTTTGCCGTGTTGAAGAAATGCGTCAATCATTGCGAATTATTGATCAATGCCTTAATCAAATGCCAATTGGAGAAATAAAAACGGATGATGCTAAAGTGGCACCTCCGTCACGTTCCGAAATGAAGACTTCAATGGAAGCCCTTATACATCACTTTAAGCTGTTTACTCAGGGCTACCAAGTACCACCAGGAGCTACCTATACTGCAATTGAAGCTCCTAAAGGTGAATTTGGGGTTTACATTGTTTCGGATGGCTCAAGCCGTCCATATCGCTGTAAAATAAAGGCTCCTGGATTCGCCCACTTGGCAGCGTTGGAGAAGATTGGAAAGCAACACATGCTGGCCGACGTCGTGGCCATTATTGGCACTTTAGATGTCGTATTTGGCGAGATAGATAGGTAGACATGAAAATAATAAAATATCCTTGTGTACCACTTCTGGCTATTAAAAGTTTAATTCTGCTTTTATTGAACATTTTCGGGATTTTTTAACTCTGTTTTGGGGTGTGCTCCAGGGTTCAAAACACCAAAAAAACTTTTGGCTGAAGGGAATGTTTTCGCGGCGTTTGCGCGGACCTTTAGCGTGTCTCTGTGCAATTCCACAGTGGTACCCGGGGGGTGGGGCTGCGCGAAGGCTAGGTCGTTAGCCGGCGACTTTTTCCAGACGGGTGGGCGTGCTGATTCGTAGCTCCCGTTTCCTACCCTGGCTAAGACGCAGCCTTGTAATGATCTGGGGATGTGCTTGATATTCTTAACCAGGTCTAACGACCTATTCTTATTTCATTGGTTCGTGCCCGCCTTATATACAAGTTGTCGGCCATGCCGATGGACGCTTCATCGTGCCAGTTGCTGACTGTTATCGAGAGCTGACATGGGCCACCTGATGTCTGATGGGTCTTTTCCCTCAATATATGACTGTTTTGCAAGATTTTCAGTATTTCAGCTTATTGTGTCCCCTTTATTACCATCATTTTCAGTACTTCCTCGGGTTTTTTGTTATTTCCGTTACTGTTTCTGTCATTGCGACACAGGACTGAATAAAGAATGCATTCTCTAAGACAGAAGACAAGTTTGATGGTGGGACTGTGTACACAAGAAACTTACGAAAGAACTTTCTCCGAAAGCATTGTGTTATCGGATCTTCTGAGGGTGAAACCAGTCTATTCGCCTGGTCCTGATGGTGTTCCTGGCTGTGTACTGAGAAACTGCGCTAAGCCATTGTGCAGACCCCTTCTTAAACTTTTCTCTTTGTCTCTGGAAACGTCGATTTTCCCCCAATTGTGGAAGGAATCCTATATAATTCCCTTACACAAAAAAGGGAAAAAATCGGATGCCGCAAACTATAGAGGAATCTCTAAATTGTCGGCAATTTCAAAGCTTTTTGAAAAATTGGTAACACCACATCTTCAACATCTCTGCAGCTCAATTATTTCTCCATGTCAGCATGGTTTTATAAAGCGTCGCTCCACCACCACAAACCTCTTGGAGCTGACCTCCTTTATTATAGATGGCTTCCGTAAAGGCCTTCAAACAGATGTCATCTACACTGACTTTAGTAAAGCATTTGACTCTGTCAACCACTCACTCCTCTTGAGTAAACTTAGTATCCTAGGATTTCCCTCAGACCTTCTCACGTGGATTTCTAGCTACTTAACTGGGAGAACCCAACGTGTTCTTTTTAAGGATGTACACTCTCGTCTTGTTAGTGCTACATCGGGAGTCCCCCAAGGAAGCCATCTTGGGCCACTACTTTTCACTATCTTTATTAACGACCTACCCCCTGCCATAACGAACTCTCTGGTTCTTATGTATGCAGACGACGTTAAGCTCTGTCTTCAATACAAATCCCCTTCTGCCCAATATAAACTTCAGTCAGATTTGGACAATTTTCAAAAGTGGTGTTCCACCAATCTCTTAAAACTTAATGGGTCAAAATGTAAACTTATGTCTTTCTATCGCTCATGCCCTAACCAGGCGACATACTTTCTCTATGGGATCTCCTTAGATAGATTACCCAGGTTAACGATCTTGGTGTCCTATTAGATACTAAACTTAAATTTTCCGACCACATTTCTACGATGGTTAATAAAGCCAAGGGCGTGCTTGGCTTCATTAAAAGATGGTCTAAGGAATTCAATGACCCTTATATTAGTAAAACTTTATACGTATCTTTAGTACGTCCAATTCTGGAGTACGGGTCATGCGTCTGGAGCCCGCAGTATGGGGTTCATCAAGATCGCATTGAATCCGTTCAAAAGAATTTCTTGATGTTTGCACTTAGGGGACTCAACTGGGATGCAAATCTTCAACTCCCATCTTACTCTAACAGACTCCTTCTAATTAATTTACCTTCCCTAACCAATCGTAGAAAGATGCTGGGGGTCGTTTTCCTTTATAACCTTATTAATGGTAATGTAGACAGCCAGCATCTACTAACACGACTAACATTTAACATTCCAAATAGACGTACTAGAAATTTTAGTCCCCTATTCCTAAGTTGTTGTAGATCTACGTATGCCCAGCATGAGCCTTTCAGGGTTTTATGTTCTGACTACAATGACTTATACTCCATTACTTCACTCTGCACGTCCACTTCTATCAAATCCTCAATTCTCACCTACCTTTCAGAGCAACAAACGAACTCTACTTTTTCCTCGTAATCTTTCTAAACTTTATTCTCTCGGGTCTATCCCCGCGATCCGAGCCGTACGATAAACGGCAGCGCCCCTCGGTCGGTTGGGCGGGAGGTGGGCTGTACGTTATGCAGTGGGAGCCGCGCGAAAAAAAAAAAAAAAAAAAAAAAAAAACTGGGAAAATCTTATTTTTCGAAATTTATTAATATAGTCCATACTGGACTTGAACTGGACTGTCACTTCTGGTGGTTATTTTTTAAAAGTCGTTAATGCAATACGAAAAACCGATAAGGATCCTAATTAAAGGATATTGGAATAAACTACGTTGATAGTGAAGTGAGATGAATTGTAGCTTCTTAGTTCAAAATTACTTTAAAAAGTGTGTAAAAATTAAAGTTTACCATTAAAGCAATATAATATAAATAAGTGCCTCAAGACACTCTTGTGGGTTAAGTGAAGTATTATATTATTGTTGGGACATCTACCGGTCTTAGAGTTTTCCCACGTACTTAAAGAATTCAGCACGATAGATTAAATTTTTATTTTAAGCTGCCTTAAGCAAAGGCAATACATTTGTGCGCTCTGCGATTTCGCAATAGGGCTTATAAGCTGCCAACTCATTAATGGTTTATACACGGTGTGTCCCAAAAATAACCGAACTTTATATTTAAATCATACAACATACAGAGCCATCTATTGCAAATTTGCAACATTAAAAAGATACATTCATCCTCTTTCAAACGCACCTATCTTCATGTAAGTCGGATGACAGATATAAAAGTGACAGCCATTTCAATGGTTAAAAAAAAATGGAACACAGAGCAAATATAATATTTTGTGTCAAACTTGAAAAAAAATTTGCTGAGACATACGAATTAATGAAAAAAGTTTATTGTGATGATTGTATGAGTCATACGCAAGCTTATACGTGGTTTATACGATATAAAAATGGTCGTGAGGATTTAAATGACGACCCTAGAGCAGGACGTCCAGAAATTAGTAATCGTGCTGGACTGGTTGAAAAAGTCCGTGAAATCATTGGTATCGATGCAAATTTGACTACGAGAATGTTGGCTGAGGAATTGAATACGAGTAAAAACACTATTTGGATAATTTTAACTGAAGATTTTGGAAAAGAAAGGTCTGTGCGTGATTTGTTTCACATGAATTAAATTACGACCAAAAAATCGCTTGCGTGGACCATTTCAAAGACATTATTGAAACTGCTGAAAACGATCCAGATTTCCTTGATTCCATCTTTACTGGTGATGAGACATGGTGCTTTAAATATGAACCTGAAACTAAGCGGCAATCTGCTGAATGGAAGTCCAAAGGCGAGACATAACCAAAAAAATTGCGTTTTCAGATGTCTCGAATCAAGACAATGTTGATTACTTTTTATGATTCGAAGGGTATTGTCCACAAATAATGAATTTGTTCCAGAAGGAAACTGTTAATGGAGAACACTATTTAGGCGTTTTTCATCGTTTGTGCAAAAGAGTCGGTCGTGTTAAACCAGAATATCTAGCAGGAAAACAGCTGTTTTTATTGCACGATAATGAACCACCTCGCAGGACCAAAAAAGTGAACGAATTTTTAATGAAAAAAGGGATTTCTCTTATCGACCATCCTCCGTATTCGCCTGATCTATCACCATGTGAATATTTTTTATTTCCAAAACTGAAAACCAAGATGAAGGGAGCATTTTATGATGATGTCCCAGCCATTCAAGCAGCCGTAACCGAGGTACTGAAGAACATTTCTATAAATGACACAAAAAATCTATGCATGCGCTGGTTGATCGTTCCAAACGTTGTGTTGAGTCAAATGGAACCTATTTTGAATGAATAATAACTTTCAAAGATAATATAATGTGTATTTTATTTTATATCCAAAAAGTTCGGTTATTTTTGGGACACACAGTGTAAATTCAGTATCAGAAAGCTACTTTACAAATTTAAGCTAATCGGTTTTTTCTTCTTAAATTTGGTTTTCCAATCAGCTCCAGGCTGCACAGTCAGCCTCGTTAAAGT
Organism: Drosophila merina; assembly: GCA_035047645.1. Classification (NCBI taxonomy): domain Eukaryota; kingdom Metazoa; phylum Arthropoda; class Insecta; order Diptera; family Drosophilidae; genus Drosophila; species Drosophila merina. The sequence goes on along the minus strand of JAWNPH010000022.1, from coordinate 961,396 downwards.
TATGTAGTTTATTTATTGGGACATTCCCAGATCCCAGACGACTCTGGGCGTGTGAAAATCCCTCCGAATTAAAAGCTTCTCGGTTTTCAGATAATTCAAGTATACTTATGCCCCCGCCCACTTCAATGCGTTGGTATGTACTCTGGCGGCCTAAACGTTTTGTGACCCTTTCAATTGCATTGCAGTGTTACCTGACGCATGCGTTTACATGTGCGTTTGTTTTGAGTGGATCGGTCATAAATTGCATGTATATTATTGGTTATTTGTTAGTTGTTGGTCCGATCCCTTTTACATTATTTTTATATTTTAACTAGAACACCCGGCGAACTTCGTTTCAACACCAGATGGCTTCGTTTTATGTAACATTTCGTTTGGTGGTTAAAAAATGAAGAACAATTTTTTTTGTTTTATATTTGAAACGGAAAAATTTTATTTCATTTCACGACAGTAATGAATTCATTTCGATTACAAAAATCAAGTGTTATTTAGTTGAACTTCTCTATGTAAATGAAAGTGAAGCCAAAGTAAACACTGAATCGAAGCGTTATACGTGTCCGCAAATTATCCGTTTCATTGAAGTGTTCTTTGATAAACCACATTTTTTGTTTTGTTGGTCCGGCGTTAACACAAACAAACCGGATGGTTTCCCAACTCGTAAGAACGCAACGTATAACTGCCCATGTGAAAAACAATGATTTTCTAAATTTATCCGGCAAACACTAAGCGATTGGCCTTGTGACTTCTTAATTGTCATTGCGAACGCAAGGCGAACTACAAATTGCAATCGTTTAAAGTCAAACGGAAGATCAGTCGGAATCATTCGTATTCGAGCAATACATACATTTTCACCTGCGTACTTTCCGTGGTTGCCTCAATCAAATTCGGCATAATTCTTTTTACCGAAAGTCGAGTACCTATGCTAAGTCGAGGTAGATTCAAATTACCCAATTTCATAATAACTGTACCAACTTTGAGTTGCAAGTTATGTGGTGGAAATCCTGGTAACTCCAGAGAGTTCAAAAACTCCGTTGGATAATGACTAAATCATCGGAATTTGTTATGGAATCAACGGATTTGTATTTAACCAAATCGCCATCAATTGTGAAATCAATGAATGGAATGAATCAATGAATGGTGAAATTCATTATTCATTATTATTATTTCATTATCATTGGTTTTTGAGGCGAGAGTTTCCCCTTGACTTAACCAAGCATAATTCTGATAATTCTCACTAATGTTTGGGAAAAAATTTTCAATAAGATCTAATTGAGAGTCTACAAATCGGCAAAAATAGTTGCTTACAGTAATTAATCCAGATGTCGCATCAACTGGGACTTTCATTTCCAACAGCTAAGAATTGTTTAAAAAATTGAGCAGCACTTTGATCATTTTGAAGTTGAACTCTCATATTAGTGGTTAGCGATAATGTTTTTACATTATTCCATAAAGGTGATGCCTTCAGGCAAACATTTAATTCATCTGGAGGCGTCCCACGCGGAATTACTGGCAATGTCTGCCTGAAATCGGCTGCCAACAATATCATCAAGCCGCCAAAGATGTTGTTATTTCGCTGAAGATCCTTCAGTGTGACGTTAAGTGCTTCAAGTGATTTCTTATGTGTCATTGTGCACTCATCCTTAACAATGAGCTTGCATTGTACTAACAATTTGCCCATTGCACTCCATCGGAAAATATTGCATGTTGGAGTATCAATTGTGTTTAAATTGAGTATCAACTTAAGCGCCGAAAGTGCAGTACGACCGCCATCTAGAAGAGTCGCCACAATTTGGCTAACGCCAAAGCTGTCATTTTTTGATCGAATAGTGGCCAAAATTAATGATATGACAAATGTTTTCCCTGTTTCTCCAGGTGCGTCCAGGAAGAATAGACCACCAGTATTATTGTCCACCGCTTGCATTAATGTTTCGTATACTTGTTTTTGCTGTTCATTCAGCAACGGCACGTTATGTCGAACGAATTCCTGCAATGTATCAACATTGTATTGCAGCTCTCGATTTAATTCTTGGTTGAATGCATCGTGCATCGTCCGATTTGGCGCAAGCATTCCTACTTCAATCAGAAGCTTGTTTGCAATAGGCATTAACTAGAATCAATCCTTTATTGTCGATTTCATCGGTTATTTGGATGTCAGAATTATTCTTCATATTACAGACATCTTCACATATGTCGTCTTTGTATTTGTTCAATAACTAAATTGGTTGTGAAGGAAAACATGTGGTAATGATAATTGCGAAAATCATAATTAATCATAATTGGGATCATAATTATTGTGGATTTTTTTCATTGGTTGGGAAAATAATTGTTTTTTGCTATGGCATTGAATAATGTACTGATATATCGTACAGCACAGTTTGGTAGCTCCATAATCATTTTTGGAGATATTAAGTCATGGACAGGTGCTTTTTTTGGATTCAGTTGTTCTTTGATAACTTTTTCAATTTCGTTCGAAGGAAAATTCAGTGGATCAGTATGTTGTCCATCGGTGACGTGCGGGAGCGTAAAGCCATTTGTTGGTGGGTTCGGCTGAAACACCTTACTGCTGTTGGCGGCCATAGAGTGGTCTGCCTTGGGAATAGTTCTGCTACTATGCTAGCCAGAACATCCGGGTCAGTTGGAGTTGCCTCTCTCTTCCTTAGCTTATTAGCTACGAGTTTGTAGGCGAGTCCCCAGGGCTCTCTATCTACGGTCTCTAGCAGTTCCTTATAGGCCCGCGCTTTGGCTGCCAATATGCCATGCTTAAACTCTGAGCGTTTGCTTCTGAAAGCCTCAATGAGTTCTGCGTGCTGGGTGCTGCCTCTGGCTCGTTGCGCCCTTCTCCTTGCCCTGAGGCATTCCGAGCGTAGCTTGCTTAAGTTGGCGCTCCACCAGTACACTGGGAGCTTGCGCTGCTCTTTTTTCCTCCTTGGCATGCTTGCGTCACATGTTGCCTCAAGCATCTTCATGAGGTCGGCCGCCATTGAATCTGCGTGTCCATTTGTGATCCGAAGTGAGTCGATTTGGTATGCCAGCATATCCTCGTCCATCTTCCTCGAGTCCCAGGCTTGCCCGACTGATCTTCTCTGCCGCCTCCCAGTCGTGCCCTTCGGTAGGATGCAGAAGGAAATCAGTGCGTGGTCACTCAGCGTTACAACGTCGTGGACCGTCCAGCTCGCGTTAGCCACTAACCCTCTGCTGGTGTAGGTGATGTCGATATAGGACGAGCCCCTATCGTTGTTGAACGTTGGTTTGCAGCCGTCGTTCAGCGGTACCAGGTCCAACATAAGCATTGTGTTTATAACTGCTCGGCCTCTGAGATTGGATATCCTGCTGCCCCATTCTTCTGCCCAAGCATTGAAGTCGCCCGCGATGATCTTCGGGCCGCGCCCTCTCGCATGGCTGCCCAGCACCTCCATCATATCTTCGAACTGGTCTGGGGTGTCGCTAGGAGGGGCGTAGCAGCTGTAAAAATGCACTCCTTTTATTTTTGCATATGCTATTCCGCGCATCGGCGAGGCCGCCAATTCCTGTATGTGTAGGTTGCTGCAACACTTGATGGCTGCTTTACCGGTCTCGTCCAATATCATTGTGGGGTTGCCTCGGACCGGGTAATAGTATATCCAATCTCAGAGGCCGACCGGGTTTGCCCAGTTCGCTGAGGTTTGGGTCCGCTTTCAGTTTCCGGAGCATTTCCGCATACGAGGTCTCTCCCGTCTTCTTTAATATAAGTGCCTCCGGCTTCTTCCTCAGGCGTTTAGGCTGCACTTTTTTCCACTCGCCTCCGGTGCTAGCCTCCTTGGCGACGGATGCATAGCTGCGCGGCTTGGGCGCATTTTCTTTGGGTTTAGCTGTACCCTCTGAGCTCACCGCGGGGTAGTTGCCCCGTTTGGGTGCCTGTACTTTAGGCTCCTGAACTTTGGGCATCTGTCCCTTTGGCGGTTCCCTTGCTGGTGTAGCCTTTTTTCCAGGCTTTTGGGGCTCGGTTTGGGTTGAAGCGTTCGTAGAAAGATTCTCTTTAGCGCCGAATTTCGAACGCGGATAGTTTCGCGTTAATTTTATTTCCCATCCTAGCGAGGATACTCCGCAGATCTTCATTTTGGAATCCCGCAGCGAAGTCCAAAGGCCTTATAGGCGATCCCGTTGGAGATTTCCTTCCTTTTTTGTTCGAGGGCACGCTGATAACGTCCTTTGCCTTCGGGTTGCTCGTATTAGTATCGCTGCTGGCTACAGGGGCCGAGTTGTCTAGCTCTGCCGCACTTCGGGGGCTAGTCGGTATATCCTCCAACACAACCGCCACAACCGCCGGCGCAAGGGTTCCCGCGGCTAGGTCTAAAGGCCCTATAGGCGATCCGATTGGTGATTTCCTTGCTTTCCTGAGCAACGGCACGCTGATGACGTCCTTTGCCTTCTGGTTACTCGTATTGATGGCGCTGCTGGCTGCAGGGGCCGAGTTGTCCAACGCTGTATCACTGCGGCGGCAAGTTGGTATATCCTCCAGCACTACCGCCGGCGCAGGGGTTCCGGCGTCCTGCACCGCGATTCCTCCTCCTTTTGTTGGAGACCTTGACATTCTGGAGCTCCTCCTAAATGGGTCATCTTCGGTGGGGGGGGGCCCCCGCTGCTCTGTCTATTTAGTTCCCGATCACCAGATCTGGCAGCACTGTTGGTCTGCGATGAGTTGACAGCTCCACCGGCTGATTTAACAGGTGGGCCTCCCACCGCAAAGAGTGCACTCGGAAAAGGAAAAAATGAGAAATTGTATTTCTACCTTTTTAACACACTTGCTTTTGGTTGGTTCGCTCAGCCGAACATTTACACGTTCCCACGGTGTGGCCCTGTGCAATTTAGGTTTGTTCCAGCTGGGCTGTCACCGTTTTTTATAGTTTTTTCGCGCTGCTTATATTGAACACGTCCCTATTGATCAGAATCTCAAGAGAGAGCCCCTGTAGGCCAGTATGTGGGTTTCCCAGGTGATAGACAGTTCAACCTATTTATCGGATTGATAATTGCAGTATATAGCTGTTTACCTTTGGGGTTTACTAAACGGGATCCCCAGTGTGTATGTTTGGCGTTGTAGTCGCTCGCAGCTAAAAATTGATCCCCAAGGGTGCAAAAGAGTTCCATAAATTGATTCTCAGTAATTAAGAAACGGGGCGGACAGTAAACGGCGGCCAGAGTTATATTACTGCCACTAGAATGGACCACCACATGTCCATTGTAAGTAATTTTTTTCAAAACGATCAAGGAAGTTATGTTTAATGCGACTACTGATCAAGATGCCGGTTCCTCCATGTGCTTTTCCATCGGGGTGATTAGTGGCGTAGAACACGTAGCCATTTATATGAAAATTGTACTTGCTGGTTACATGGGTCTCTGAGAGCAACATAATATCAACTTCTTTATCTTTCAAGAACCTAGCAAGTTCAAGTTTGTGGCGGGAGACGCCATTCGCATTCCATAAACATATACGAAGGGATACGAAACATATACGACCGAAACGATTGGGAGGGTACCATAAATTTTTGGGTATTATTAGTACTACGAGCCGAAGCAATTCGTTTGTTCATGCGATTTTTAAGATCTTTGTAGACAGGGCATCCCCGGTAATTAGCTGTGTGGTTTTCACCACAATTGCCACATTTTTTTTTAATTTGGATCAAGTTTTTTAGCCGGGCAAGTGCCAGATTCGTGCAGATCCCCGCAGGCGACGCAAACGGAAGGAAGGGTACAATATGTCTTGGTGTGGCCATATTCTTGCCAGTTGGAGCATTGTACTGGACCATTACGCTTATATGGTTCTTCTACAGTAATTTTACGGTGTAATAAGAATTGGAGATTGTAAATTGGGTGGACTTCATTTCTCTTTAGAGTTTGGTTAGTTGGGTCTAGCTCGACCTTGAAGAGCGGTTGGGGCTTCTTATCTTTATTAGGAATATTAATAGCTGATTTACGTTAAAGCCCTTTACCTGAAGTGCATTCGCAACTTCATTGGGTGTGACATCAGACTCAATGCCTTTTAGTACCACTTGCAGCCCTTTACTGCTTTTGAGTTGGTACGTGTACTATTTTTTGCCATTTTTGTTTAAGAACTTCGAAACCGCATGAAACTGGTCTTCGGTTTTAACCTGAAGCTTAGTTTCTTGAATTTTTCCTCTTCTTAGAGGTATAACCTGAAAATGATTATTTCCGATAAGCTGAACTATTTTATTAACCAGTGCATTCGTAGTAATCTTTCGGATGTATATTGGTGGAGGCTTTGGTTTTTGAGATACACTATCTGTAGTTTTATAAGCTTCCGCGCTTCCGTTTTCTGCTAGCAGTGCAAACATGTTTTTATTATTGGTAGTAGTAGTTTTTGTTTCGCTACCACAATTTATTTTGGCTCTATTACCTGTTGTGCGTTTCGGACTCCGTTTACGTTTTACAAAATCGTAGCGATCCATACCAGTCTGAATGACCGAATTTGGTGGCCACTTGGATTGTTCTTTGACACGCATAAATCGGTAATTGTATCTTTTAATTGTTTTGCTTGCACTGTTGCGGTTGTTGTTGTTGTCGATGCGATTGCAGTTGTGAGAGAGGCAACCGTGCTGGTAGTTACTGCAGCTGGGCTTAAGAGAGTAGGCTTGCCAACAATGGTTAACGGTGTATGTGTGTCATTTGTTGTTGGTTGCGGCATTAGGGAAGCGCAGTCTTCGCTCCAAAATTTTGGAACTGTGCTTGGCAACGACGGAGAGCAAGAGTGCGCACTCTGGTCTTGGGAGGGCTTGAGCGTTTCCATAGAAACGAATGAGAAATACGCGTTGTTTTTGATTGAAGAGAGCCGACGCTCGTCTTGTTTACGTTGACGTTGCTCTCGAATTTCGTTTTGCATTTTTACATTTTGTGTGTTCATATTTTACTAAATACAATTCGTATAAATAAAATAGGTATTGATTTTAGATGATAGCTTGGTTAAATTTTAACCAACTAATCATCACAAAAGCGGCTTTTCGCACTACTTTTTTTTTTTAATTTCACTGATTTTGTGATTTATTTATTAGTTGATTATACATTAGTTGGAGAGCAGCACGAAATACGTCTGCACTCGCCGAATGCTACATTTCTTTGACAGGCTGAGAACTGTTCAGACACGTGCTGCTCGGCATGCGTCCGGGCTCCCCTGGTACGTCTCCAACCACGCTATCCAAAGGGATCTCTGGATTTCTCTGATTGGTGATCATATCAACCTAAGTAGAAAATAAAGACCCTGTATTAACATATGATACAATGCACGCTTGTATTCGTTGTTCCTCTCAAACCAATTAGGAATAAGAATATGTGTATATCTTTTCATTATTGTCAGTCGCAAATAAAATTCAGAAGCGAGCACATGGTGTTTCTTTCTGTCTTTCTGCCGCTCAATAACCTCTACAGCTGCCGATACGCGGAGTAATTGGCGACACACCCAAACTCTCTGCCAAGTGATCTCGCCAATACTCTTCGCTTCCGACGACTGAAGAGTACCCACTCCTCTGATCACCCTACCTGCACAACATTATAAGATTCTAAATTCCCGCTAAACTGTTAAATGTAAGTTGGTTAAGTCTTTATGTGAGAAAATATAATCCTCCATCTCCCTCGTCCGGTTATATTCAAAAGGCTCTGAATTCTTTTCGACGCAAATAAAACAAAAAAAAAAACGAACTAACGGTCGCGGATGTAGTTTAGTGCACTTTCCATCAGCCATGCAAGGCGATAATGGATTTAATGCACCGCACGGTCCATGCACCATCTGTGTCTTCACAATATCGTGTAGATGGGGATCAGTGACTGGATCAGGAATTTCAGCTGATATGATGTCATCCACTTTATTTGAATGTAATTAGTTCAACAACTAAGTTAGGATATAAGCGTTCGTTAGTTCACACGCTTCTGCCATTTAACCGAGTACATATAACATATAAATATACATATAAACATATAAATAACAATGTATGTCACCAAAAACGTAAGCACATCCTTCATAACATTGAGGTTTTGCTGAAATACTCTGCCGATTATGGCAATCTTGCGGTTTTTAACCCGGTTCCGTCCTCTTCGGAATGCATGTTAGCGTAATAAATAAATCCGGAGTTCCATAATTTCGCATGGTCGTCATAGCGTCTTGAGCGGATTCGTGCATGTGGCGTGTGCTCCGATATAAGATGATGGGAGAATCATCAGACGTCTAATGATCTGAATATCTCCATCTTAATAAATAGCATCACGCAAGTGTATATAATCCTCAGATCGTAGCTTTGCCTGATTAAATCGGATGAACGCTAAACGTTCGGTTTCGACTTTGACATACATGTCGACAGCAACTTGCTCGAATAGCCGACGGCACTTTAGAATGACATTCTCCTCATGTGTATGAATAATCATACGATACGCACAGTAACTGATTGCGCTTATATTTTTATTCGTTGATACACTTTAAAATGCAAAATTACCAATAACCAATAATAACAATAATACTAATAATTAGTGTGTGAATATTGTACCTATAATTGGATAGACCATCTTCAACGTGATGTATCCGTCTTGCCGTTGCCAATAAATAAATGGATATTGTAACGCATCGTACAAACCGTACATCGTACACCTATTGGGGAACAATCCGCTCCTACAAGACAAGTTTATGCGTATCCGATGGCATTCGTTCCAATGCTGTTTTGAACGTATTAACCACAGCATTATTAGCGTGAAAAAATGCTTGCAACTGTTCAAAAATTCGTCCCTATCACTGTTGTGTTCCCTGTATTTGGCACCGCACATTCAGCTGATCCACCATCAACGAAATGAAATATATTTGCAGAAATTAATGCGGTTCATCTGGTGGTTACCTTGCAAGGCGTCTTGAAGCCGCCTTCTCGAATGATATTAGCTCCAAAGGAAGTCATGCGAAAGCAGTTATTGTATTCAAGGATGTGTTACCACCATGTGTATCATCGAGCAATGGTTTCAGTGGTTGTGGTGGTGTTAGTAATGGATCCAGTTTGACATTTCCACTTGCGCAGCACAATCCAGCCGTTTCTATTTTGAACTTCAACGCATTGTAATATCGGCATATAGTCGTCATTGGTCCAATATCTAAATTTTCCTTGTCAAGATAGTTCGCAGTGGGATTATATTGGATTGCGAAGCGATTGTATGATGCCAATGATCTTCGTGTGCTCACACGTCGTCTCAATCGGGCATTTATTCTTATTATTTTTTGCCTTTCTTCGCTTAAGATCTGTGAATACACTTGTTGCTGGCTTGCATGTCTTGTGCGGCGGCCGTTGTTCGCACGTCGTCCTTTTTGGACAGAGTAGAGAATTTAACCTCAAATGCACGATCCCCATAATTTACACAGTTGAACTTACCACAGTTAACTTACTTAAAGATAAATGTCTGCTGTTGAAATTGAATAAAAATTTGCAAAATACAGGTGATTGATTGGATGGTTTTCAATTAAAATGTTAGGAAACGAATAACTTATTTTTTACTTTTTTTTCACGATTTCACAGTAAACACAATACCGGTTTTTCAGATGAAATTAACTGAGCAGAGAACAATAAGTAGCTCTCAAACAATGTATCACACACCGCATGCTATGTTTCGAAAATGGAAATGGAAATGGTTTCGGAAAATCGGAAATTTCGCTGTGTGTGAAAAAAGATTTTCCCGCTTTTTTGTTAAAATTTTTTCTAAATTTTCTTTACTATAAACCTCACGAAGCCCGAGACCTTTCCAACGAATGCAAAACCGTGGAAATCGGTTGGTGCGTTCTGGAGTCAGGCGTCAGGAAGGAAAACCCGACTTTTTATATATATATTTAACAAGTAGTACACATGCTACGTCCATACATCCTGAGTCGATATACGAGGTGTGTATCGCGAATTTTAAATTTTCGCGGGTTAAATATAATCAAATTTCGATTTTTTGTGGCGATATGTTGGTACTCATGTCTGTAACTTATGCCGACAAGCTCGGCCATTTTGAATGTTCACTTAATTGTTGACAGCTGCTTTGCTTGCACCTGTTTTGGATCGTCTTCGATTTTCGTACCAAAATTACTCAATTGCGACCAAAAACAGCATCACATGAACATTGCTAAAGAGATGTTGGACTCTGTCAGCGACGACGCAAATTTGCTCCAGAGGTGATCCTCAGTTATGATTAACTGGTGACGAATCGTGGGTTTATGCTTATGACGTGGAAACCAATGCTCGATCATCTCAATGGAAGCTGTCGCACGAACCAAGACCGAAAAAGCGCGCCAAGTTCGTTCGAATGTGAAACTTTTGCTGACAGTTTTCTTCGATTGCAGGGGCATGATGCATCATGAGTTCTTACCACAGGGTAGGACGGTCAATAGGGAATATGATAATTTATGCGCAATTTGCCCGAAGTAATCCGCAGGAAACGCCCGGATTCGTGGAAGAACACAAAAAAGAACACTTTTGCACCAAGATATTTTTTTAACAAACCTCGTAAGTTAGTCCGTCTGTGAGTTTCCACGCAAAACTTGTCTCTCAGTATTAAAACTAGCAAGCTTTAAAGACACCCTTCTTCCCTTTCAAGTCAGTACGGCTGGGGGAGTAGAAGCTTGTGACTTTTTCAAAAATCCATTTTATAAAGAACTGTACTGATGTCCTTCTAAAAATCTGTCAACTGCATCCGATATTTGGTATATCTTTTGGAAATAGAAACGCCCAGTCAATTGCAAGGTATATAAACTTATTAGTTAGCTTTTCTGTTTTTCCTATATTTCTGGTGGTCGGAAGGATACTTGGCACAAATAGATTTTTCTTCTTAATTATCCGTTCTTGAATTCAGGACGTCTTTTATTAAAGCTGCGAACGAAAAGAAGTCTTCTAGCAGAAAACCAGTTCACATCGAGCCATTGAAAGTTCCTTTGCCGCAGTCTGTACTGAAAAATATTTTCTCGAGTAGGGAGACCATGTACATCAAAATCAATCTTTTTGTTGGAGTTGCCTTTGGCTGAACAGACAAGACGGTGCCGGCTCTTATATACCGAAGGTAACAACACCAACACCAAATCCGGAAATCATCCAACTCATTTTTATTTACATAACAAAAAATTTACAGAAAGAAAAGTGACCAAAATTCATCCCGATGTTTAACTGAATAAGTGTCATAATTTGTACGTACAAACCTCGTAATTTATTTTTATGTTTCGAGAAACGGTCATTTCGGTCATTAGTTTAAGAAGTTAACATTTATTATCTGCCCGAAGTATAAATTTATCGTTTTTTTATTTCTTACTTACCTTGCATGATAGCCATAATAAATAGATTTAATTTTCTTTATATCTTTATTGAATTATAATTTTATATTTGCACATTTTTTGCCAATTAGTAAATATATAGGAACTTCATAGTTATTTATTTATATCTTTGTTCTTTTTCAAATATATCCAGTAACTTCAGTAATACGGTATTTTACATTACAATTATGTTTTAATTATTTTTTAGGGGTGAGCCACTTTTCCTTTATCGGATGAATTCGTACACATACGTATGGAGAAGTATTTTGAAAATTTAAATTCAGAAAAGGTTTCACATACGAGTACTAAAGATGGTTAAGCCTTTTCACCTACAATATTCGTAATGACTCTCAACTTATAAAAAGTTCAAGAAATATATATTATATATGTGAAATATACATTATCTTTTAATGAATACTTTTAATTACGGACCAAATCAGAAGTTTTTGTATAAATACTTAATATTGTGATATGTTATATACTCATTCATATCTGATGCTATGAATTGAGCATTGAAACAAGTCTACCAATTACTTTGCGAGGTCTTGGTTTTATGAATGTATAAAGATGCAGTTATTTATTAATTACATATATTTCAGTTTGCATAAGCTTTTAAATGATGCTTAATTTTAAAAATACTGAAATACATTGATTGTAAGAAAAAGCTTTAATTTCTATCCAATATGGGATACAATTTTGTAATTCCAAAATAAAAAGTGTCCGTGGAAGATCTTTATGCTTGGAATTCGAAGTAGGTATGGTATTTATATTTAAAGTACAAATTATGTTAACAAAAATAATTGGATACATTGTGAATTAAATGGTAAACGTAAGTTTAAGAATATTATTATTATTCGTAGTTTGTTTGTTTAATACTATAGGAACATCATAGTAGTTTATGCATCTCAGCAAATCATTTTAAGTAACAATACTTTTGTGATAAAAACTACCCTTTTTCTTTTATGAATGTTTGTCATGGGAAATGTGTGTGTGTACATTGTGTTATACAATGTCAGGAAAATCAGTCTAATGCAATATCGTTGAAAATGTATATTCGTTTTAACGAACTAAATCATACTTAACAATAATAACGGTACAATATTAAGGTTACAAAATTTACTATCATCTAAGCTGGTAGGCGGAAAGAGGTAATGTTTAAATAATAAAATAGTGTTTACAAAAGTACACCAAAAATTGTGTCATAGATTATAACAAATATATAACAAGAAAACCATACGATAGATTTAAGTGAATGTAAATTTTCTTTTCTTTTGCTTATTAAAAGAATTTTCTCACACTTTAGGACCTCGTTTGAACTGATTAGGATAAGAACATAAAATAGGCTCTATTAATTTTATGCAAAATAAAATATTGGCACATTTTTCCCCATCAATGATGATAGTTGATTTTACTTCTTTTTTCTCTTAATTCAAAATTTTTTCAAAACTGAATTGAAATTTCTCATTATTTAATGTATTGGTAATAAGTGCTTTAAATTTATTTTATGAATATCTCTATATGACATTCGGCATGCCGAAACAGAGCTTAGTATCTTCATTTATTAATTGCATTCTTAAGTAGAAAACAAAGGCATAAAGCAATCAAATGCTAGGAACTTAGTTTGCGTTTCATTAAACCTAATACTTTGTTACTTATTTTTACCATTAATAAGACCTTTTCGGATATTCCGACGTGATCGATTTTATACCTTTCGTTTGTATGCCCAAATATTAGCACAGTTGTGTACAAATTAAGAGTATTGGTACGTTACATTGTATTTAAATAGTTAGGAACACTTTTGTATAATTAAGAAATTCTTACTAATGTTGAGATAGGTAATTGTAAGATTTATTTTAGAAATATCTTTATATACGTATAGTATTACGGAATGTCTATGATTTTATTATATTTCGATAAAATAGGAACTATCATGTTTACGTAGTAGTATATCGGCTTATTTATGCATACATTTAATGCACATATTTTCCTCATCTGATTTTGGAATGCGTTTTGGTGCCTGAAAGTAGATTCTATTTAGCTCCTCATTAGTTGAAAAAAGAGAAAAACATACCTGTCTATTAATAACTATCCATTGTTATAAGGCGATACACACAATCCATTTCACTTTCCACCTATAACTAATAAAATAATAGTTACTAATCTTGTTTTGTCCCAATTAATATTCGATATCCTAATCCAACTGAAAAATACTGAATTTTTTTGTAAACATATACTATAGAAAAACAAAAACGCAGGAACAATATTAATGTATTTTAATAAAATAAAATTTTTATTTTCGTACATATTTTCAATATTTTAATGTAATTAAATTTTATTAATTTGTATATATAAATTACAAATAAATTTTTTTAATAAAGTTATTTTTAGCACCAATAAATGAAATTTATAGCGGTGTATATAAAAGTACTCTTATTTATGGAAGCGATTTTAAAGATCTTGGCTATATTAGACCAGTTTTTGGGGAAGAGGGGATTAAGAATGCGGAAAAACATTCCCAAAGTACCATGTACTACTGGGTTGGTTTAATTTGACACTAAGTGTTTTCTATATGGGTATTGAACTTTGTTTTTATATTCTTTTAAATATCCTACCTCCTATATTACCTTATATTTTTTACTGTGTATTTTATTTTTTGCGAGGCATAAAAAGTATAAATTTATAAAAGGCATAAAACTAAAGTTTTAATTCAATGAAATGATAAATGTGCTTTTTCTTAATGATTCGAAAAAAAAGTCTTCCGAACAATCCCTACTTTTAAAAAAATGTGAAATGTGAAAAAAATAATTATATTATCCAACCACAGCATTCGAAAAATAAAATATTTTCTTATGTTTCAAAAATAATCCCTACCTTATTACTCTAAACATGGTGACCACCACAGGAAATTGAAAACATTTAATTGATTGCAAATCATTTTACGCAAGCACCGGTAAATATACAGTGAAAATCTATATCAATCAGAGCTGAGCACACACAATTATTAGGTCAATTAAAAATACATTCATACAATCGAACTGAACTATAATAAATACTAAACGAAAATAAGGCTTTATTATTTATTCGAATTACACAGGTGTGTAAAGGTAAAAAATGATTCGATCAATATATTTGACCTAACAGATCAAGTTCGCCGACACTCTTACCGGTGATATGGTTACAGTTAAATAGCTGCTGAACAAGATCCTGATTACCAGCGACGTTTGGTTTGTTTTCAGCTTCGACCTCGGCTGTTGAATTCTTATTGCCGGTAGTAGTATTGCAATTTGGCATGCTGTTGTCTTCATGTAGTCTGCTAGATTCTGGCCCAGACGTAGATGTATGAGAAGAAGCTATGCTTGTCGCATTAGAAACAACATGTTGGAATAGAACAGCTTTTGAAAAGTTGTAAAACCGTTTTTCTCTATCGGAATCATTGTCATCGCTGCCGCTGCCATTGCTATGCGAGTAAAGCTCGGTGGTTTGTTTAAAAAGCTTCTTCATCTTGCAAATATGTTCTACGCTAAAAGCGTGTTTTTGAATGTTGACTTGGGTGACTTGGCACAGCTGACAGTCTTGCAAATTTCTATCAGGATCCATTTCCACAGAAACGTAGTTGCTTTTCAGGTCGTTGGCTAATTCTTTGCCATTTGATCCATCATAACTATTATCGTCTGATATATGTGCGTAATGACGCTGATTACGTGATTTTTTATCTTTGGCTCGCGAGTTTTGAAACCAGACCTATGAAGAGGGAAATGTAAATATTTCTAACTTTTTTGATATAAATATTTTATAAGAAATCATAAAATAAATTACCTTTATAAATATAACAATTTTACGCATTCTTGAAAAATTGGAACCTAATAAAATCAGTTTGTGTCCAATAACAATATTGAGTTGAATATTTTCCGTAACTTTATAGTTCATTATGGCGTCTTCACTAAAAAAAATTATTAAAGTAATAAAAATTATAAATAATTTTTAGGACGAGTTCCTTAAAATGAAATAAACAAAAAAAAATAAATTGAAGTACGTAAGTAGAAAATAAGAAGCGTCGCAACACGTCATACCCAGTACCCATGCTTTCAAGTTTATCCAAATCCTAATCATAACTCAAGACAACCAAAAACTACCCCAATTAACCAAACACAATATCAACAAAAATACCCACAATATCCTCAACCATTTCAATCTAATTTTAATCCTTACGCGCAACCATTTAGACCCACTTATACACAGCAAGTGCCTAACATGCAACATATGTGTCAAAATTATTTCGCACCCAATAGATTCATTCACACCCAACCAAATTCTAACAACAATCCATTTCGCAAACGTTTGAATATAATTCCAAATCCCCAAATACCACAAAATTTAAGAACAAATACATATTCTTAACCACAACACCACTCTACATCTAATAATACTAACTTCGCAGACCATCGGACAGTAAGCAAACCAAAATGTCTATTAAGGAAGTAAAGTTTTAAGATGCGCAAGAATTCTTGAAGTTCAACCAAACTATGAACTACAATAGTATGACTACAGTCAATACCAGGGAATAACGAATGAAGAGCAGGATCAGGAACCATCCAACGAAGATAAAAATGAACCAAACCAAAATAGCACAGAATCAGACGAAAATTTCCAGTTCAGCCTAGGACAACACAAATACATAAAAATTGTGTACAAAGGTTGCACATATAAATGCCCCATAGACTCAGGACCCACAATAAATAAGATGAATAAAAATATATTTTCTCTTCGTATTCAGAATACTAAATGTGAAGTTTTTACTTCGGTCCAAACGGTCCTATCAATTTGAAAAGTTTCATTTTAATTAGTACTTTTAAAACACGTGAACCATTATACATACTAATCGACAAAAAACTGTTAGATTTTGCACAATCAATTATAAATTTTAAACATAACACAGTTACTCTTTTCGATTAAACATACCCTTTAATCTATTCAAGGGCAGAAAGAAACCAAATATTTTGTATTCAAAAAACCAAAATTAATTAAGAAATCAAATCAGGTATTAATAAATAAACTAAACTTTGAATTGTTTCGACTAGATCATCTTAATCATCTTTACAACATTCGATTTGGCAAAAGGATTTCACCAAATAGAATATAAATTATTCAAAGAGCATATAATAAATTATTAACATCATTATTAACATTATTAACACCATTCGCGGTCTCAACTTCATACGCTAAATTCAAAGAAATTATACTTTAATCACATGAAAAACTTTTACACACAGGTATAATGTCTAAATTATTTGCGGATTTTACATCAATTAGGTAAAACCAAATTACTAAAGGCAGACAGAGATGGAGCTTTGTCCAGTTTAGTTTTATGGCGATGGCTTGAAGAAGAAGAAATCAAATTACAACTAAATACAATAACCTTTAAAATTTTGTTTTTGAATACTTGATGAAAATGATCGGGTAGAAATAAACAAAAAATTAGATTCAATTACAGAAAATTCAATTCAACTCCATGAATTCAATGATGTTATTAATTTTGTGAATAAACGAATGCAGATACATAGTCAGTACGAAAATAACCGCAATAGTATTGACACATTTCTATTAAACATAAACTAGGTAATCCAATTAAAATAATCCCCTATCCCGACCATAATAAATATCAATAGGACTATTCAGAAAAACAATAATATTTTGAAACCAATAATAAAATTTATAATCAAGACAACAAAGAAGTAAACAATGAATGTTTTAAAAATATCATTATATGTGAGAATCCTATTTGTAATTTTATACTGACTCCCTTAAAGGAAATTATCCAATATGCCGAACCAAATGTAATACTTACTTGGAATCTAACTGAAACTACTATTTCACAAAATTGTGAAGAATTAAAAAGCGATATAAAAATAAATGGAATCAAACTTATAAGAATAAAATAATGTAGAGTTAAGATTGCAAATGTTATTTTTAGCGAAAATTCACTTAGTCCAGAAATTGACCTAACACCACAAAGACAAAAATAAACTTCTTAAAACACAATGATGTTCTAAAGTTAATTTCAGAAAATAATACAACATTGTATGTAATTGTAATAATTCTATTCTATATTTGCTTCATTATTTTAATCCTCTATGCAAAATATATAACTTCAAACCCACTTACATTTTTTGCTAGCATTGTACCCTGTAATGCCAACCCAAGTACGGTTTCCCGGTCAAAAAAAAGGATTATTTAAAAAAAAAAATTGTTGTGTAAAAATATAAATGCTTAATTTAAGCTTTTTATACGATGTGCTCATAGAGTACAAATGTATTGAAGTCGATGATAGTTTCATTCTCGGTTAAGACCAAGGCCTACTCAAAACAATCTTTAGGCACCCGGTTGGAAACGCAGCTCCGCCGAACTTTTGTTCTTTATGGTTCTACCCGCATTTTTGTGTTAAATCACAGCAACTACGACTTACGGGAACCATCGTTACAGTCTGGTCGGTACCGGCCGGTGGACTCCTGACTCCCGTGGGAACAAAATATTATCACCCCAACTGTTCAGGCGTTGAACCCCGAAGGACAATCGAACAGTTCGGGATCGGCAAGCTGGGTAGCAGAAGCGTATATTGTATTCAAACAAATTGAGAAGGAATTATTACAGTAAGGATACACATTTACGAAACGACTTCGGGAATTTGTGAAGTCAGAAATTTAAACATTGTGACGTCAAACTCCACGGAAAAGAGGCCTAGTAGATCATCAAAAGTAAAAAATAACTTGGTTTAGTTAAGAATTTTAATTCGTACTTGGATATAAGATATATAAAATTAACAAATAAGGAAAGTTTATATATTTTTGCAGTCAAATGGCGATTTATATTGGTAACAGGAAATATCGGATATAGTTGGCCCATCCTTATGAAAACTTTAGCTTGTTATAAAATAAATTGTACAAAAAATTTCCAAGCTTCTACTCCCAAAAGCCTGAAGGGTATGGCATTTCTGAACTTTATATGACAGTTATAGGATATACTCGTCTAAAAGCGGAATCGGGAATATATATAATTTTTAGGGTCGAAAATAGGTTCTTTACTGCGTAGCACATTCGTAGCAAAATTATATTATACCTGAGGATATAAAAATTAGTATAGACAGAAGCAGAAAAAGTCGTAAACTGGACTGCATTTACGGCATATATAATATTATCTTAAAAATTTTTATAACTTGTCTGTCGTTCAAGTACTATTAAATTGTATCTCTATTAAAGGTATTACTCGGATCAAATTCAAACATTAAGACAATGTTCACACTATAAACTTGTGCGTACATTTAATGAGTTCAATTCGGGTGTTTGAATCTAACTCACTCGCTACTGCGAGGGCTTCGCCTTTTATTTATTCTTACATAGGTTCTTATTATCTAATTATAAAATGCAGCGCTTGTAAGACGCCCCAGTCTGCGTTTGTAAATGCAGACGAGTTTTATTCTTAAATCTATGTTTGAGGCCTATGACCGCGCAAATCACCTCCCGCGTGGTCACATCTCTTGACACTTCGGCAATAGGCCGCTGCAATCGTACTTATCTGTAGTTGCCACTCATGCTATCCACTGACATGGTTATTGCAGCCCATAAATAGAATATATTTATAGTTGCCTACTTATCATCTCTAAACACATATTTAGACAGACTATATTCTTGGGATGTTTAAATATTTAATAAATATTTATCACATTTAATCCCAAAATATACGAGTATACCCTTCTTTCGTTTTCATTTCTTTTATCTGAAAAAAAAATAGAAACATCGATTCCGTCTAAAGTCCCTTTTTATACCCTGTACCCATTAAAAATGGGTGAAAAGGGTATCATAATATGGTGCAAATGTATGTAACAGGCAGAAGGAACCATCTCCGACCCCATAAAGTATATATATTCTTGATCAGCATCAACAGCCGAGTCGATATAGCCATGTCCGTCTGTTCGTCCGTCCGTCCGTCTGTCCGTCTGTCCGTATCAACGCCTAGATCTCAGAAACTACAAGAGCTACAGACATGTGCCATATATCGTTGGATAGGTAATTACCATTCGCAGTATAAGTTTGTTTTTCCCCGTTCCCCCGCAAACAGCAAAAAACTGCCACGACCACGCTCCCCGCAAACCGCAAAAAACTGCCACGCCCACAATTATAAATCTAATGCTATGCAATTCGGCATATGCGTTGGTGCTTATAAAAGCTATCTAATTTAAACCAAATCGGATAAGAAACACGCAAGTTATGCCACATGCTAAATCTATGGCAAGGGAAGCAGAAGCGCAGCAAAACACGCATTGCGCGACGCCGACTGCGACGTTGACAGCGAAATGTGTATGGCTTTATGACACAGGAAACTTATTTTCATAACCAAAATCATACCAAATTTATATTGTTATGGTCCTCTTTTCTAATAGAATATTGTTTCATTTATTTATTGATACTAAATAAACAAATTGTAAGCATGTCTAAGGGTACAGGGTATTTTGGAATCGGGAAACTCGACTGCTGCTACCTTACTTGTTTTAGTATACCCTTTTAAGATTATGTCATACATATGCAGGGAAAACAAATATTGAATTTAATTTAAAAACATAATTTAGTAAATTATGTAATAATAAATAGTAATAAATATGTAAAATAAATTATGAAAATTTAAGCACAATAAAATTAGTCGAACAGACTTTAAATTTACTTACTTGCACTACGCGTTTTTTGAGATTTACTTTTTTAGATATCTCCTCAAGCATTTTTCGACTTGGATTCGACTCGGATTGATAACATTCGTATAAAAAATTCAACTGCTCTGGAAGAATAGTAGTACGTAGGCGTTTGTTTTGCTTTGATGAGACATTCACAGGGGAACCAGGAGATCGTTTTCCCATGTCATTATTTTTCGGTGTTGAAGACATATTCGTTTCATCTTTTGTGCTCTGATTTTCATCTTCCATGAATGTTAAGGTCTGAGAATGGTTCTCTATCATTGTAGCATCCAAAAATTCTTCAAGATTATTTAAATACTGGGAGTTGAAGTGCTTTTGATTTTTGCCTTCATCAGCTGCTTTTAGATTTTCTTCATTTTCATTTAGTTCATTTTTACTTTCCTCTAGTCCATCCGATGTGATGGATAATATATGACTGGTTTCGTCATTGCTTTTGTTCACAAATGTGTCGTTTTCATACTGTTCCTGGTGATGTTGTTGGTGCTTTTTTGGTTCCCTCTCCAAAACAGATTCGTCGACAATACTCAAATGCTCATTCACCGTTGATTTCGGCATCTCTAATAATGATTGACATTCTATGCCATCAGAAATTGCTTTTGGAGAGGCAACTAAGTGAAAAAAATTTTTGGATTCATTTAGTTGATAGTATTGAAGTAAAAATTCAAGTGAGGGTTTCTGGCTGGCACTAAAAGAATGTTTCTGTTGTTGAGGATTGATTTTCAAAGCCGTTTCTTCCTGTTTTCTGTAGTACTCAAGCAAAAAGTCATAATTGCTTACTTTCTTTAATTCCATTTTTTGATAGAAATTTGTTAGAAATTCTAACTGAAAATCTAATTCGTTTCCTTGGTCTTGTTGCTTTAGATGCACAGGATTCTGATGTTGACATTGCATCATAAATTGCTGTTTGAGTTCTGGGTTTGTTTCATTCTTCATAAAATACTTATAAAGAAATTCGTACTTTTTATTCCGGTCCTCTCGATCAGTTATAATATATGTATCATCGGCATTTGAAGAACAATCAGAGTATTTTCTCTTTTTTGTTGGGGGAGATTGAGATTGTGTTTTCTGTTTTGCCGCATGCTGTAAGCTTTGCAATATACTACCGAAAGGGCCAAATTGTGATTCAACACCAGAACTATTACCTGAGGAGACAAAAACAGTCGCTGGGTTCATAAGATGCAATAATTGATGCTCCCTTAATTTCTCCATGTGGTTAAACTGCGATTCACATTTATCACAATCAAATTTTGGAGACCTGTTTGGGTGGTCCAAGCTATTGCTACGCTCCCGTTGAGGAGGTGTGGGAGTTGTTGAGGGGCTAAAATCCGTGAGTGATGTAGACTTAGCAAATAAATTTTGTGGGGAAGGCGATACAGAAAAGGACTGTGATCCCGGTATTGAAACACCGGATGCAGCGGATTGCGGAATTACTGTTGAACTAGGCGGACAAATACCAACGTGATGGACATCCAAGGATGAGTTTGAGTCTTCTGAACTTAAATTTTGAGCAATTTGAGCAGCTGCGATTTGTGCCTTAGCAGACTTTTTATTATTTTCTTCCTTAAAACAATGATTCTTCTGATGACGTATTAGCTCATAATAACGTTGAAACACTAAGTTGCATTTTTTGCAAGCATAATTTATATTTTGCTTTTTTGTCTCCTCGTTTTCAAATAAAGAATTGTTTGGTTGATTTTCATATATTTTACGTTGTTTCTGGCGAGCATTTTGAAACCAAACTACTATAACCCGAGGAGACAATAAAAGAAGTTTGCTTAAATACTCAAGGTCGCTATCCTTTGGATAAGAATTGTTTTCAAAAAATTCTTGTAACACTTTGATTTGATAATCTGTGAATCGTGTTCGATTGGCTCTTTTTCCACCTGAAGATGATGCAGATGTACTTGAGCTATTTTCGAACTGTGTACATGAACTAGAATTCAGGACTGGTGCGGAAATTTTATCAAATGTTTTTCCAGTGATCTGAAGATTTTTTGGTGGTCCCATATTACTTCCCAAGCTATCCAGTTGTTGATTTATTAAATCGTTCATGTTGCCATATAGATTACCCACGGCCGCACTATTTGGAGTAGGGGGGCGAGACATTACATCGGAACTTCCACTTTCTGACTTAGTTTCAAAATTGTTTGCCTGGGCTGTCTGCTGTAGACTATGGCCGGTATGTAGATCCAATTCTGCACTTTGTGTAGACTTTTCTGGTTGTTCTATTTGAGATTGTTGCTTTACAATTTTTTGTTTCTGCTGTTTTTTATGAAATACTAATTCATTAGAGCTCATGCTTCCGTCTTGTTGCTCTGGTTTATTTTGAATTTCCTCAGAATATAAAAAATCTGGTTCTTTACATTCATGTTGTCCACAACTTAAATTATTGCTAAAATAATCAGATATATTACCGTTAGAGTGTGTTGATTCTGGGCGAGATGCTGGCGTTGCGTGTGTGGATAGAGCCACAGGCACTGATAAGGGACCAGTACTAGTTAATGAAGTGTTCTTTTCATTAGAGTTGGAGGTATTTTTACCAGTTGATGTTGACGCAAGTGAAGTTAGAGTTTTTGTAACTAAAGGAAATGTTCCAATATCGCTAAGGTTTGTAACTTTTGCATGACCTGTACGTTCATATTCCTCTAAATTTAGAGTCGTTGACGGCGGATTATTGAAATTGTACGGTGAATCTTTGTTACGTTGTCGTTCCTTAAATAAAGTATTCCGAAACCAGTGTTTGACAACCTGAAAATATTTGGGTTTCTATATTTGGGTTTTATATAGTATGAATAAAATCTTACCTTCATGGGAAGATTGGCCTTTTGTGACATTTCCATAATACTCTCCTCGCTTGGTGAGTTATTTATGTCGAAATGTGCTCGCAGGATCTTTAACTGATCATCTGTAATACGCGTTCGAGCCCGCTTTTGGTTGCCGGCCAGCTGTAGTGAAAGTAATTAAGTAAATGGGTCAGTGCTACCCAATACACAAAAAACTACTAAGTATTTTATTTAATAGAACAAAGTCCAGCTACTGCGACATTTTTACCCAAACGCGAACTGTCGTGTTGATTAATGAAAAACATTACAAAAATATTTGCATCCAGGCTCTCGGTGCAGCAGAATGTTCTTTTTGTAAGCTTGACGGTTATTAAAAAAAACGCATAAATAACTCCACTGAGAGCCTTATTAAAGAAAAAAAACTTACATAAATAACTGCACCCAGGCTCTAGCCTAGCACCTAGGCTCTTTTATACAATACCCAGTGCATTTTGACAAAAAAGGCATTTTGCAAAAAAAAAATATTTATTGCGACAATCCAGTGAACTTACAGCATTTTTTGTGTTTGTGCGATAAGGGCAACTGCCTTCCTTGTGGCGAAATACCCCCAATCACGTGCAGAAGGCCCACATAGGTATACTGATATTCTTAAGGGATGCCACCCGGCTTACGAAAGAGGTAATTACTTCAAGTAAGAACACATTCCGGGGAAGGTGAAGTTTAAAATCTCCGAATATTTCTCCCTTTACCTTATACTGTTTTAGTACAATAATTAACATATAAAAAAAACAAGTGAGAAAAGTTATCTTCGACTTGCCGAAGATGGTATACCCTTGAAAACAAAAAAGTTTTCCATACAAAGACTTGTTTTCATATGTGTCGTTTGTATGGCAGCTATATGATATAGTGGTCCGATCCGAATCAAACTTTCACAAATCGTGTACGGCTTTGTCATATAAATTAATGTAGAATTCGGTTATAATAGCTTGGAAAACAAAAAAGTTTTCCTTACAAAGACTTGTTTTCATATCGGTCGTTTGTATGGCAGCTATATGATATAGTGATCCGATCCGGACCAAACTTTCACAAATCATGTATGGCTATGTCAAATGAATAAATGTTGAATTCGGTTGCAATAGCTTAGAATAAAAAAAAGTTTTCCATACAAAGACTTGTTTTCATATCGGTCGTTTGTATGGCAGCTATATGATATAGTGGTCCGATCCGACCGATTAAACTTGATTTGCGTGCAACAAAAATAATGATCTGGTAAAAATTTCAAAACGCTAGCTTTAAAAGTACTGTCTATTTTTTGCATAGAAACAGACGGACAGACGGACATGGCTATATCGACTCGGCTGTTGATGCTGATCAAGAATGTATATACTTTGTGGGGTCGGAGATGCTTCCTTTAATGCGTTACACATTTCTGGACAAAATTATAATACCCTTTTTCAAGGGTATAATAAGCTCTTAAATAAATTTTAGCTGTGGGTGCATCATTCTTTAATCTTTTATTATTATTATTTATTTGCATCGCGTAAACCCACAAAATATTTAATTCTTTGTCTATATATATTGTAGTCTCCTTGCGCACAATCCGTGTACACCTACGTATTCTGCCTTTGACCGTAATACAAAGTAATTCGCATACTGTTGTGTGTAAGCTACCGTTGAACCTATGAGGCTTGATTCACGCCACCTGCCATCTGTCTGTCTGTCTGTCTGTCTGTCTGTCTGTCTGTCTGTCTGTCTGTCTGTCTGTCTGTCTGTCTGTCTGTCTGTCTGTCTGTCTGTCTGTCTGTCTGTCTGTCTGTCTGTCTGTCTGTCTGTCTGTCTGTCTGTCTGTCTGTCTGTCTGTCTGTCTGTCTGTCTGTCTGTCTGTCTGTCTGTCTGTCTGTCTGTCTGTCTGTCTGTCTGTCTGTCTGTCTGTCTGTCTGTCTGTCTCTCTGTCTGTCTGTCTGTCTGTCTGTCTGTCTGTCTGTCTGTCTGTCTGTCTGTCTGTCTGTCTGTCTGTCTGTCTGTCTGTCTGTCTGGCTGGCTGGCTGGCTGGCTGTCTGTCTGTCTGTCTGTCTGTCTGTCTGTCTGCCTGTCTGTCTGTCTGTCTGCCTGTCTGCCTGTCTGTCTGTCTGTCTGTTTGTCTGTCTGTTTGTCTGTCTGTTTGTCTGTCTGTTTGTCTGTTTGTCCGTCTGTCTGTGTTTCTGTTTGCTTGCTTGTTTTTCTGGGACCTGTTGTATTCACTAGTATTAGCATTTATATTAAATAATAATAAACCTTCTACAATAAACATCTTACATATATTTCTGTAATACCTGTAATTTAGCAGATCTAGCTAAATTCAACGTCACGCCACCAAGAGCTTCCTAAAAAAAATTTTTTAAGTTTTTTACCCCAACACGGTATATTTATATAAAAGAGTCTTGATTCGACTGTCAACACCTACAGAACATATTTAAAAGTCAAATATTACATCCTTTTTTCACATTTTTTGAAATTTCTTTTTTGTCTATTTTTTCAATTTTTTATTGGTCTAAGTCTTAACTAAACTGACATCAACAGTTCCTACTTGATCTCTTAAGGGCTTGAGCCACAAAACCACCCGATAATACTATGAGTACAACACTACACAGAAACAACTATCTATATGAAAAATACATCACTATCAAAGGAACGGACAACAAACCTTTGAAAAAGTGAACCCCTTTCTTATAAAAATATACGGAGAAGACGTCCAATCCTATAAAAATCACCCGCAGTATTTCTTTTAATAAAAATCAAAAACATCATTCAAGCCAACAAATTACTCAAGACATCGAAAAATGGCAGACATGGAAGTTTTAGCATATGAACAAAAATCTTAAATTACTATAAAAATTAAATCTCATACACCAAAAAAACGACTCGTTTACTAATGAGAAATCCTGCATCAAGTGCAAGAAACCTTGGTGAATTCCACTCCAAACATACTCTAATGATCGGCAAATGTCAAACATTAATTAAGCAGCAAGAACTTAAATCCATTAAACCGCAATACTTACATCCCTTAAAATAGCAAAATCTACCACAAATAGTCTATCTTAATTTATTATTCCCGGCGCAATCAACAACTTACTAAAAGCTTCGCATCAAATACCTCCAACTTATTTACCGAAAAAAAACACTCCCTTTACAGAAAAAAAATTTCTTTAATCAATCGGACAAATTTAATTATGTGCACTTTTTACTTACAAAGATATTTCGCAAAACATCCCATTGTCTCCAACCAATATCCTAAACGTCAATAAACCTAATTTAACCCCTAACCAAGCCTTACCTCTTCCCCAAAAATTCGGAGAAAGGGATATGGATTCCTATGAACCCACTACTTCAGGTATGGGTCTAATATGTCAGAAAACTGACATCAAACGGTAAATTATTTCATAGCAGCCAAACGGGATTTAAAAAGTCTCCTTTGAATAGAGCATGTAATAATAATATCAATAATATCTATAAATTTATGGTTCTATCACTTAATCTTGACCAGCTATTCACATGGAAAATTGGACTCAAAATAAAAAACTTCATTAAATGCTTTATGCCAAATAGGATAAAAAAAAAACAGATCAATTTCGTTTCTTGATATTGCCAACCAAGTTACAATGGCATGACCCCAAGGCTCACCTTTCTTGGTAATATTTTTTGTATAATTTTTTATCTAAAACTACATCATACATCATCTCAACTACTCATAACTGGTCCGAATACTCTGGAGCCATACTATCACGCTAAAAATGCAACCACTTACACATTTGCAGAAAACACAATTGCCAGTTCTGGGTTTTTTTTTTTAGAAACAGATTGAAGTGGAATACGAACTTAGGACAGCTCGCAATCAAGCTTAAAAATAATAATTAAATGCCTTTCAAGGCTTTAAATTTAAATGCAATACAGTCACACTCCTGAATGTAACTAAAGCAATTTTCATCCCTAAAGTGGACCATGGCCTATCAATCTATGGATACTCTTCTCAATTTACGTTACGACAGCTAAAAACCACTATCATCACAGGACTCGGGACTTCTTTTGGACCCATGGTCCATGGATGTAATCTGTAGGCCTCCGCTGTCATTGCTCATTCACAACAACTAATCTTTATCTTTAATATTATTTTTAGCCCTAAGCATCAAAGTTATTGCAAAATTTAATCTGCCTTTGAAAAAATGTAGAACTATAAAACCATAAAAGGAACATCAAATATTCAAACCTGGGAGTTGGAGTTGACGTTGTGTTGAGTTTGAGCTTTTGTTGACATTGGGCTTATGTTAACAGAATCGCCAAGTAAAACTTTGGCCCCTACAGGGTTTTGCAATTCTGGCATTCCAATACTTGTTGGTATTGAGGTGGAAGTAATTTTACAGTTTTGAGCAGTTGTATCATTGGTACCGGCCGAATTTTCACCAAATACTAGGGGCGGAGCCAAGTTCATAAAATTCAGAGACATCAAATGATGAAATTGCATAAGATTGAGCATATCCACTGGGTTAAGAGGTAGTCCCGACGCTGTAGTTACACCAGCTAATTGTTGTTGCATGTTTTGTATACTTTGTGTTCCCTGAAACTACAATTTTATTAAAGAAAATTTGGATTATATTATAATAGATAAAAAGTACCTGCAGGTGTTGGGAAAATTCCCCAGCTGATAAGGACACAGTTTCTGGATGGAGGGTAATAGCATCTGAGTTACATTGTTGCTGCTTAAGCAAGGATGTCAATGTAGCAAAGTGCTGTTGCTGTGACTGTGTTTCAACACTAATTGGACTAGATGGCAAAGGTGTCAGTTCCTTACTAACTTGTGATTCTAGAGGCAGCGGAGAGACAGAATTTCGGGAAGTATCAACTGACTTAGGTTCTAAAAAAAAATAATCCATTTTTTATTATATCTTTTTCAAAATTACAAATTTTTATTTTACCTTTTCCTGCATTGTGACCTTTTGAAGAATGTTTGTCTACTTCGTCTTTGATAGGTGTCAATGGACGTGGACTACAGGCAATGGTATCCACGGAGTGAGATTGTTCCATATGCTTTTGCAAAGCCTGTGTGCTACGAAAGTTTCGTTGACATAGTGAGCATTTTGTAGCGTCTCGCATTGTATGATATAGCATGTGAGTAGTAAGTTTGTCCTGAGTTTTGAAAGCTAGCGAACATTGTTTGCAACGATACTTATAAACGTGTCGTTCTGAGATCACAAGACTTATATGTGAGTCTCGATAATGGCTTATCATGGACGAAAGGATTCTAAACCTCATTTGGCAAGGGCGGCTGCTGTGGTTTACTGCAAGGCACGAGTATTCTCCATTTTGCAAAGAAAAGTGCTGATTCTGTTGAGCATGCTGTAGCAGCTGTTCTTCATGCTTAAAGTTGGCCTCGCAATGCTGACAGGATAGTTCTTTAATTCCTGTAGGCTTACTATCAGGGATACTAATTGTCGCTTCAGAAGTAATTAATACATGTTCTCCGAAACTTGAATTAATTGCTGATTTTTCTACATTGCAGTTGTCTAAAGTCAAAAAACCGGTTACGTTTTTTTCACTGCCTATCACTGCCTCACTTGATTTTTCCCAAGCAGTTTGATCTACTAAGAGTAAAAGGCGAGAAAGACCATCTTTGGTAACACTGTGAACATTTGTTAAATGGGTTTCCAGGGATGCTATTTCACAAAACCGATTCTCCAAACAAAGCGGGCATTGGATTTCGGTTTGGGTTTCCCGTTGCGATGACGGATTTTGAACTGGGAATGGTGTTATATGTGAATTAAAATTATTTAAAGTCTTATCATTCTCTATGTTAGACATTTGATCATCTTCCTCTTCAATTCGCTCACGTTTAATATCTACAGGACCTTCATTGCAATTAAGTTCCACGTCCAACACTAAAGGGTCTGGGTTTATTGAGGTGCACCGTTGCTGTGCAACTGCTATAGCAGCTGCGGCTACAGCAGTTTGGAATGCTTGAAGTGCGGCCGTATTTGTTGGTATACTTATGAAATCATCATTGTCTGCTCTGGGATGAATAGTCTCAAGGTGTGCTGCCATATCAATTTTTGATTGTACAAAGTATTCGCAGCTATTGCATTTAAATACAGTGGTAGGTACGCTTTCAGAGAGACCTATTTTATAATCATTAACATTAAAAGACTTTGCCAAACTTGATGATTTTCCACCTGAAAAAGAGTAACTGGAAGGAGACGAGGGCCCAAAAAATGTGCCATCCGCAGCAGTGGATAAAGTTGTTGCAGATCCTCTTGCCATTGGGTTGGTTTCTACTACTTCACCGTTGCTTCGGGTTCTTGCCAAGTCCAAGCCAGCTTCAAAAGTATTATCTATAATCGTACAATAAAAAAGGAAAGTTATAAATATATTTCAAAGATGCAGCACAGTTTAAAAGGTTTCAAGTCCGGTTACAGCCTTACCTAAGCCCTATTTTTATTGGTAGGCAATAATACGCATTAACTATCTACATACTTGTATGTATCTACATGGAATAGTAAGCGTTAACAATAATAATCGGATTGAATGTCAATAAACTATAAGTTTCTTCACGTAACTATTTTAACTAAAGGATACATTTTAATGAGAGCAGCGATAGTCTTGGTGTGATTGAATGGTTTAAGGTGTTAATACTTTAAAAGCAAGTTTTATCTTATAGAATCCTATAATACTTAAAAAAAGGTGGCATCTGATGGATTCCTATTTCGATTTTTAAAGAAACTTAGAAAATTTCTAATAGTAATTTATGCTGCATGATTTTTTAAGCATGATTCAGCAGAAGCCTTAAGAAATAAAGAGATCTAATATATAAAGTCTTGGAAGTAAATTATATTTTTTGGACCATCGTCTAATGAAGACGAATATTTCCCTGGATTTATTTATTGTAACTGAAATGTGATCGCTAGGCCAAAGTTTATGGTAAAGAAAATCATAAACCACACTACAGTGTTTAGACTAAACTATTGATATAACCTATAAACTTAACAATAAAGCCATTAGAAACATGTGCACTGAATTTCAACGTGGGAGCTCGATAACAACAACTAAAACAAGAATGGAAATCTAACTTCTGGTGGAGTGGGAGTATATATAGTGACGTATTTGAATGGTCCAAACCGGCCACTTCAATTATTTTCATAGAACTATAAACATAAATGCACTTAAGTGATTTCCATAATGTATCGCAGCTGCGCAGCATCCGATTCCAAAAAATAATTCTTTCGCAGCCGCACTTAGCCATTCTTGTAAACATCCTAAATCCTGACCTAAGCAGATTTGACTGCTCTCTTTGAATCTTTTTCTAATCTTAAGAATCCAAGAGCATGACTCTCCCAAAATACAAATATTGTTAAAATACCGAGGCTTCTCCTCAACCCAATGTACATTTGATTTTTAGTCTTAAGCTGATATCCGAATAAAGAAGTTCAATAAAAACCTTCGTAACAAAATTCTTCTCAGCGTTGTCCTTAGTCAACTGACGGGACATTTATTCGACTCAAAAATACAAACAATTTTACTATATACCCTTCCAGTTAAGGGGCGGTTTTTATTAGTATAATTAATAAAGCAAATATTTGATATAGTAGTCCCTCTAAGAATTTTAGAAATCCGGCCAGTTCCTTATAAAATGGATTTTGAAAAAAGTCTCTAAGCTTTTATCAAAGTTTCCGAGAAATTTTAAATTTTAACTTTCTATCAGAAAAAAACATAGAACTTATAGCAGTTCAAAGAAAAAAATGGTGCCACCCAGACGAATGGACATGATTATGTCGACACAGGAGGCAATCCTGATCAAGAATATATATACTTTATAAGATAGGAGGGGTCCCAAGCTTGAAGTTGAGAGATTTAAAACTGAGAGATAAGTTCGTGTAGAAAAAGACAGACGGGCATGCTTATAAATCCACTCAGGAGGAAAATGGAATATTCTACATGATCTAAAATCTGCAAGGAAATAAAAAATTCGAAAAATATTTAATTTGAATGGGACCAACAAATTAAATGAAAATATGTTAAATTAAATTTGTGATTTGGTGTCCTTCACCAACTAAAACTAATAAATAACACTTTGTAACTCAACTATGATTATAACGAAATGTACTTTCATAGTCGAAAAGTCAAAGTCAATTATGAGCCTTTTGGACGATAAAAGAACAATTTATTGTAGGTAGCGTCGAATTATCAAAAAAACAACAAAAAATTAATTTAATAATATACGTTCAAAATTTCAAGGTTTTATCCAAAAAAATTTGACTTCATGCAAAATTGAAAGATGTTTCATTTATAGCGTTGCTCTCTTCTTAAAAATTAGTTCTTAATATATAAAATAGTTTCACATTTAATAAAAATAATTTAAAAGATAATAATATATAATATATAATAAATAAACAACCTTGGTTGAATGAAAAAAAAAACAATATTAATTAGAAGCTTAAAGCAGCTTCTTGATATCCAAAGGCATAATGCCTTTTAAGATAGCTTGGTTGGGTTAATAGGAGAAACGCTAACGGATATTTGAGGGGGAAAGAGCGAATACTTTTCGGTTCTCATTGTCTACCTTTGCAAGCATTTATTTTTGCATATATGCCCGAAACACCCAGAATTTGTGCGGAGAAGCATGTGCAATTATCAACATCCAAAGAGAAGTGGGTGAGGGTCTTAGTGGGGGTGAGGGTTATTGGGGCATTGTATAAAGGATGAGGGGATAAGGGTGTGCGGCAATCCGGTCTGCCTTCAGATTGATGTGGCGTTGGAGTGAGAAAGTTTGGTTGGTGCGGTGCTGTATAAAACGACGATGGTAAGCCAACTGTTTGTTGTGTCTCTGCGCGTTTCTTTCTGGCTTGATGCCTTGTGGTTAGGTGCTATGCCTGCGGTTCGGTCCAGTACGGTGGTTTGCATCTGATACGGGAATCTGAAGTATAGGTGTTTCTCTCTCTGAATGTAGGCACCGAAGCCAAGTAAAAAAAGGACTACAATGAGTCTTCGCTTGAAAAAGCGACTGAACTGGAGGCCGAGGTTAAACCTGGCTCCAAGTAAAGTGTGCACGTCACTAATTGCAAATTCGATGGATACACATAATCGTTTTTGCATTCTTAAGTAATTTGTAATAATTTCCTTAAGGGTCAGCGTCAGCGTATAAATCTCACGACGCATATAAGTTTCAAAACAGGAACAGGCCGAAAGCAAACGCAATGAAGAATTTACGTGAGGATGAGTATGAGCAAGACTCAAAGGTAAAGACGATGATTATCGAAGAACGAAGCAAAAGAAATTGAGCCGAAATCAGTGCTTAATGATGAGTTGCGAAAAAGCGACCTATACAATGCAATATGGTTATGAATTGTGCGTGTGTGTGTAGTATTTTTAAATTGGCAGGATATATGTATATGCATATTGGCATAAACATTTACTTATGTACACATGTATGTGTATTGATACATGTATGTGTTTCAATACCAAGTAAACTAAAATACAAGACCATATGATTCTCGAAAATATATCTAAAGATATATTTTTCATATATATTTGATTAATATATTTTTTTCTTGACAGCCTGTTAAATGATATTTACAATAATAAAAAAGGGTTTATTACTGATTAAATTAAATTTAAACTGATAAAAAGAATTATAATTGATAGAATCAATAATACGTTTTTCATAAATAGTCGAATTTATACTTTCTATCTGCAAAAACAACAAAGTTAAATATTTTCCGACGGACAAACGGTCATGCCTTTACTGAGTCAGGGGATCCTTTTCAATCATATACATATATGGTTTTTGATATTGGATATGCCTCCTTCACTGTGTTCCACACACTTACACCTCTTCAAAGGTTTTAAATTCAGTTAAAAATAATTTAATTATATAAACTTTAATCGCACGAGGTAATGATTACGATACTAACTGTGAATGAGAAATTAAAAGTCTGTTACTTTAATTCGTTATTTTTCATACACAAAACAGATAAAAATGTAAGCGTACCACTTCCTAAGGCTTAATTTAACAATTATATACGAAAATTGTACTAAAAAAACAATTACACAAATAATTCTATAAAAAAATAATAAGTCTAAAAATTAATTTTATAATTATACAGCCGAACTGACCAGAAAACACGAACTTAATATATTTTGAGTTTCATGCTGATAAATGTTTTTGCCGTTTCTTTCTTTATAGTTTATTGAAATATAATCAACCTTGGCACTAAACAAATTTAAGATTTGAAAACCCGGTACGTTTTCATAAATTTTTGGGATAATCATAATAAAATAAGGATGGAAAGTTACATAGATGCCTTCATTGGTAGGAATATTGTTAAGTTATATGGCTATGGAATTTAGTCGCCTGATACGTATAAAATTTTCTAGATTGACCCAGATCCTCATAACAGAGCTATGAGCAAATTTCATGTTTCTATTTGCAAAAACATAAAAGTTATAGTATTTCCGATCGTTCAGTTATATGCCAGCCATAGGATATAGTCGACTGATCCCGGGCGTTCCGACTTATATACGTCGCGCTTAGGAAATAAGGGTGTGTTCCAAGTTTTCAGTGATAGTCGACCGTACATATATACTGAGTGCAAAAAAAAGGAGGGAGTATTCGATGTTTGGAGTCGATAGCTTAAAAACTGAGAGACTAGCTTGCAGTCAGAAACCTCCTCATTCGATATACCCATGTCAGTATGGCCGTCTGTCTGTCTCTTAGTCTCTCAGCTAGTTTCTAAGTTTTAAAGCTATCGAATTTAAACTTTAGACACAGCCTTTTTTCTTTGCAAGCAGTATATAAGTTGGAACGGCCAGGATCTCCCAACTATATTCTATCGCTGACTGAACGACCATTTTTTTCCAGTAAGAAAGTAGAAATTCACTGAGAGCCTCTTTCATAAAGAGCTGAGTGCAACGAGTGGGGTTCAGACGGATCGGCCGACTATGTCCTAAAGCCAACTGAACGATCGGAAATGCTATAACTTCCATGTTTTTGCAAAAAGAAAGTTGCAAATTGCCTAGAGCCTCTTTTATGAAGATCTGGGGCAATCTAGAATTTTAAATATTTATATAAAGTTCGGTTCCGACCGAAGTTAGCTTTCCCATCTTGTTTTAAATAAACTTTTTGGGTAAAAAGCTGAATATATTGTTGGCGCAATCCGAAACAAAATATTATTTCAATATTATTAAAAGATATATTAACATACCTTCAATGCCACGCGTCCATTCAGTCATTTTGAATATTTCGTTTAGTCCAGGTATTTCTTGGTTTTCACTGCGACGCTGCAGACACATGATCTGTTCTACTTGCATATGCCTTATTCCTTTAATATGCTGTATCATCGAATGAAGATTTTTAGCTGAGAAATTACAGAGTTGACAGAGGAGGAGTTTCTTAGGTCCTTGGCGGGTATCTTCGTCCGGACTGGCACATTGCAGCAAATCTCCAGTCTCAAATGTCTCTTTACTGATTCGATTTTGCTGGATTATGAAAAGAAGATGCTGAAATATCATACGCATTGTTTCATGGCGCATCTGCTGGGTATGAAGAGAAAGTTTTTGAATAGAATTTGTGTGGAAATCACAGCAGTTGCATTTAAGTTGAACAACATTAGATAGATGTTGCTGATACTGTAGTTTTATTTCATTTCGAGGCCCACCTTCCCTTATGTGGTTGATAAAATTAAGCTTTTGCAAGTGCTTGTCTGTCTTGCTGTGCAGTTGGAAGTTGGCCTTAAGATTTGTTTTATAATTACAAAGACGACAAATATAGTTGTTATTGTGAATAACCATTATATCAGCAGATGCGTTAGAGCAATGTCGTGATCTATCTACCAACAAATGCTGATTTAGATCGTCCAAGCTATTAGTACTGAAGCAGTCGCATATTAAACAACTATAGTATGCCGAAGGCCACAGATCCGGTTTTGTCAAGGAATAAGAATCACCGGTCGAATCAATGGGTACTTCACTTGACTGGTTGGTCCCTATTGACATTCCTAGGCCCATATTCATTGTACCAAATCCGTGATTCAATTTAATTAACTTTGGTGAAAAGGTAAAAGGTTCTGGTGTGCTCACGGGAGAAGATGTAGGTGATTGTTTTGTATTAGTAGTCTGCTGGTGCTGCTGTTGATGCAAAAGCTGTATCATAAGTGCTTGGTTATAAGCCAAATCCGCTAATGCAACCTCAGGTAAAAAACTACTTCCAGAATTAGGACCTGACGCATTACTACTGTTACTTTGATGCTGCAAAAAGTTGAGCGCTTGAATATGTTTAATATTATTTTGCAGAACAGCCATGTTGTGTGTATGTTTTTCACTAGTCATATGTATGCGCAGGTTTCGGGCCACAGAAGTTTCATAGCTGCAGATATCGCAACGAAAAGATGGCTTTGGTTTGGTACTGTTTCCAACATTGACCCCAGCATTTATTAATCCTGATCCAGCTACGTTGGTATTCATAGAAACTGCGTTACCTATGTTGCTGTTAGATCCGCTTGATACTGGGCCACAATGAGCACTAGTGCCACCCGTCCCGGTGGTATTTGAAGAAACAGTACCAGCTGTTTGAGGTGTTGAGTTTGGTAACATTAATTTTCCGGTCACCGCTGCCGCAGCCGCAGCAGCCACAATGTTTTGCGAGCTATTTAGTTCCTGCATGTTGTTCAGATGCTTATCCGACTGCATATGTATGGATAAATTGCCCTTTGTGGTCGTTGAGTAGTTGCAAATTTCACATCTGTATGGTTTATAGCCACAAGAATATGATTCGCCACGTGCCAGTCGGGGATGCTGCTGGCCTAGAATGAAAATAATACAATTGAATTTAAAAAACGAAACTGAATTTGTAACAAATTTTAATTTGAACTTGTTTCTGGGTTTGAATAATTGTTCTTATTTGAGTGTGGACAAGTATAATATAGTTTTTATCTGATTAGAAACTACAAATACCTTTTATCGAGCTACCAAAACCTCTATTATCAATTATCAAAATTATTATCAAAACCTCTATATAAATCATTAAAAATTTTTATGAGACTATAAAGAAAATTTTATACGGATGGGTCGACTATATCCTATTTCTGGCACCTAACGATTTTACTCTATTTGACAGTAAAAGCTTTTTTTTTTCAAAATCCATTTTAAAATGACACTTTTAGGTGCCTTGTTACTTACTGTATACATACATTCTTTAATTAAAATTAAATAATTAATGATCTATTAAATAATTGTATCAACAAACTTACCTGCTAGACAATAACCGCAGGCGCTCTCCCCATCAGGATGTTTTTCTCGCATATGGATTTCTAGTGTCTCCTGGTATTTGTAGTGCCAATTACACTGAGGACACTTAAGAGTCTTGCAGGAGTTTCGAGTGGACATTTGAACGCTGCTATTTAAACGAGCAGAA
The DNA here is from genome assembly GCA_035047645.1 of Drosophila merina. Classification (NCBI taxonomy): domain Eukaryota; kingdom Metazoa; phylum Arthropoda; class Insecta; order Diptera; family Drosophilidae; genus Drosophila; species Drosophila merina. Next base: position 925,148 of record JAWNPH010000022.1, on the reverse strand, counting down.
TTCAATAGCAATTCACATCTATAATATGAAAAAAATTTAATAAAATATCGTAATTAATATTTTAATATTGTATTAACTAACTCGATTATGTGATTATCTTAATCTTAATTATCTTTATCACTTTTACCCCAAAGAAAATCTATTTACTACTGTTGCCGTTTAATAGGGTACTACCGGCATATAAATAAGTGTCACAAGCTCTAATAATAAAATTTAACAATGGAACCCAGTACCCAGGCGTCGTCATTAAATTGTTACAATTGAAGGCGGTCAACTGTGAGTAGAATTTATTAAAAGAAATCAGCACAATTGGTTTAATTTATTTTTTTTAGTTAAGCCATTTTATTATAACTGACCTTCAATAAAATTTCTCACGCCTTATTTTTAAACATGTATTCTATAAATATTAATTCAAAAAAAGAAAGGTTAGCTAAGTTTGAAGTCAATAGCTTTAAATTGATTCTCTGCAAGGGTATAATAAAGAAATCTAGTTTCAATCCGATGAACATAGCATTCTTTCGTGTATACTCAAAACATTCTTATTATACATTCTTATTTATTCTTATTTATTCTTAAAACATTCTTATTTATACAAAAGAAACATCTTTTGTTCATTAATTAAGCTGTCGATGAAATAATAGAGATTCTTTTACAAAAGCACGATAAGAATGATTGTGAATGTTTATTTGCTATAATCATAGCTTTAATCAATTTTGTTGTAACCTAAAAAACTAGTACAATTAATTGCTAATATATTTTATTTTAAAATTCGAGTAACCCCGGAAGACATAATACCACGAAAAAAAATTACCCATTTTAGGCATTAGATATTTTACAATTTTAATTAATATTGCAAGAAAAATATTGTGATGGATCAAATTATAACTAAAGGCCATGCTAGGGCACAAAAATTCACAAAGAAAACATTGTAAATTTTAATATAAACTTTTTGAGCTTCGATTAAGCACGATGCTAGTTTTCCACACTTCATTATTAATGCAAACTGTGTTCAATCTCTTGGGAGTTTCCTGAATTAGTATTATTCCAGTTTTATGCAATTAGTTGGATGGATAACAGAAACATTTCGGTTTAATTCCCAAAGTTCATTTACGTGTAAATGAAGCATCCTAAGTTGAAAGACCATGTTTCATAGCTTTATGACAATTACTGCTTATTGGTCTAATGACGTATTGTTCAACAGGAAGCATGCAGTCCCAATCAGATGTTCAAACAGCGACAATAATTTAGCATATAAGGGTATTGAGAAGGGAGGATATTCGCAACCCCTTCTGTTAGAAGAACTCTTTGCCATCACAGTTATTTGTTAGCAACCCTTCATTAATGGAACGCTTACGGCTATGGGCACCAAATTTATCCCCCGTCTATAATTTTTATTCAGAAAGTAAAGATCGAAAATTTCTTACCGAGCGCAGTCAACTCCTTGGGGCCGGCCATTAATGTGTTCGGAACAAGCGCCGATCGTGAAGCAGGATGTAGTGCCTGATGCATTTCCCACGCTATTTGCCGATGAAGTAGTGGGAGATATAGGTAGACCACCACTATTGCTGCCAGGAGAGCGATGTGGAATCTGCGGGGGCTGAGATTGAACCTGATGATGGGGTAAGGATTGAACTACGTTCTGATAAGACGAAGGTGATGACATGGAAATCTGATTAACTTCCAATAGCTCGCAGGTTTTGCAATCTATACCCTTAGAGTCAGGATGATCAGGACATACGCTAGAAAACATTGAAGCTTGCTGGTGTTGTTGCAGCTGTTGTTGGAGAAATTCCGTAATTATTTTTACTCTATTCCCATTAGATTCTTTTGCAGCAAGAGCTGCCAAAGAGGAGTGAAAGGAACTTATTTGGGAAGGAAATATGCTACCAATTGTCGTTCCTATTGACTCATGTCGCAAAAATTCTGAGCTGGGGGCGTCTAATTCGTTTAATTGAGATGATGGGCTTACAGATCCTCCGAATAGTGGGCTTTTTATTTCTAGTCCGGCCGATGATACTACCTCCATTTCATGGGAATATTTGGGTGACTTACTATTACTTATATTATCAGTACTGTGTAATGAGACCTCTCCTGTGGCTGATGTTAATGAGGGCGCAGGTGAGTTGTTTAAGGATACTATAAGTAGGTTAGTCTTAGCTGTTTCGGAACATAAGGAACCAAGATTCGCAGATGATTTCCCTGCTACTTTGGGTGACGATGGTGGGTGATTTGCACTAGGTGCAACCAATCTACTACTACTGTCAAGTTTTGATTCAGGATCTTGTTCAAGCAATAGGTCCATGTCTGCGTATAACCCAGGCTTCAACTCTTTATCCTTTTCATCTTTCTGCTCTTCTTTCTTTTCCAAGTCCGATTCATTTGTAAACTCTGATTGTAGTGACAAAGGCACAACAGCCTTTCTGTCTTTAGTAGTTAATTGCTGTTTTTCGTTTTTTTCACTGGAATTAAGATCCAGTGGCTGCAGGAAAGAAATCTGTGGCTTTTCATCCATATTACGCTGTATAATGGCACTGGAGTACTCGCGATTAAGAAGCTGCTGCTCCAGATCTTCCAAATTGAGTTTGTGATCTGTGTTTGCATGCAAGCCAAAAGATCTTACGTTACCAAAAGACAATTTGCATATAAAGCACATTAAAATTGGTTTTTGTATTTTGAAAGCTTGGCTGGGGCAGTTTGAGTTTGCATCTTGCGCAGACACAACCCGGAAGGAATGTATTTTTGGGCTCGATTTATAGATTGCTCCCAATCCTGTTACTGAATATGTATCTAGATTAGGATCATCATTTATTCGATCGTGATCTTGTTTAGACTGCTCCTGTGATTCAATAGTCTGGAATCCTTCTTTCTTTCCCTGCCTGCTTACGGAGAGCTTTGTTACTGAAATCGAAGTTGAGGTTTCAATATTTTGAATGTGCTCCAATCCACTTCCATTTTTATGGTCTGCGTCGATAATGTAAGCACTTCCATCGAGATTGTAAACTATTTTGCCTTCAAAAGTTTCCACATCAGATTTTGACATTGGAGAGCCGTCGTCATTACCATTATTGGAGCTGCAATATATATATAAAAATTAAAAATATTAAATTTGTATAATTTTGTATTAACCTTTTATAGAATTTACGAGTATAGCAAGAGCAATATGCCACAAGAAAGGAAAGCTAACTTCGGACGGAGCGTGAATTTATATGTAGTAAACTTGCCGTTAAATGGCGGCTTCTATTGTTGTTAGCAAATTTTGGATATTGTTTGGCCGATCCTTACAAAAACTTCAGCACTAGACCTGTTACTTATAAAATAAAATATTTTGAAAATAGTCCTAAGCTTCTACTTCCAAAAAAAACTTATGTTGTGGAATGGCCGACGTTCAGTTATATAGCAGCTATAGGATATAGTCGTCTGTTCCGTATGAAATTATGTCAAGAATATATAGTATATATATGCTTATAGTATAGTATAGTTATAGTATATACTTATAGTATATATAGTATATATTTACTTATACGTATATGCAAGTATATAGCCAATATCAACATTCTATGAGCGAAAACATAGAAGTTATAGCATTTCCGACCGTTCAGGTTTATGACAGCTGTACGATATAGTCTACCCATATACGATATATACTATCGTACTGCGTGCAAAGGAATCAGAGGTATGTACAAAGTTTCAAGTCGATAGCTTTCAAATTAGTTTGCGTAGAAACACACAGACAGGTGTAAGAGGGGAAGGCTCTTATCGATCCACGAGTGGGTCCTGATTAAGAAGCTTATAGGGTCAAAGATGTGTCCATCACTGAGTGGCATACTCATGACCATAATTATAATACCCTTTGCAAGGGTATAAAAAACGTTTGTGAATGAAATAGAACAATGACGGGGGTTTTAACAGAGAAGGGGATCTTCATTTAACTCTTTTCTGGAAGCTAAATTTGTTAACGCACTGTTAGCTGGTTGGTGTGGGCAATGAGCCGATCGTTGTAGCGGCTTTAGAGCAGTCTAATTTGGTCTGATACTGCAAGTAAAGATGAATCACATACGGTTTTGAAGTTGTTAAATTATTTTGAGACTGTCCCAAAGTTTGTCCACAATAACCAATTAAAGAAACAATAATAGTTTGGATAAATCATTATAGGTGAAAAGGATTTTATTTTAGACATGGCAAACTGTGCCAGTACTGTAAGTAACTCCTGATAACTCCTGGTTGTTCTTTTCAATAAACGTTAGAGATGAGATTTGATAATATTTTTTAAAAATAGCCATGAAAAGATCAAAAGAACATTGGCTATCAATATCAATTACGACGGATATAAAAAAATAGAGAATTTTTAGCTCCAATGTTTCACTATCGCTATATACGTAGGTGCTTTCACAAGCCTGAACTTCACAAAAATGATTAAAGACGCAACTGAAAATGTTTAGTCGATAATCCCTTGATTGCTTTTTGATGTATGGTATAGCCAGTGCTGCTAAGCATATACAGGAATTTCCGCGAAAGTATCGTATGTCGGAAAATTAACCTAGCAGTAGAAGCTTTTCGAAGCTTATACGAGTTAGCAAAACGGCAAGAATTTATTTAAATTTATTTATATTTATATTTATATTTATATTTATATTTATATTTATATTTATATTTATATTTATATTTATATTTATATTTATATTTATATTTATATTTATATTTATATTTATATTTATATTTATATTTATATTTATATTTATATTTATATTTATATTTATATTTATATTTATATTTATATTTATATTTATATTTATATTTATATTTATATTTATATTTATATTTATATTTATATTTATATTTATATTTATATTTATATTTATATTTATATTTATATTTATATTTATATTTATATTTATATTTATATTTATATTTATATTTATATTTATATTTATATTTATATTTATATTTATATTTATATTTATATTTATATTTATATTTATATTTATATTTATATTTATATTTATATTTATATTTATATTTATATTTATATTTATATTTATATTTATATTTATATTTATATTTATATTTATATTTATATTTATATTTATATTTATATTTATATTTATATTTATATTTATATTTATATTTATATTTATATTTATATTTATATTTATATTTATATTTATATTTATATTTATATTTATATTTATATTTATATTTATATTTATATTTATATTTATATTTATATTTATATTTATATTTATATTTATATTTATATTTATATTTATATTTATATTTATATTTATATTTATATTTATATTTATATTTATATTTATATTTATATTTATATTTATATTTATATTTATATTTATATTTATATTTATATTTATATTTATATTTATATTTATATTTATATTTATATTTATATTTATATTTATATTTATATTTATATTTATATTTATATTTATATTTATATTTATATTTATATTTATATTTATATTTATATTTATATTTATATTTATATTTATATTTATATTTATATTTATATTTATATTTATATTTATATTTATATTTATATTTATATTTATATTTATATTTATATTTATATTTATATTTATATTTATATTTATATTTATATTTATATTTATATTTATATTTATATTTATATTTATATTTATATTTATATTTATATTTATATTTATATTTATATTTATATTTATATTTATATTTATATTTATATTTATATTTATATTTATATTTATATTTATATTTATATTTATATTTATATTTATATTTATATTTATATTTATATTTATATTATTAATTAATAATTTAAAAAAAATAAAAAAAAAAAAAAAATAATTTATAAATAATAATAATAATTAATTAATTAATTATATTTAATTAATAATTAATTAATTAATTTATATTTATATTTATATTTATATTTATATTTATATTTATATTTATATTTATATTTATATTTATATTTATATTTATATTTATATTTATATTTATATTTATATTTATATTTATATTTATATTTATATTTATATTTATATTTATATTTATATTTATATTTATATTTATATTTATATTTATATTTATATTTATATTTATATTTATATTTATATTTATATTTATATTTATATTTATATTTATATTTATATTTATATTTATATTTATATTTATATTTATATTTATATTTATATTTATATTTATATTTATATTTATATTTATATTTATATTTATATTTATATTTATATTTATATTTATATTTATATTTATATTTATATTTATATTTATATTTATATTTATATTTATATTTATATTTATATTTATATTTATATTTATATTTATATTTATATTTATATTTATATTTATATTTATATTTATATTTATATTTATATTTATATTTATATTTATATTTATATTTATATTTATATTTATATTTATATTTATATTTATATTTATATTTATATTTATATTTATATTTATATTTATATTTATATTTATATTTATATTTATATTTATATTTATATTTATATTTATATTTATATTTATATTTATATTTATATTTATATTTATATTTATATTTATATTTATATTTATATTTATATTTATATTTATATTTATATTTATATTTATATTTATATTTATATTTATATTTATATTTATATTTATATTTATATTTATATTTATATTTATATTTATATTTATATTTATATTTATATTTATATTTATATTTATATTTATATTTATATTTATATTTATATTTATATTTATATTTATATTTATATTTATATTTATATTTATATTTATATTTATATTTATATTTATATTTATATTTATATTTATATTTATATTTATATTTATATTTATATTTATATTTATATTTATATTTATATTTATATTTATATTTATATTTATATTTATATTTATATTTATATTTATATTTATATTTATATTTATATTTATATTTATATTTATATTTATATTTATATTTATATTTATATTTATATTTATATTTATATTTATATTTATATTTATATTTATATTTATATTTATATTTATATTTATATTTATATTTATATTTATATTTATATTTATATTTATATTTATATTTATATTTATATTTATATTTATATTTATATTTATATTTATATTTATATTTATATTTATATTTATATTTATATTTATATTTATATTTATATTTATATTTATATTTATATTTATATTTATATTTATATTTATATTTATATTTATATTTATATTTATATTTATATTTATATTTATATTTATATTTATATTTATATTTATATTTATATTTATATTTATATTTATATTTATATTTATATTTATATTTATATTTATATTTATATTTATATTTATATTTATATTTATATTTATATTTATATTTATATTTATATTTATATTTATATTTATATTTATATTTATATTTATATTTATATTTATATTTATATTTATATTTATATTTATATTTATATTTATATTTATATTTATATTTATATTTATATTTATATTTATATTTATATTTATATTTATATTTATATTTATATTTATATTTATATTTATATTTATATTTATATTTATATTTATATTTATATTTATATTTATATTTATATTTATATTTATATTTATATTTATATTTATATTTATATTTATATTTATATTTATATTTATATTTATATTTATATTTATATTTATATTTATATTTATATTTATATTTATATTTATATTTATATTTATATTTATATTTATATTTATATTTATATTTATATTTATATTTATATTTATATTTATATTTATATTTATATTTATATTTATATTTATATTTATATTTATATTTATATTTATATTTATATTTATATTTATATTTATATTTATATTTATATTTATATTTATATTTATATTTATATTTATATTTATATTTATATTTATATTTATATTTATATTTATATTTATATTTATATTTATATTTATATTTATATTTATATTTATATTTATATTTATATTTATATTTATATTTATATTTATATTTATATTTATATTTATATTTATATTTATATTTATATTTATATTTATATTTATATTTATATTTATATTTATATTTATATTTATATTTATATTTATATTTATATTTATATTTATATTTATATTTATATTTATATTTATATTTATATTTATATTTATATTTATATTTATATTTATATTTATATTTATATTTATATTTATATTTATATTTATATTTATATTTATATTTATATTTATATTTATATTTATATTTATATTTATATTTATATTTATATTTATATTTATATTTATATTTATATTTATATTTATATTTATATTTATATTTATATTTATATTTATATTTATATTTATATTTATATTTATATTTATATTTATATTTATATTTATATTTATATTTATATTTATATTTATATTTATATTTATATTTATATTTATATTTATATTTATATTTATATTTATATTTATATTTATATTTATATTTATATTTATATTTATATTTATATTTATATTTATATTTATTTTTATATTTATTATTACATTACATTACATTATTGCATTACAGGAGTCGACATTCAAATGTTATGCATATATCTTAAATAGCCTCTGAAATCTACGCATTTATACAGACAGACGGACGAACGGACAAAGGGTTTGATATAGTTAAATCGATTCGGCTGTTAATGCTGGTGAAGAATATGTATACTTTATGTATGTTGCAAACGCTTCCATCTCCATTTTACATCAAGCCGGTATCTTGTACTATACGTGTGCAGAGTATAACAAGTGAAAAAAGTTATCTTCGGCTTGCCGAAGATGGTATACCCTTGAAAACAAAAAAAGTTTTCCATACAAAGACTTGTTTTCATATCGGTCGTTTGTATGGCAGCTATATGATATAGTGGTTCGATCCGGACCAAACATTCACAAATCATGTGTGGCTATATCAAATGAATAAATTTTGAATTCGGTTGCAATAGGTTGGAAAACAAAAAAGTTTTCCATACAAAGGCTTGTTTTCATATCGGTCGTTTGTATGGCAGCTATATGATATAGTGGTCCGACCCGACCGATTCTTAAACTTGATCTGCGTGCAACAAAAATAATGATCTGGTAAAAATTTCAAAACGCTAGCTTTAAAACTACTGTCTATTTTTTGCATAGAAACAGACGGACAGACGGACAGAGGGACAGACGGACAGACGGACAGACGGACAGACGGACATGGCTATATCGACTCGGCTGTTGATGCTGATCAAGAATATATATACTTTGTGGGGTCGGAGATGCTTCCTTTAATGCGTTACACATTTCTGGACAAAATTATAATACCCTTTTTCAAGGGTATAAAAATCGAGTGCCAAGTGTATAATTTAGGTAGCAACAGAATAACAAAATGTATAAGATTTTCTAAAGACCGATTCGAATTTATCATAGTTTGGCATTACATTTTTTTAAATTGATGTTCCAGAAAGATTTAATTTTTTGCGGGGAAAAGGGAGTCGTGCCTTAAATTTTAAATAAACTTCATTTGCATGGGTACAGTCTCGAATTCACGCCTTCGTACAGGCTGACCGCCATGACTAGATCGACTTGATGGTTGTTGCTAATTAAAAACCATACACATTGTTTTAGAGTATTTTATGACATCGGAAAACGTCTTCCCCTAAATTCTAACCAAAAACTACCACACGATGTTTTATTAAAAATCATCTTTATTAATTAAAGATATTGTAAAGATGACAATTTTTATACCCTTGCAAAGGGTATTATAATTTTGTCCAGAAATGTGTAACGCATTAAAAGAAGCATCTCCGACCCCACAAAGTATATATATTCTTGATCAGCATCAATAGCCGAGTCGATTTAACTATATCAAACCCTTTGTCCGTTCGTCCGTCTGTTTCTATGCAAAAAATAGACAGTAGTTTTAAAGCTAGCGTTTTGAAATTTTTACCAGATCATTATTTTTGTTGCACGCAGATCAAGTTTAAAAATCGATCGGATCGGACCACTATATCATATAGCTGCCATACAAACGATCAATCAGATTACAAGTCTTTGTATGGAAAACTTTTTTGTTCTCCAACCGAATTATGCATTTATTCATATGACTTAGCCATACATGATTTTTTAAAGTTTGGTCCGGATTGGATCACTATATCACATAGCTGCCATACAAACGACCGATATGAAAACAAGTCTTTGTATGGAAAACTTTTTTGTTTTCCAAGCTATTGCAACCAAATTCAACATTTATTCATTTGACATAGCCATACCAATAATTTTGAAAAGACTTCTGATTTTTACATAAGTACTTATTGCAATTTTGTAAAGATCTGCAAGGATATACCATCTTCGGCAAGCCAAAAATAACTTTTCTCACTTGTTATTAATATTCTATACACAAAATAGGGAGGCAATGGCCTTTAAGCTGAACGAAGTTGTTTGGGTTGAAACGGACACATTGGCATGCATACTAGATAGGTCACCCTTATTAATTTGTATTGACGTATACATAAGACCTGGAGGGGCATAAAAATTCTTTTACACTACTCTCTAGTTGAAATTTTAAAAATTTTGGCATATAAGTGTAACAAATACGTAGAAATATTGTTATCACGATAAAAAATTATTTTTTGTGTATATTTTTAGAAATTATTTGTTGTTGTTGGTTTTGTTAACCATAATAAAATAAGTACTGGTTTTTCAGGAACCAAGAGTGTTTTGCATATCAGTGTCCGATCAGACTTCGTACAACCACAAAAAAAAAATAATATACCTCCTACACATCGTAAGTTATGCTCACAGGAAGAATTGATACAAAAAAAACAACAAATCTTACGACTTGATGGTGGTGGCTGATGTACCGCGGAATTTGTGAGTGGGTGTACTGACTATATAATCCCAAGAAAAGATGCTTCGGTGAAACCAGTTACGAGATATGAAGAACAAAACAACAACACCTTTAAAGATATAATAACACAACAAAAGCACGTGCAAGTAAACCGTACGAATTTAAGAAATGAGATTGGCATGGGGATATGAGGATTCCAGGAGGAAACCTTGACTTCCTTTGTTTTGCGACAATAGAGAAGGCATTGAACTTTACTATTTCTGACCACCACCGCAATATTGTTTTTTTATGGGGTTTTAGTACCGTACACAGCGCATACAAAATTTTGTTAATATTTATTCAGTTTCAATCAATTATGAATATAATTATTTAGTAACTCACAAAAAAAATATTATTTAGAATATAAAGTTAATTTTATTAGGGTGCTACGTCTATTGGGGCCGTACTCGGCCTATTTTGGTACTTAATTTCAAGTTTCTCTTTTAAATATGCCAAAAAAAAACGAAATAGCTAAAATTTTTGTAAATTTTGGATATTACAGTGCCTTCATGTCCTTTATAAAATTAATAACTAGGTGTTAATTTTGCATAAAAGGCTCACATCCAAAAACCCCATCCTTATGAAAGTTCGATACTATTCAATCACATGCACGTACATGTATTTACGTGTCATCAGAAACATGGGTATAATTAAATATAATTTGAATAATGCATCTGAAAAGACTCATCATATAATTGCGCAGTGGAACTGCTGTCTTTTAAGTAAACGCTTCCTACATCCCCACGCTCCCTTGACTCACTCTTTCTCCCACTTTTATTGTTATGGTAATTACTGTTATTTTTGCTTTACCAATTCAATTAAGTATATTCGTGCATACATCTACATACATTGTCATCACTGTGGATGATCGTCTTAGTAACCGACGATCCGCAAACAAAGTACACACAGGGAAAGAAGTACAGCTGTAGAATTTCAAATCTGCTCATGAGTTACTTTTTTACCTATGTATATATATAATTTTTATAATTTATATAATTTTCAATAGTTTTAGATTAGGACAAATGGGCGCAGAAGTGAAAGTTTCACAACTGTTTGCTGCCCAGTTGGCCTCAAACGTAAACTCTTTGACTCCGCACGAAGTCCGATTTTCTTTGATTTGATTTTAGTTTGGGCATTATATGGTATAGCTGTAAAGTTTTTCTATACCTTTGTTTCATCCATGCAAAGTGGATTATAATTTTTTGTGCAAAGATCGGTCGACAATATAACTATCATATAATTGAACGATAGGAAAATGCCTTAATTTTTATGGTTATGCAGATAGGAAAATAGGACATAGAGAGGTAAAGTTTTTGAAAAAAAGTTAATAAGACATCATTAGGGTGTTTGAATTAGAATTAATTATTACCATATAATTATAATTATTATAAATAATTATTATAATTATTATTAATGATGTCCTATCCACTACTTTTCAAAAACTTTCTTTTTGACCAAAAATAATAGCTTCTTATGACTTTGGAATTATTTTTGGATATTGAAACTTATTTTAAAAATTGTTTGAACCAAAAAAGAAAAATTGGTTATTTAAATACATACATATGACATATGTACATATATACATGAAATTTAAAATTTTGAATTGATCAGTTATATTGTATTGCAGACGTATTAAAAAAAACTCCCTCGGTAGAAACCGACAGACCAGCTGTCTGATGGTCGTACCTACAGATGCGTTCACTTCTTAAGTATATGAGTATATACTCATATGCGTACAAGTATATAATCTTAATATATGAACATATGAAAATGAGTATGTGAAGATACATACATATGCACTTTATAGGATAAGAAGTTTGTCCTATCTGGTAAGCAATTCAGAAGAATATCACTTTACGTTGGCAAAGAAGTTAAATATACCGCATGCTTTGCCTTTCAGAAACGTTATGTTTCTTGTTATTGATGTTAATTGTTAAAAAAAGTTTTAGTATCAGGTAGTATTAGTGTAACCTGAACGAGTAAGGTCATAATGATGGAAGAGAGGTATATATATGTTGACTAGAGGTGGGGTAGGTACAATCACCAAGTATCATACACAATCGGTATGCCTGTGATTGCGTTCAGGTTTTTTTTACTAAGAAATCGCCTTTTGTTCTCAGATATGCACCATAAAAAGTTGCGAATATAAAACAAAAGTGTCACTTGCCCAGAGACTGAGGATAGCAGACAAAGTTGAGCTTGCATTGTTTTTCTCCTTTGTTGTTTTCTTGGTTTGTGTTCGTATTAAGACTATATATTCATGAATGTGCATACAAATGTACATATGTCACAATATGTGCCCGTTTGATTTTTTACTTTGGTTCTACCAAGGCCCCATAATCATTCATTTCGGTAAGATCAATGATTCGATATCATATGCCTGGGGTGACAGAGAATTGCCACAAACAGGCAAAAGCTAAGCGGTATAAGCGTCGAGATGGGATCCACCAAGACTCTGGTGGTATAAAAAAAAACAGTAAATTGAATTTTTAGTCTTCGTTAACATTTCGACGATTTTTGCCTGTGTGCGCCGCATAATATGTTAATGAGTCATTTTAAAAAAGTATTTTATTGAATCCTTTTAAAATTAAAAAGGAATATCAAACTGATCCCATAAATCTGATCCAGTTTATACTTTTCTACATGCGTATATAAGCATTAAATATAATTTTATGCACACTTACAAAGTTAAAAGTTTAAAGTATGGATGTAAGTATTATGTACATATGGACCTGAAGTTCATGTAAAAAAGATTGAAACTCAAGAGAGGACGGCTATATCAAGTTTTTCGACTATATAATAGCAGGTACTTTTTCTATCCCCTCCCCGCTGCTTCCTTCCCTTTTTTTACATACCCTTATACATTACAAGTACCGGGTCACTGCGATTAAAAAACTTGAAATTGCTCAGTGTCTATTGTATAAGCACCTAGAATATTTCATCGGAACCGAACGACTATCGGAATTACCATAACTTCCTTGTTTCTAGGAGTAGAAGATTGAGACTTTTTCAAATCCATTTTACAAGAAACTCTCGCACTTTGCATTATCATAATGATCGGATATATTTCGGCTCCGACCAGTATTAGCTTTCCTTAGTTGTTCGAAATACTGGTTGAGTACTTGGTTGGAGTTTGCGCTTTATGGCATTTGCTCCTTGGTAGAAAAAAACCTTCAACAACTCAACTCCCAATTTTAAGATTATTTTGCTGAAAAAAGTCCAAATAATATGGAAATTATCCATTTTATACTGGCTCGCACTTTCAACAACAAAGAAAAGTGGTTGTATATGTTTTGGTGTGTCACAGCTGGGCAGAACAGCTGTTGGGTGGAGGATCCTGAATGTTCTGTGGAATCGGATAGAGTCACTGAGAGGCTATTTGCCTTCTGTTACTCATTGTTTAAGATCCGCTCATTCTATAGTAGGTTTTTGCCTTTGGCACAGTCTATTAAAATATCCCTACATAAATCATATCAGCGGTAAATTGTCAATGACGAAAAAACCTATAAGGAAAGCTTCGTGGCGAGCCGACGTTTATATACCCTTGCATTCAATTGCGACTTCAATCGGTTAAAGATATAGAAAATATAATCGGCCGATCCTTGCAAGAATTTCGATATCAGATCAGTTCCTTATAAACTGGATTTTGACTATAGTTCCAAGCATGTAGTTTAAACACCTACTTTGTGATATTTCTGATCGTTCAGTTATATGGAAGCTATTAAATATAGTCGTCTGATCCATTTAAAATTAAGTATTGACCCAGATTCTCATAAAAAAGGCTCTGAGCCAATTTCAACTTTGTATCTGCAAAAACATTGAAGTTATAGCATTTCCGATGAATCAGTTATATGTCAGCTATAGGATATAGTCGACCGATCCCGGCTATTCCGACTTCTATACTGTGAAGTACTGTGAAGTAAAGAAAGCTGTGTGCAATGATTCGATGGCTGTAAAACTGAAAGATAAGTTTACGTAGCATCAAAACAAATACCGACTCAGGAGGTGATCCTAATGAAGATATACCCTTCATAGAAGTCCTTTTACTGCGTTGCATACTTGAGACCAAAATTATAATACCCTGTGGAAGACTATAATAAGAAAGTTGCAGTAAAAACCTTGCCTAAACCTTGCACCTTGCAACTTGCACCTTAAACCTTAACCTTTCAGTTAAAACCAAGCTTCTATTGGTAAGAAATGTAGCTAATATCGGATATAGTTGACCAATCCTTATAAGAACTATAGAATCAGTTTGAGAGAGAATAAGTTTTAGAAAAGATTACGAGGAAAAAGTAGAGTTCGTTTGTTGCTCGTTTGTTGAGGATTTGATAGAAGTGGACGTGCAGAGTGAAGTAATAGGATATAAGTCATTGTAGTCAGAACATAAAACCCTGAAAGGCTCATGTTGGGCATATGTAGATCTACAACAACTTAGGAATAGGGGACTAAAATTTCTAGTACGTCTCTTTGGAATGGTAAATGTTAGTCGTGTTAGTAGATGTTGGCTGTCTACATTACCATTAATACGGTTATAAAGGAAAACGACCCCCAGCATCTTTCTACGATTGGTTAGGGAAGGTAAATTAATTAGAAGGAGTCTGTTAGAATAAGATGGGAGGTGAAGATTTGCATCCCAGTTCAGTCCCCTAAGAGCAAACATCAATAAATTCTTTTGAACTGATTCAATGCGATCTTGATGAATCCTATACTGAGGGCTCCAGACGCATGACCAGTACTCCAGAATTGGACGTACTAAAGATACGTATAAAGTTTTAGTAATATAAAGGTCATTGAATTCCTTGGACCATCTTTTAATGAAGCCAAGCACGCCCTTGGCTTTATTAACCATCGTAGAAATGTGGTCGGAAAATTTAAGTTTAGTATCTAATAGGACACCAAGATCGTTAACCTGGGTTAATCTATCTAAGGGGATCCCATAGAGAAAGTATGTCGCCTGGTTAGGGCACGAGCGATAGAAAGACATAAGTTTACATTTTGACCCATTAAGTTTTAAGAGATTGGTGGAACACCACTTTTGAAAATTGTCCAAATCTGACTGAAGTTTATATTGGGGAGAAGGGGATTTGTATTGAAAAAAAAGCTTAACGTCGTCTGCATACATAAGAACCAGAGAGTTCGTTATGGCAGGGGGTAGGTCTTTAATAAAGATAGTGAAAAGTAGTGGCCCAAGATGGCTTCCTTAGGGGACTCCCGATGTAGTACTAACAAGTGGAGAGTGTACATCCTTAAAAAGAACACGTTGGGTTTTCCCAGCTAATTAGCTAAAAATCCACGTGAGAAGGTCTGAGATACTAGAAGGTCTAGGATACTAAGTTTACTTAAAAGGAGAGAGTGGTTGACAGAGTCAAATGCTTGACTAAAATCAGTGTAGATGACATCTGTTTGAAGGCCTTTACGGAAGCCATCTTTAATAAAGGAGGTCAGCTCCAAGAGGTTTGTGGTGGTGGAGCGACGCTTTATAAAACCATGCTGGCATGGAGAAATAATTGAACTGCAGAAATGTTGAAGATGTGGTGTTACCAATTTTTCAAAAAGCTTTGGAATTGCTGACAATTTAGAGATTCCTCTATGGTTTGTAGCATCCGATTTTTTTCCTTTTTTGTGTAAGGGAATTATGAACGATTCCTTCCACATTTGGGGAAAAATCGAAGTTTCCAGAGACAAAGAGAAAAGTTTAAGAAGGGGTCTGCACAATGGCTTAGCGCAGTTTCTCAGTACACAGCCAGGAACACCATCAGGACCTGGCGAATAGACTGGTTTCACCCTCAGAAGATCCGATAACACAGTGCTTTCGGAGAAAGTTGGTCTGAAAATAAGATTGACTGATTGAATGTTGTATGAATAAGGCTGATCCACAATTGTAGGAAATGAGTACGTTGTTTGAAAGAATGTTGCGAATAGATCGGCAATACCCTGATCAGTAGTCGCAGATACATTTTCAAACGAAATTAGGGGGGGAGAAGATACCTGCTTACGCTTAGTGTTAACAAAATTATAAAACTGCTTCGGATCCTGAGTAAACTGGATCCGACAGCGGTATCTATAATTCTTATAACACTCAGCGTTATGCACGGTGAAATTTGACCCAGCTACTAAGTATCTTGAGAAAGTTACATTACAGCCAGTTTTCTTATGTCTCTTAAGGAGTCTATTTTTAATGTATTTTAAGTTTTTAAGGCTCGTTGTAAACCAAGGAGGGTCAGTCGAGGCGGATGGATACTTTCATGGCACGCAAGAGTCGAAGAAAGCGTTAAGAGTTTTGTAGAATGTTTCTAAAGCGATATTAATATCGGTGCATTCCCAGAGATCGGACCAATCAAATGTAGAAATTA
This sequence comes from Drosophila merina, assembly GCA_035047645.1. Lineage (NCBI taxonomy): Eukaryota > Metazoa > Arthropoda > Insecta > Diptera > Drosophilidae > Drosophila > Drosophila merina. The sequence goes on along the minus strand of JAWNPH010000022.1, from coordinate 907,868 downwards.
AATTGCTTAGTCTCTGAAAATCAGCCTTACGATAGCAGCGAGTTTTATGAACTCCATGGCGAGACTGAAGGTTGCTAGCAGTAAGGTTTTCAATCGAAACCTCAAGCGTTGGGCGGTAAGGATCTTCTGGGGACGAAAGTGGCATCTCTGTAGAAAGGGTTATTCCATCTGGATCAGAAACGAAACATAGATCTAGAAGCCGACCTAAAGAATTCCTTACGTGGTTTATTTGAACAAGGGATATGTCGAACATACCCTCAGTAAAATCGTGATGTGTTGAGAGTGTTAAAGATGGTGAATTCTCGATGTTTGACCAGATAAGTTCAGGTAAATTGAAATCTCCTAGAGTCACTAAAAGGTCACTGTCAGACATGCGGTTCGAAACCAGCTGAATGGCAGATAAGTGGTGCCAGTATGTAGGTGGTTCAGAAGAAGGTGGTAAATATGAGCATGTTATGAATATTGATTGAAGCGACATAGTGATTTTGACACATAGGAATTCAATATCACCAAGATTCGGTAACCTAACCTCTTCAGAAGCAAAGTCGGAGTCCACAGAGATTAGGACTCCTCCTCCCCTTCGTAGTGGTCGGTCCCGTCTGTAAATGGTGTACCTGTCTGGGAAAATTTCCGAACTGAAAATCTCCGGCTTTAACCAGGTCTCTGTGAAAACTAAAATCTGGGATGCAAAAGATAAACTATCAGAATATAGTTTAGGGAGGTTACTTTAATTTGTTTTAGTTTGTTTTTAAATTTTCTGAATGTCCACATAATTATTTAAATTTAGTTTTTTGATTTTGAAATATGTACTTACGTATATGTTTTTAATTGTACATATAAGAAAGTCTGAATTCTGTATTGAGTTGAAAATATGTGCATCTGTTATTTTTTATGGTTATTTATTATTTAGTATGTATTTTATTAAAAAAAAAACTATTGGATCATAACCCCCAAATTTATATGAAAACTGAGGTTTACATAACGCGGATTTACATAACGCACAATTCTTCTGGAACGTAACTATCGCGTTATACAAGGGATACCTGAATAGCCTTCAAATCTGTATTAATATTGATTTGTGGTTTCATAAAAGAGGCTCTCAGAAAATTTAAAATTTATATCTGCAAAACCATAGGTTCCGCTTTTCTTGCATTTCCGATCTTTGAGTTAGCTATAGGATATATAATCGGCCGATCCTTATGAAATTTTCTAGACAGGCTCATATAAAAGAGGCTCACAGCGAATTTTAACTTTCTATCATTGAACACATGGAAGGTATAGCCTTTCCGATCGTTCAGTTATGCCAGCTTTAGGATACAGTACACAGATCCTTATAAAACTTTGGTCTTATAAAAGTGGCTCCTAGCTAAATTTGTACGTTGTACTTGCAAAAAGATGGAAGTTATAGCATTTATAATCGTTCACTTATATGACAGCTAGAGGAAATAGTCAACTAATCCCGGATGTTCCGACATATATAATGAGTTCATAAGAAGGATGTGTCAAAAATTTGTTAGACACACATCCTTTACAATACTTAAGGTTATCGGCTAACAATCAAATGACATACATGCTATCAAAACAACCATATATGTATTGTATGTTATTAATTAAGAAAATAATTTTTTTTATGGTATGAGATAATGGTAAAGGATAATATTATTAAAGCCTTAAGAGTGTAAAAATCTGATAAAACTTCGGGAAGAAAGGTTTACTTACCAATTTGAGAATTTACCACATTTTTATCCAAAACAGGACGTTGAGAGTTCTGAAAAAAAATTTGACGTTATTAAAATAAAAGTAATTTTCCATATATTTATTTATATCCTTGCAAAGAGTATTATAATTTTGGTTACTAGTGTGCAACAAAGTGAAGGATGGTTGCAATTTAGCTGCATCGGAAATGCCACAACTTTGATATTTGATAAAAAAAAGTTTTTGCAAAATCAGTTTTACAAGAAACTCTAATTCTGAAGTTGTTTCAAAAATTGCGCAACTATATCCGATATTTTCTACATCTCTTATCAGTAGAATATCAATTTAACTGCAGGGGTATATAAGCTCCGACTCCGTCCCTTTTTGTTATACCCTTCCAAAGAGTAAAATAATTTTGGTCACATGTGGGCAACGCAGTAAAAGAGACATCTCCGACCCCATAAATATATAAATTTCTGATCAGGACCACCTCCTTAGTCAATAAGCATGTATGTCTGTCCGTCTGTCGGTCTGTTTGTTTCTACTCAAACTAGTCTCTGAGTGTTAAACTTAACTTATCAACTTTAACTTTGCACACATAATTATTTTCGTTATTTTCACTTAACATATAAATCTTAACAGCCGGGGTCGTTCCCCTATATCCAATAACTGCTGATAGAAATTTGCTAATAGCAACAATATAACCCCATCTAGAAAATTTCAAACGAATCACCCGAATAAATTCTATTGCTGCCATATACTTGTATACCTTGATGTTTTTCCATTTCTTAAGGAGCAGGTTCCTATAAGGAACGGCCGGTCAGGAAATGATCCTGGTCAAGAATATATATATATTTAATAGGATCGGAGATACCTCCTTTACTGGGTTGGACATTTGTTTCCAAAATTAAAGTAAATTAGAATAAAGACAGAAAGATTTGAGGTTTTATTGCTAAGAACAAAAACGCCAAAGTTACATATGTAACTTATGTAAAAGGTACATGTACAAGATATAATCGGTTGTATTAGTGTCGAAGGCACGAACAAGATATCAAGACAAGATATATAAACTAAATAGGCATTTACATTAGGTTTTCAGTGACACTATTTTATTGAAAATTCTTTCAACATAAACATAACTACATATTGCCCAATCATTAAATCAGTAATGAGCTTAATTATTGTTAGTTTTATAGATGATTTTTAGGGGCTTAAAAATATATCAATGTGTATAGATAAATTGGTTAAACCGGTTTCAATTTTCTTTATGAAGGCTTATCATTGTCACAGTTGCTATACTCTTGCAAAGAGTAATATAATTTTGGTCAGAAGTGTGCAATGCAGTGAAGGAGACATCTCCGACCCTATAAATTATATATGTAGAGTTTATTATAGTTGGTTTGAAAAGAGTTTATTATAATTATTGAATATTATTGTATGCTCTTCTCTGCTTTCTGCATTCACTGTCTCGTTTCGAGCCCCAGCTGCCGACTCCCCTCTAGTGCCAGGGCTGGCCACTCTTCTCCAGAGCCAGGGCTGGAAACTCCTCTGAAGTGCCAGGGCTGGCAACTCTTCTGATATCTTGCATCTTACATATATGTATACTCTTGATCAGGATCACCTCTGGAGTCGATATAAGCATGTCTATCTGCTTTTACGCAAACTAGTACTATTCATTTCAGTTTTAAAGCTAAACACTTTGCGCAGACCCTTTTTTGCACGCAGCTTATCAATCGGAACGGGAGGGATCGGTCGCCCATATTCTATAGCTTCTACATAACTATACCATCAAAATATCTATAACTTTCATTACTTTGCTGTTACAAAGTAGATTATCAACTTTTAAAATATTCTTTTATGACGATTTGGCGCCGTTTAGAAAATTTTACACAGATACCACAGCTACCATATAACTGAACGATCGGAAACGCCTTATATTTTTCAGTGTACTTTAACACACTTTAAACAATCCATTTGACGATAAACTGGCAAATTTCAAAAATTTTCCCTCGGATCGGCTGATAATATATTATAGATATATAATATTTGTACTTTTACTGTGAAAGAAATTTTGGTGTTAGTGAACAATTTTTTTAAAATCGATTTTATAAGAAACTGCTCGGATTGTAAAGTTGTCCAATAATATCCGATATTTTAGCTTATAGAACATGCGATATTCTATAGAAGGCTTGCTTAATCGGGGTAAACACCCATATACTCCTTGTCCTTAAACCCATTAGGAATAAAGTTTTCTACCCTGTTCAGTTGTTCAGGCGTTCCATTTGATTTGTGGATTCCAAACTGAAAGGGTAGTATTCTTTTTTAGATTTAGCTGATGTCTCGTATATGTACGTGAAGCAAGGAACCGCTCGAACATCTTATCCACTGAATGTACCAGGCTGATACGCCAATATAAATGAGTCAAGGCTGTTCGAGTTCTTGCCAACTTCATGAATCATGCAGATTCATTGTTTCGGGAAGTATTGCACCTTTGGCACGGAATTAAACATGAGCGCCAAGAAGACTTCAGCTCTGAAAGGCAGCACCTGCAATGTGTAGTTATATCTAGCCTATCTTCCCCGCTAATGTTGTTTTGAGATATCCTCTATAGCTATGATATTCCTGATCCTTATTTGCTTATGATGTTAGAGAAAGCTTGAACTCTTGTAAGGGACTTTGAAGGCTGCCAATAAACGTTCATATTTTGTGTTTCTTCCAGATCCCAACGAGTATAGCCAAATAAGCAACAAGTGGCAATAACCGGCATTTGGGGTTCTCGACTTCGGCGCGAAATTTTGTTTAGTCATTAGAGACAGATGGTCAGGGGAGAGTTGGTATTCTGTACTCAATTCACTGGTCCATCTCACTTTGTGATTTGGCCCGCGGCCCTTTCCCTTATGATGGTTAATTATTTTCACACGGTTTCACTTTTTCACTCGTTTGAAAATCCTCCGATAAATCCTGTTAATAATAGGATCCATCTTTCGATCATACTGTCTCTTGACTAAACGCAGGTGAACGATCGCAGGTGAGCACAACGAATGGCAACAAGTATAGCAGAGTAGTAGCAGGAAGATGGCATTCGCATCCTCTATGATACGTATGGTTGATACATTCATATTTTGTGTTTCTTCCAGATCCCAACGAGTATAGCCATATAAGCAACAAGTGGCAATAACCGGCATTTGGGGTTCTCGACTTCGGCGCGAAATTTTATTTAGCCATTGGAGACAGATGGTCAGGGGAGAGTTGGTATTCTGTACTCAATTCACTAGTCCATCCCATCATTAAAAGTCAATGGACTTATATTGAACTTATATTCCCATCCTTCAAAAAGACTATTACAGGAGTGCATTTGTGTGGGGCTAGTGGGGTCATTAAAACCTTTTGGGGAAAATTTTATTTTAATTCGAACCGATTTAGAAATAAGTACCAATATGCAAGTAACCGTCCAATGTTGTCCAAGATATAAATTTAATAAATATAACTTGGTATTATTTCCAACCCTATAAAGTATATATATTCTTAATAAGGATCATCTATATGAATCGATATAAGGAAGTCCTTCTGTCTGTTTCTAGGAACACAAGTTGAAAAATATATCGAAACATATTATTGATGTTTGTTACTGAAATACCTTACACTTTAGAAATTAAAATGTTTTATAAAATCTTAAACCTATAACTCCACATTAAATTCGTATCCGCCGCTGACAAAAACGGGGTTCCATCTATTTGCTTCTCACTCTTTCTCATAACTGAAAAACAGTTTTTGTCGATATGAGTACTAGACTTAAAAAATAATTGGTATGCCAAAAACCTTACGTTTTTTTTTTTAACCGAATTTACTAATCCGTTCACGTAATTGGATTTAGTTGAATTTATACATATGTATGCACGTAAATACCTATGATCCAAAACATTACAGGTAAAATATACAATACTATATTCATGCAGTTGTGTAGATACATAGGTGGAGAAAGGAAGGTGCGAGGTATACTCTCCATACGTGCATACTTAAATGTTCGTTCGAAAAAGTTTGACGTCCGGCTTTGACACGTGTACATACATACATACATACAAATGGAGATTTCTATTGTTAACATATACATTAAATATCGGGTATAGTTTGCCGATCTTTATGGGAACTTGAAAATCATACCAGTTTATTATAAAATGGATTATGAAAAAGTCCCAACGCTTTTAATCTTAAAAAAAAGAGTTATGACATTTAAGATTTTTCACATATATGTACGAGCTCTAATGGCAGCTATAAGATATAGTCGACAATATACTGTAACTGCCATATAACTTAACGATTGGAAATGCTATAACTCATGTTTTTGCATATAGAACCATAGAAATTTCTCCCAACCTCACCCCTTATTTCCTCGACACCATTTCAAACAAATTTTGTGAGACTGGAAAGGAAGATGATAATGATTCGCCAATTTAATAACAATTTTCTAATAATTATATAGCAGCTGTAATTACGGGAACGATAAAATACGAAATTCTTTGAAAATTTTAATTTCAACAAATTAGGGCTTGGCCGTCCGGTTTCGTCTTTTCGACGGGTTGTTTTCCCATTATCATGTGTTCTTTTTTTTTACCAAAACATAGTTTCCCCTTTCAATTAAATTATGAAACTATTATAAAAAGCACTAGCATGATATTTAGTTCAGGCTCATAACCATGAGTCCCCAAGCAATTATAAAAGAATCAAAGACGGATAGTATTTAAAGTATACATACGTTCATAATGTATATACATATTATGTATGTACGTATTTACATATTTAATAGAGTGTATATATGTACATCTAATTGGGTAAAAGCAATAAGCTACATATATAATCAATGTATTTTATCTATAGTCGTTGGGTTGAAGACACTATATTTGTCACGTTTCTTGTAATTTCATTACCAATTTTTATACATAGCAGCTATAGAATAATATAGAATATAGAAAAATTAAAACAATTTGGAAAAAAACTTAATTTCCATTCATTAAATTGGTAATAATGGGCATCAGATTTTAACATTCAGGCATTCATCAGACATTAAGGCATTCCGTTAAAAGTTATTTCAAAAATAATATTTTCTTTTATTTGTGCAGGATATTACAATTTTGTCCAGAACTCTTTTATGCAGCAGACATAATCCTACAATATATATTTTTAGTTAGGACGATGTAATGCAATTTAGTCATTTTGCTTAAAGGCTCCATTTGTGCACGCATATCAAGATAAAAAATTGTGTTGATCTTAAGACAATATTATCAAAGTTTTGGAAAAAATGGGTTAAAATTTTGTATTTTGAAAGATATTAACATGTGCTTTCGTAATAGGTGTAGTAAAAACAAATGAATTATTTAAATAATAGATGCCATATTAAAAAAATTTTTTTTTTAAGAATATTATAATTTTGGTCACAACTATGCAACGCAGTAAAGGAGACATCTCCGACCCTATTATGATGGCAGGTCGATCTATTTTATTAATACAAGTTTTGAATATACCATATATAAGCAAATAGGCGTGGCACGTTTACGCCCCGTAAAATACAAGCAGACCGTTTTTTAACAAAAAAATTAAAGAAAATATAAAAAAAATTGTACAAAACTTTAATTAGTTTTATTAAATAAAATTTATTTTGTTTTATTTTTATATTATTTTCAAGCAATCGACTTCGAACTTTGCCCACAGCCTTCTTGCATTGGCACGCAGTAAATAAGTCGGAAGAGGCGTGGTCGGTCGACTATATTCTATTGCTGCCATAGATTTTCTTCTTATTATTTTTATTTTTAACTTCTGTGACTTTAATTTATAAATTTTTTTTTGGGTGTCCGCTACATTTCATATATTTTAAAAGGACTGGTAGAGTCACAAAACTAACCAATTGAAGTTCATGTGATAGCTGTTAAATATATAAATATGTGAAGCTTCTAATTAATGAAGCCGCCTAGGACAGAGCAAGAGGGCATGATAAGGGGCAAAGGCGCGGTTGCCGGAGCATTCAGCGCACACTTCAACGACCAATCAGAAGATGCTATGCGGTAGCACGGACGCATCAGTGTGCGAAATGCTTAGCTTACACATACACATGTGACCACTGCCTCTGGGTGAGTGCGATTTATGTGCCACTTACTGTGTGAGCCAAAAGTTGGAATGGTGGGTGGAGTGTGGGTTCACATGTGTATGTAAGCATACCTTATTTACGTACATATGTATGTATTTCTATGTACTCAGCTTGATGAGAGTTCGCATGTGCATGTATAGATGTGCACAATATTTGCATATAACGAACAGAAGGCCTGAGATTTAGCCAACATCCACAGAATGTGTTGAAATATCTTCAAAGAGATATATGTCTATATACATATATGTATGTTACTCTGAACAGTGTTTATGCATTTGTGCACATGCGCTAGAAGCGCTATTCATTTCTAGCAATTATATTTGAGATTCAGATTTGTATAGCCAGATCATTATGTTGGAACTGCATATCAAATTTATGTATAACTATAGCCCAGTAAAATTTATTAACGCACATAGTGGTCTGGATCAAAATTTCGTTTGAGTTACGTACGGGATGGAGAGAAATTATCAAGAGTATAATTGGGAATCACCTTTAAAGCGCGAGTGAAACGGAAAGGCAAAGCACTGGTAGCAGCATCAGCTTCGACCGACCCCATCCAATCCCAACTCATTCCCCATGCGTTCACAAAAACAATGAGAACCACTAAATCATTGCCATATATTCTCTTTCTCGCTTACACTTGTGACATTTTCAGAATCTTGTATATGTTTGTATATATACATATATGTAAGAGAAAAAGTATTCGCTAGCGACATTGAGAGTAAAAAAGTTATTCCGTGAGAGAGAATCATGGAGGAGAGAAGAATCATTGAGGAGAGGGAAAATGCAGAAGAGAAACCTAATTTAATTTGTATTGACAAACAGAGAGAAATTGCGAGTGTGAGAGAAAAAAAACAGAACTTCATTATTGTCAATACGCGTACAATACACCCCACTAGCCGAAAATCATTATTGCTATCTGAGAAATTCACGCTGACAACCAGCATGAAAATGAAAACAGGTTCTACGAACTCCAAATCCCTCGGAACCTGGCTATTGTTTCGGCTTTTGGATTCTGGTTAGTTTCGTCGTTGAGTTCGGTTTTGCCTTCGTATTTGGCTTTCTTGCTAATTTCCATTTTCTTGCTTGAAATAAGGTTTTTTTTTTATTTTCTTTTTTCATTGTACCTACGTAAGCGTGAGCGTCTGCATTATAAATGTATTCGCTTCCTCACAGTAGGGTATGTAGCACGGAGACGGAGTCCAAAATTTACAAGCATGGATGAGACGTTGTGGCGGCCCATCGTGAGTCTTCGTGCCATTCATTGGATAAATATACCGACATATACACCTTCAACCTCTTTCCATCAGACCACGAACTAAAATAAATGGGAATGTAAATAAATAATTTCTACATTATGTTCTGCTTTCGCTTCTCTTCTATCTCGGAATTTCTGAATCTGCCCTTGCCTCTGAAGTCGATGATTATTGTGTCTCTTTTCTGCATATTTTCAGACTTCTCTAACTGGGTCCTCCACTGACGTTGTCTTTATGTCGTTTTTTTCGTCTCTTATGGCAACCCGGTAAAAAACGTAAGTTGAGCGTGGGTCGAGAAAAAACGAGACAGGAGTTTGTGGCACTGATGAGTGAATGCCAAACCCAGGAGCTAGAGCACAATGTACACAATTATTGCACTCTAGCATTAACAAAAAAAATGATCTTGTACTTTCCCCGTGTAATTTTCGTACAATTATTTTATTAAACATTTTGTTTTATACATTTTCAAAGGGTTAATACTCTTACTGTTATCTCCCATTATAAAAATACATCTATTAATATCAGTACTTAGGGTGAACTCTTTATTATCCACGTATTAGATAACTTAATAGGATAATCTTATAAAGCTATTATAAACCTTAAACTTTGTAATCTGTAAATGTACAGTAACAGTGTGGCCCCAAAGTTAGACTTTCAATTTCAATTAATTTTTGGTACAGCAGTCAGTCTCATTTAATATATAAAATTATATAAAGTCGAAAATTCGAACTTGCAGGATAAGCACAAACTTGAGTTCTTAGTAACTTGAATCTGCATATAGTGTCAAGTTATCGGGCCCCTTCCACATTTGTGCCCAAATACATCTTAAAACGAAAACTTTGACAACCACCTTAACTCATTCATATGTATTTACGAGTCTACATAGAAACATACACCCTCGCCCTCATAACTAAACGACACACAAATACATTCTCCGCAACCCTACGCACAGATAGACACAGTTCGAAATAGTTCACGTACACAAAGAATATATTGAATGCTAAATATAAAAGCGTGTACACATGCATAAATTCACAGATACATATGGACATGTTTTTTTTTTAATATCAGGGTTACTCTCTTCTTTTATTGCAATTTCCCTACACTTCAACGTGTTTTAATTCCGTTGTTCAGCATTATCGATTTTTATATTTTTTTTTCGAAATTAACGTGATCCTTCAAATAGTAACAGCAAACGCTTGACGATGAAAAGAACTTGATTGAGGGTTGATGTTTTTAACGGAAAAGAATACCATACAATATGTTAATGAAAATGCAAATTACAATGATTTTGATGAGATGACGAGCTATCCTGAGAAAAATGTCGTACATTAGCAATCATTTAATTGGGTCTCATACAATAAACATCTATATGCAACAAATCTAGGGATCCGATATGTACGTATGTATTTCGTAAAATTAATTAACTTTTCGACAAATCAGCTAAACATTCATTCATGTAAGAAAAAACGTAGGGGGATGTGAAACTTCAGTTTATGAAGGCAACGAATCCCGGATGCAAGGTCCCAGCCAGTAACAACTCATATGGTGTGTGCTCGTCGTCGTCAGCAATTAAATTTACTCCGCAAACCCAACCCACCCACGTACATACTGCAAGTCCAATATGTACATCAAAGAGGATGGAGCAGCAGGTGCTGTATAGTATCAGAACAGAGAGGGGGAAGCTTGTGGAAACAGAACAAAAAAGAGAAGATGAGGACTTCACAAACGACAACCGACCAATCAAGACGCGCTTTGGTGGCTGTCGTTCGCTAGTGCTTTGCTCTTCTGTTTCTGTTTCCGCTGTTTCTGCTGTTTTCGTTAATGCGCCGACACCATCTGAGTTTTAGCAAAGAAAGAGCGGGATATTAAGCTCTCTTTAGATGCCTTCGTTACTATCATCATTGTTTTTGGCCGTGCCTTAATTATTCGGTTGACTTCGGCTATCAGCTCGGTTCGGTTTATTTCGGAAAAGCTCGTTTTGTTCCAACCAAATACGATAATCACACCACCATCAGTTCAAACTGGAAACTCCGTCATTGGCTAATTAGACTTGGCTTTTAATTAACCAGAGTGTAAAGGGTGAGAGCTACCGAATAACGAGAAATTTAATTGGTGTATGTTTTGGGCTTTCTCTATCCAAAGTAACCACGATGTATAAAGTAGGGTAGATACATTTGCATAGACATACATGTATACATATGTATGTATATAAATATATACGATGTTAACAAAACAAGAAAGTTCGGATGTAGTCTACTATCTCCGCTTTAGGATATAAATGATACCAGCCCCTTTTCCGAATAAAGGTTATTTTTTTTAAACAAACCTCGAAAAAATGTGGCTTATTCGAAAAAAACACATTTTTCAGCTAAACCTTCTTAAACATCTTAATTTCGGTTTTGCCTACAAGGTTACGTGTGTTTCTACCCAAAACTATTCTTTTAGTTTTTAAGCTATTGACTTCTAACTTTGCATAGACCCATCTTTCCTTTGCACACAGTATATAAATCGAAACGGCTGGGATCGGTACTGAATGATCGGCATTGCTTTAACTTCCAAGTTAATCCTGATAAAAATTAAAATAACAAAATGCGCTAAGAGTATCGTTTGTAAGATTCTGAGCACATCTAGAAAATTTCAAACAAATCGGTCGACTATATTTTATAGCTGACACTGAACGATCGGAAATTCCAATGCTTTGGTGTTTTTGGTACTAAAAGCTTTGGAATTTGTTCAAAATTCTTTTTTTAGGAACTAGTTATATACTTATAAGGATCGACCAATTATATCTACTATATACTACTAATAGAAACTGCCATTTAACTGCAAGGATATATAAACGTTGTCTTCGGCTGAAGTTAGCTTTCCTTTCATATTTTTTTTTAAATTAATTAATCGTTTTTTCTATCTAGATTTACAAGGGCAAGAATTTTAATTTTAAAATTAATACAGGCATCCCTCGTATAAAGCGCTTTTATACAACGCGGTTTCGATATAACGCGATTTGGAAAAAAATATGTTTCAGTACAACGCGTAATTTTGGCTTACATATGTATATGTATAACGCGAAGGGGAAAATACATACCTATAAAATCTGGAAGAATAACAATAAAGTTTTTAATAAACCTCTAATTTGTTTTAGTTTGTTTTTAAATTGTTGAATGTACACATATTTATTTAAATTTTTTTTTTTTAATTTTGAAATATGTACATATGTATATGTATTATTATTCATATCTTGTGTTTTTAATTGTATAAGAAAGTCTGATTTCTTGTATTGAGTTAAAATATGTGCATCTATTATTTAGTACGTATTTTATTTAAAAAAAAAACTTATTGGAACATAACCCCCAAATTTATATAAAAATTAAGGTTAATATAACGCGGATTTACATAACGCACAATTCTTCTGGAACGTAACTATCGCGTTATACGAGGAATACCTATATTTCATATTTTTATATCCTTGCAGATATGAGCAACTCCGTCTGTCTGTCAGTTTTTACGCAAGCTCTTAGTATTAAAGCTATCGACTGTCTTAAACCCGTCACATAACTGAATGATCGAAAATGCTGTAGGTTAGAATTTTTTTACAGATTAAAAATTTGAAATTAGCTTTGAGTTAGAAAAGTTATGAGGATCTAAGCCAATTTATATAATTTTGTACAGATTGGAAGAAAATATGTATATCCACATATGGTTTATTTGCCATAAGACTGAACAATCGAAAATGCAAGTTTTTGCATGTTTATGCCTTTTTGGGAGCAGAAGTTTAGGACTTCTTAAAATGGTCTGATTCTGAAGCTATTATAAGAATTGGCTAACTATATCCGATATTTTTTTTATATCTCTTACGAATATAAATCTTCGTATAACTGCAAGGGTATATAAACTTCGGTCCCGCCTGAAGTTTAATTTTCTTGTTTATGCTACGATTTTTACTCACCTGAGGTCTTAATAGCCGTAAAATCCGAAAACAGCTGCCTGATACGTTGATAATATTTATAATTGGGAGTTTGATTAAGTTGTTAGATATTTCCTAGGGCGATTTGTTTCTTACTATTACTTAGTAGTGATGATTTTGTACTATTGTATGCTTTATCCTTAGACTTAAATATTATAGGAACTTTTAAATCGAGTGATCGTAGACGTTGGTGAGTTTTTACATTGGCCTGTAAAACCTAGATTTTAATTTTCCGTTAGAAATAAGTAAACAAATCAAAACAAATAATAGTTAAATGATTAAGACTAATGCAGTTTAAAATAAATATCTGTATAATTAATTTTAAATGGAGATCCGTTGTGTAATATTATATATTTTTTAATTATATGCACATAGTTTCCCAGACTCGCTCTTTCGCGGTTTGCAACTTATTGACGCGTCAATATTTTTAAAGGCCATAAAAGACATTTATATATAAATATTTGATAGACATGAAGTTAAAAAAATGTTATAAAAACACACATATGCAGATATTTATGAGCTTTTTATTGTGTTATAAGATATAAACATATGCTCAACATAGTCTTTTACCAGGCACAAGTATAATGAAAGGATGTGAGGGCTGCAACAACATGTGTGTTGTTTCGCAGAATAAAATGTCAAGGAGGGTGTCAGGTGGCCATTGAACAGATGATTGACCGGTGTTGCCGAGTGTTAGAGTTACGGTATTTTCCGCAAAATGTGCCAGTCACTAGGATCGACTCTTATTGTAATACTGAGCAATTATTGGAGTGCCTAAAGGGGATCCCAAATATATTTATATATTTAAATCAGAAATACATAAAACCCCACGTAATATAAATGTATATTTTTGTGTCTACTTAGTATACACACATCTGTATGTGGAAAAACCTTGGCCCAAGAAAATGCGAATACGAGTGAGCGAGTTAGGTATTATGCGTGTGTGTGGGTAAGTGAGTGTATACACGCGCGATACGCCCAGCGATTTAATTTGCCAACTTTTTCTGCGTTTTTTGCATTTTTAATATCAACACTTTTTTCCTAGTTGGCTGCTTATAACGAAAGCGAGACAGTTGTCTCTTTTTTATACATACAATTGCACACACGCACATTCGTAAATGGTAACCGACTTTTAATGTCCCCCAATACGGCAGAGAGAGATGGGATAGCAAGCACGATAAAGACAGAAACAAAATCGAGAAAGAGAAAGACATTTTTGCATACACTTCTCTCGTGAACCAGTAAGTCATTAAGTTGTCGCGATTGCGAATTATAGAGAATTCATCTAAACACCCCTTTCAATGCGCGCTCATTTTTTAGATTGCTTTTTTTCGCCTTCACACAACGGTATCCTCCGTTCAGTTTTTGGAATATTACGAGTAAAATTTTCGTAGAAAATTAATCATCCTTAATTTCTTGGATCGTGTATCAAACATTATTTCACTGTTTTAAAATAGTTTACATATAAATAGGTTTATGTCATTATTCTTATCGTTCATGTAACTAACCGAGAACTTTGGTAAGTTACACTTTTTATTTTCACCACTTAAACAATATATGCACTCTAGTAAATGCAGTTTTACTATTTCATTTCGGTGAGCTTAAAAACACTTTGTGACGTCTTTTTCTTAACTTTGAAGTATAACATTTGGAACTGCTCAAACAGTGTATATTATGCTATTTATCTTCTATCATTCATCAGTTCACTGTCTATTGGTACCCTCAGGTAGACGCGCGGAAATGACGGGCACTCAGAACCAAATGCGTAGCGTTATGTGGTTACTTAAAGAGCACCATTCATGCAATAAAACACGTATTTTATAGATCAACGGTCGACCGGTAATTAAATTTTTTTGGGCGAATATTTTGCTTCAATTGAATATTGAAGTGGATTCATGTCACAACTCCGATACAGACGCCACCAGACACAATCACAGACGCGGTATAATTATCACCAAAGAGAACCCCACAAGGAAATCACAGTATGTGAGAACTCACAACTCACCATCCGACCCGCATCTGTTTCATTCAACGGCTTTTTTCGAACGAACAGTCAAAATATTCAACCATGTCCGAGCTCGTGCGCAACCCCGTTTTCGTCCGTACCCAGTTCGTACATACGGTACGGTTCGTAAATGCCCTTCGGATCGCTCTTTTCGTCGGAAGTGGTTCTCTCTTGAAAGCGACTTAGATGAGAGCTAGGCTTGCATGTGTACTTACTGTTAACGCTTATGTTACTCTCAATCTTTCTCTCTGTCTCTCCGGCACTCTCCCACATAAAGGTCTCGTTCCCCCATAAAAACGAAACCAAATATAAAGGGGGAATGATGCGTACATAGCGAGATTTCGGAGTCTGTTTGTCTTGGCGAAGTAATCGTAATGGGGTAATTATTGCCACGCAGAGTGGTAATTATGAAAGAAGGAGACGGGAACAGATATGGAAAACAATTTACCAATGTGCTTTACGCTCTGTCTATGAGCCTCTCTTTTCCTCCTTTTTACCACCAAACAGCACATAAGGTGTTTGAATTTCTTATGTGGGTGCAGCTTAAATATAATTGTTTATACCTTTGATATTATCGCCGTCGGAGCTTAAAGTCTTTACTATGGCTGAAGCTCTACATTTTACAGTATACATATAAAATTTTTTACCAAAAACTTACGCTATTTTTTTTACATCATGATTGTGTATTTTTTATATATTAGGTGTAAAATATGCTATCTAGGTAAGACTGTGAAACCCTGTCAAATTTAAACGTAATCCTTGTGTAAACCATTCGTTTATCCAATTCATCTTTTAATTGCTTTATTTTATTTTTACTAAAAATATTTTTAACTGCCCCTATTTTTACCTTGCCCCGAATGTAGGTAGCAAGTATTAAAAAGGAACCAAACTTATAATCGAGAAACTAGCCTTTAGCCTATTTTTTATTTATAAACCTACATATGTATAAACGGCATTGAACAGAATCTTCGGCCCCATATACATATATTAAATTTTAATTATTAAATTTCTCAACTCAATTTTACACAAACTTCATCTAGTTGGGTTTTAAGAGTTTCTCTTTGAGATGCAGAATAACAACAAATTATTAAAAGATCGACTCGCCTATTGATAGAATAATATAAAATATAAATGTACTCGCTTTTTGAATCTAATTATGAATATTCGTATAAATGTGTATTTGTAATAAGCAGCATGATTCATTCTTTGCTTAGTTCGGGCGGAGTCGTAGTTTATATACCTTGCAATTAAACGGATGATTTTATTGGTAAGAGATATAGCAGATATCTTGACAGATACCTTGTACCTATAAGAACTTTAAAACTATACCAGTTCCTTATAAAATGTGTTTTGAGTAATTTTTCAAGTTTCTTCTCCCAAAAACACCAAAGTAATCTCATTTCCGATCGTTTAGTTACATTTTAAACGGACACGCTGATTTTATCGTATAGCTACCATACTATACGATAAAATCAGCGGGTCCGTTTAAAATGTTTCATCAGCCAAACCATGAAAAATATAGAATTTCTGATCGTTCAGTTCATATTGCAGCTATAGGATATAGTCGTTAAAGCCCAAATCTTCCGACATGCAAATTAGAGAAGGCTGTTTGCTAAGTTTGAAGTCGATAGCTGTACAATGAAGATACAAGTTTTTTTTCTATTATTGTATCCAGAAGGTTATCGTGATAAAGAATATAAATACATATATAGTTATTAGGGTCGGAGATGTCTTCTTCATTGGGCTTAAAACTTGTGGCCACTTTACAAGTACCGGGTAGAAAAATATCTTCCGTTTCGGAAAGGCCGGACATCATTACGTTTTAAAAAGTAAAATTAAAAAAAAAATGTTTAAAGGGAAAAACGAAACACTCCTGTATAATCAAGTTTATATATAGACTTCATTATTCTCAAACAGTTTCAAAATGCCATTTTTTGTGAATTTTTTGTTAACCACAAAAATTATAGGGTCTCGACTTCACACCCTCATACAGACAAACAAAAACAGCCAGGAATTGATTGACTCGATCTAATCAAGAGTACATACATATATGTCGGAAACGTTGTTTTTTAGTTGTTTTATACGTTTGCACGAATTTAATATAATCCAGTATTGAACGAGGACCGGGTAGATTTGTGTGAAAATATCTGTCTTTCAGCAAAGAGATAAAAGAAACACCCAACATTTAATTGTACAAGACATTAACAAATAATAACGAAGGGGGATAACAACCTTCCAGGTGTGGGTGACCACTCCTCAAGACGATAGCAAAAGGAAAAGGGCCCACAAGACATTTTGAGAGAGAGAGAGTGATCAGAAAACCAAATAGTCTAGCAGTTGAATGTTTATTCGAAGGTAAGGTACACTTCTGGCTTATCAAATATTTAATTAAAATTACAGTGTGTGTACTTACAAATAAACACCCATATGCAGAATGCTAAGGTTTTTGAGTTAGATATTTTAAATAAATACAGGTGATCAAACAATTTTTACGTACTTTGACAAAAACTATTATGTTAGTTTTTAGTGGTCATTAAAGCTATTTAAGAGAAGAAAAAGCTACTCGTAACTTCAAGAAGAGCCAATGTTTAAATACCATTGCAGTTATATTGCAATGGAATGCAATAAAAAGTCCCAATTGATTATGTGCAAAACGATAGTTTCCAAGAAAATTAGACTAGTGACTAGACAGAGACTAGACTTCAGTCTATAAAAGCTCTTGAATACATTTTTTTTATAATCATTTTATTATTTATTATATATACAGCTTTTATAGACTGAAGTCTAGTATATATGTATATATATATTATATTATACTAGTACAAACTTGTTGCACGCAGTATATAAATACATATACGGCCGAGATCGGTGGACTATATCTTATAGCTTTCATATAACTGAACAATCGAAAATATTGTAGGTTTTTTGTTTAACTCTTATCTAAATAGAGCTCAACCTACGTTTACATATTTATAAAATCATTCAGAATAAGGCGCGGCAAGTCCAGTAATGCGGGTCTATTCACAGAGACACACTCAGTGGAAAGAGACAGATTGGTTTTAAGATTGAAAGGAATTCATAATGAGTTAACTTTTGACTGCATAATCTTTGGTTGTAATAAAATTCTTATTTATGGTTTTGTGTCCACCAAAAAATATGTTTAATATTCAGAGAGCTTCTCACCAAGAATGTATGTGAGTCTTGTGTGCTCTCCAAGATATTTCCATTCAGTGTTGACAGCCGTCAAGATACGCGGACTGCTCACCCAAAATTATTTTCTTTCAGCATTGACAGCTGAAGCGCTGGCTGTGATTAGCTTTTTATATCTTGTAAAGGGTATTCTAATTTTGGTCACAAGTGTACAACTCACACCTGTGGGGTGGCCGTGGCAAAAATTGACACAAACTTGATATGTGCGGACATTACAGTAGCCAACATGTCAAATACCATGTCCCTATATCTTATAGTCTCTGAAATGGAAATGGCTAGATCGACTCGGTTACTGATGCTGCTTAAGAATATATGTGTACTTGTATATATACAAATTTTTATCATTGATAAAATATTTTCGACAAATCCTTGAAATGTGAAACAACAACCAACATATATTGGGATATACATATGAGATATAGATTAGATATATGTAAATTAGGTCGAAAATAGTTCCTTCTCTGTGTAAGAATAAACGGATAAAATATACCTTTCGATTCTGCGATCTTTTCGCCTTGTTTCCCCTGGTTACAAACTATATATGACGATATAAAGAGAGATTTAAGTATGAAATTGGATTTCCAAACCGAATGTTAAGACAGATATATGTGACACCAATTCAGAATTCTTGTAAACATTTAAAAAAAAAACATTTTTTTTGATAAACATATATATACGATAATTTCCGCGGGCTACGTATATTTAATTTTTATTCTTTTGTAGCGTTATGTTAGTACTTTTGTCCCTAATCATGCTAAATTTTTGAAAGTTGATTTGTTAAAAAATTTTTTTGTCTCGTCTTTGATTTTCGTGATAAAATTGCTCAAGAGATGTTAGACTCGGTCCATGTCAACCAAAATGTACTCCAGAGGGTTATAACTGGTGACGAATCGTGGGCTTATGGTTATGATGTGGAAACCAAAGCTGAATCATCCCAACAAAATGCTAAGACCGAAAAAAGCGCACCTAGTTCAGTCGAACGTTAAAGTTTTAATAGCAGTTTTCTTCGATTGCAGTGCCGTTGTGCATTATGAGTTCTTGGCAGAGGGTAGTACTCTCAATAGGGACAACTACCTGCAAGTAATGCCTAATATGAGCGAATCAATCTGCTACAAACACCCGGATTTGTGAAGAACAAAAACTTACTTTTTTATCATTATACGCCCCTGCTCACACATCGTTGTTGGTGTACGAACTTTTTCCAAAAAGAACATAGCAATGATGCCGCAGCCAACGTATTGCCTAGAACTGGTGCCCTGTGTTCCCAAAACAGGGAGACGGCCTCGAAGGAGGAGCTGGACAAGATCACAAAAAATGGTTTTTCAAGTGCTTCGCGGATTAGAAAAAACGTTGGCATAAGTTATATTCGAGGGGAATTACTTTAAAGGAGACAAATAAATAATTTTTGAATAAATACAAATTTTGCGATACTTTTTGAAAAGACCTCGTAGATATTTATTCATACTTATATTAGAATCGGTTTGTGAATAAAAGGTATAATAAATCCATAATTGGTATAACTCCATATGTTAGACACAGTAATTACATACATTAAATAAATGTACATAATTTTCACATGCACACAATTTCATATCCAATTTTGCTAGAATTGAGTCACATTATTTGGGTACTCCTCACGTCAAAGTGGTCGTAAAAGACATAAAGGGACCCTAGCTATGCTTGAGAAGTAATTATTACAGAGTTTTCTTACATTCCTTATATTTCGAATCATTTCAAGAGATGTGTATCATAATTTGCTTTTTATGAAAATGAATTCTTATCCACTAATTCTAATAAAATCGTTCATCCCCAGAATACATACCTTGGCCAAAATTAGTCGAAAACATTAATTATTTACACACTCACTGCTGTATATTCATAAATATGTATGAACGTATATATTCTTGCAGCAATGTACCTAATCATAAGTCTCAACTATGTCCGCTAACATTGAGCTTCTTTTCTATTAACAAGGTGATTTTTTTGAAACAGGGTACCTAAGAATTTTAAAACGAAAAATATGCTATTTTAACCTAATACAAAAGAAGAAAATAAACCTTATCGTCTTGCTGTTAAAATGCGGTTTTTATTAAAAGGTTTCCCCTTTTTTTTGCCTTTATATTTTAAGTTAGAAAAGAGAGTAATTCGAATGTACATATTTATAAATGTTTTTTAATAATTATGTATTTAAATGTTTTTAGCAATAAATATATATGCACAGGGTATTATAATTTTGTTCACAAGTGTGCAAGACATCTCCGACTCTGAATATGTATTATCATCAGGATTACCTCCGGAATCGATATAAGCATGTCCGTCGGTCCGTCCGTCTTCTACGCTTGAGATTCTACTCAAGCTCTCAGCTTGAAAGCTTTCCAATTTCAACTTTATAAACACACTTCTTCCTATTGCACGCAGTATATAAGTCTCAACGACCGGGTTAGGTGGACTATATCTTATAGCTGTCACAAAACTAAACTGCCATATTTTTGTAGTATAAAGTTGCAATTCGCTTATCTTTCCCATAAGGATATGCGACCATATTCAACTAAAAACTTAAAATTTGCTCACAGTTGCTTTTATGAACATCTAGGCCATTTAAAAATTGTCTACGAATCAGACAACTGTATATTTAAGCTGCCGTAAACGTTCGAAAGTGCCACAACTTTGGTGTATTTGTGAGTAGAAGCTTGGCGCTTTTTTAAAAATTATTTTTATAAGGAACTTATAAGGAACTAATTTGGAAGTTCTTATAAGGATCTGCCAAATTTATCCAATATTTAAATACAAGGGTATATAAACTTCGGCTCCGATGGAAGTTAGCAATACTTTCTTTTTATACCCTTAAAAAAGGGTATTATAATTTTGTCCAGAAATGTGTAACGCATTAAAGGAAGCATCTCCGACCCCACAAAGTATATATATTCTTGATCAGCATCAACAGCCGAGTCGATATAGCCATGTCCGTCTGTTTCTATGCAAAAAATAGACAGTACTTTTAAAGCTAGCGTTTTGAAATTTTTACCAGATCATTATTTTTGTTGCACGCAAATCAAGTTTAAGAATCGGTTGGATCGGACCACTATATCATATAGCTGCCATACAAACGACCGATATGAATACAAGTCTTTGTATGGGAAACTTTTTTGTTTTCCAACCTATTGCAACCGAATTCAACATTTATTCATTTGACATAGCCACACATGATTTGTAAAAGTTTGGTCCGGATCGGACCACTATATCATATAGCTGCCATACAAACGACCAATATGAAAACAAGTCTTTGTATGGAAAACTTTTTTGTTTTCCAACCTATTGCAACCGAATTCAACATTTATTCATCTGACATAGCCATACATAATTTGTAAAAGTTTGGTCTGGATCGGACCACTATATCATATAGCTGCCATACAAACGACCGATATGAAAACAAGTCTTTGTATCGAAAACTTTTTTGTTTTCCAACCTATTGCAACCGAATTCCACTCTTATTCATTTAATATAGCCATACATAATTTGTGAAAGTTTGGTCCGGATTGGATCACTATATCATATAGACGCCATACAAACGACCGATATGAAAACAAGTCTTTGTATGGAAAACTTTGTTGTTTTCAAGGGTATACCATCTTCGGCAAGCCGAAGATAACTTTTCCCACTTGTTTATAGTTCATTTTATATGTGCTAAATATTCCTTTTGTTTTGGTACTGGAACACGTATAAACAAGTGAGGAAAGTTATCTTCGGCTTGCCGAAGATGGTATACCCTTGAAAACAAAAAAGTTTATATAGTGGTCCGATCCGGACCAAACTTTCACAAATCGTGTATTGCTATGTCAAATGAATAAATTTTGAATTCGGTTGGAATAGCTTGGAAAACAAAAAAGGAAAACTTTTACAAAGACTTGTTTTCATATCGGTCGTTTGTATGGCAGCTATATGATATAGTGGTCTGGTAAAAATTTCAAAACGCTAGCTTTAAAATTACTGTCTATTTTTTGCATAGAAACAGACGGACAGACGGACATGGCTATATCGACTCGGCTGTTGATGCTGATCAAGAATTTATATACTTTGTGAGGTCGGAGATGCTTCCTTTAATGCGTTACACATTTCTGGAAAAAATGATAATACCCTTTTTCAAGAGTATAAAAATTCTCCCAAGCTGTATAGTAGCCAGAAAATAGTAAGCATTGTGAATTATTATATTACCCTGTTTCACAAGGATCAAAACAGAGTTAAACAGATTTAAGATATATTTTATTAATTTCCTTGTCGTACTCGTGCAGAACATTAAACGGATAATTATACCGGCGATTCCGGTCAAATACAGACACACATACATACATGCACAATAAGGAAAAATACGGGGATGCTAAGTATGCGGTCAATCCGGGCAAGTTTAATGGGGGAGACTGTATTTCAATTATAATTGTTTCAGCGGAGATTTTAATTTACAAAAAAGGCAAACGCTGTGGTAAGCTAATGCGCTTGAAGGCGGAATCAGAAAAGAAATCCCGATAATCGTAACAAGTGTATAATTGTTTGTTTGTAGAGTTTTATTAAGTTAATTTTATCAAAGAATTTTGACCCTTGGCAGTTTCGAAATTCGTTTCTTTATGTAATATTATGAATATTTTGTAACAGTTGCTTAGTAGACTTTTCTTCACCCTAAAAAAACACGTAATAAACTCTTTAAAATCAATCATCCAAAGAAGAGATTAAAAATTGCCATGCTTTAAAAATTTTTCCCATTAGTGAAACAAGTCTATAAAGTGGGATCGCAAAAAGTCAAATAAATTTGCGATCCACTTTAGATCTCAGGCAGATACAACTAGCTATGTGATTCCACTGATAAGTTCCAAAATTCATTAAGGATTATTAACTGAGACCAACAAAATCGAACTTATTCCTTAATAGTAGTTTTACTTTTTCCATGTCTTTTGGGTTCCCCAAGCAAAATTCTGAAAAAATTAGGTTGGATAGCTCAGTTTTCGTGGCAGAAGAGGAAATGAACAAAGTTGACCATATATTGAAATATGAATGTATGCCGTGTAATCGCATATACTACAATACAATATGTAACCTTTTTGACATATGATGTACAAGCTTAAATTAATGAATGGATTTCACCAATTTTACATGAAGTCAAAGAATGGAAGCTTAAAGTATATTATATCTTGGCACGTACCAATGACGAAAAAAATAGCAATTGGACCACAAGACATTTCGAACATCCCCAATTTCCGTGAGGCCACCTGGCCATCGCTACCGCCAAGTTAAACTGATGGCGTACAAATTTAGTCTTGTAAATTTCCGGCATGTAGCAGGTAAATGAAACAAAGACAACTATGGCGCTAATGTTTTTGCGATTTTTATACTGTCATATAACTAATCAATCGGAAATGCTAAAACTTCAAAGTTTTTTCAGATAGAAAATCCGAATTCAATAATAGCTTTTTTTATAAATATTTACCTAGAAAATAAATACCTACCTAGAAGTTTGCATACGGATCGCCTCGGATCCTATAGATGACATATAAAGAAAAGACACCATTTGACTGAAAGGGTGTATGAACATCGGCTCTGCCCGAAGTTAGCTTTCCTTTGTAGTTTAAATTATAAGCAACCGTTTATTTTTTTATTTTAAACAATGCTAAAATTTAACTACTTTGTGAAGATAGTTTTGGTGTTGATTCAATTTAAATTTCGTCAATGTCAGCGACCAAAAGAACAAGGTAATGTGAGGTCTAGTAAATATATATTATGAAAAATAATGGTTGTTTATTAATGTTTTTTTACGTTTCCTCCGTGCGATAAAATCACTTTTGCCTTTTGACAATATCGCATAGGACTATCTTTTCTACGCATATGTAAATATCCATATGTAAAACCGTATCGGATGAGCCTGTGAGAAATTCAAAATAATTTTTTTTTTTCGAAAATTAACAATTTGGTTAATCACCCTAGTCCAGTTTATTAGCATAAAAAATGTACACGCATCGCCACTATTACGAATTGTTGTGCCTCTGTATGTTTTGTCATAATAAAACATATTATTGATGTTCATATATGGTATATCTATTCAAGTCCGTAAAAAATATGTATCTGTAAATATAAATCGATGTTTGGAGGGTAGATGTTCTTTCATTTTTGCAAAACCAAAAAATCGATTTTCCATAATTCAATGTTAGAAATTTCAGATGCTAAAACTGCCAAGAATTTTTTATCCAATTTTTCATGGACGAAAAAAACTTTGGGGTGCCATACCAGGCATGTACGCTTGGTAAACTCTAGAATGCCCTACAACGACAACAGCACTCAGCACTGTGAACAACGTCAAATAGGGTATTCACAATACCATAGCAAGAGCCAGCGCGAAAAAAAACACAACCCAAATAAAAAAAACTACCCCGACAAAATTATAATGAAGTTGGTGGTGGCACAGAGAAGGAAGGGAAAAATGTGCGTTGGAAAACGAGAATCGAAAGAAAAACCAGCAATAGTGAAAAAGGACTCAGACTTTGGCATAAGCAGATGGAAGTGGAATGGGCACTTTTCGCCACCTTTCATCTGTTTGTATTGACGGAACACCACCGAAGAACACCACCCTAGGAAGAAATTAATAAAAAAACGAAAAAAAATCGCTGTTTTACGTATACATAAAAATTGCGAGATCATCCACGAAGTTGAAACAGGAAGCCCCTGACGCCCTATTTTATTTCTACGTACATAGTGTATTGTGTTTTTCAATTCCTTAAAAAAGAAACTGCTATTATTTGTTTCGATGTGCGTCTAGATGTCTCTATAAAAATGAGAATCAAATTTGAAAGGTATAAATTGTTTTTCTTTTGTTAAACAATACTATTCCTGTGCATGTCAACCTGTAATATATTATGATGCCATATATGGTATGATGCATATGATGCAAAATAACGATATGTACATACATAGGTAAAAAAAACTGGCCATCTTTTGGATATTAAGTGGTATTAATGAAGTGAAACGTTTTCTCATTTTAGATAGTTTTACAAAAACCATAAAGATAATGACAGATTAATAAAGGTCAATACTGTGTCCACTAATAATTCAGATCAACAATTTATGCACCTTATGGAACCCTAGAACGATTTGTATCTTTCTACGTGCAGAGCTTATTATGACTTATTTTCAATTACTTAAATAGGAAATTATCTTTTAAAATAAAAATGTTAAACACTTATAAGGCAGCATATACGTATTTATGTGTATGTGTATTGGATTATAAAACATACAACAAATTATTCGATTAGGAAGAATTCGATGAAGGATGTTAAAAAATGATTCTCCTGACTAAAAGATTTGGACAAAATTCAGAAAAACCGCATGCCGGATAATTTTAAAAATATTCGAATATACGTATTTTGGCGGCTGATTGCGGAAAAATGACGTGTTTAATCAAATAATGAGAAATTATTTTTGACAATTTCATTATATAATACAGTATAAAGCAATTTTTCTTCGAATAACCCTAGATTCCTGGAAAACCTGAAACAAGGATTTGCCTAAAACCGTCGGTAATATTTACCATAAATTTTTATCTAGATAAATTTAAAATGATTATTCGTATAACGCATGGGGTATAACTATGCCCGATCGATTGAAACCGAAAGGTACATATTTATAAACGAGAAAAGAATATATATTAATAAATGCGTAAAAGTTATAAGAATATATGAAAAAGTGAAATATGGGGAAATTTGTTTTTGGCACAAGACCTAAATCTCTATTTTTGGTGGTGGCAGCAGCATTGTTTGCGTGCATGTTTCAGAGTTCGGATCTTGCATGTGAGTTTAACGTCTGCATAGTGGTCCCCGGCCGATTTAAACCCGCACAAAAATCTGATCTTGATTGAGCCGCACAGATGGAATCACAAGTTGTTTAAAGACGAATGCGACTGCGACACGAACTGGATCGGGCGGGTGTCCAAAATTTTCACTGTTTATTCCTAACTAGGCACAAGGTAAGTGACTGGTAATTGGTAATTAGGCCCTAAACCTGCGGCTAGCGAAGGATTGGTCGGCAATCCCGTCGGCGACGAGTAGCTCGGCTTGAGCAGATAGGGTAATAGGACTACTGTAAATTTCAAAATTCACTGCAATATATATTATATATTATAAACCGAACGAACTTTTTACTTGACCTAATACATCGCGATAGAAAAAAAAGTAGACTTCCGGGGTATGTGGTTGTACAAGTTAACACGAAAGTTTAGTAGCCTTCGCGCGTACTTGTTACGGAACCCATGCACGCCTAATTCTGAAACAGCGAAAATGCCGTTCTATGCTCCCAGTCAAGAATGACTCATATTAACGTGACACTTGCATGCGTCGCTAGTGCAGAGTTAGCGCCCGTGAGATGCCTGCGGTCTATTATTTTACAGCGCGACACTTTGTATCTTAGTATAAGCAATATTTTATATATTATTATATAATATTATATATTTTGGTTTCCACCGCTCTAATTCGATTATTATAATTCAGTTTTATATTTGATTTGAACTAAAGCTTCGTAAATATTTTGCTCCGGCCATAGCCATATAAAATTTCATATTAATTTCGTTGCATTGCAAAGCCACAAGGCCAGTGATTGTGGAAGAAAGTTCTTTCCAGCGTAATCAACCTAAGCCATCAAACAATCTCATCCTGTGAAGGAAGAAAGACGTCTGTCATCGACACCTTAAGGAAGAAGAGCCCAGGACACACGACGTATTCAACCAGAAGGAAGAGGATTCATAACTGGAGCCCAACCACAACAGGAACCAACACCATTAAATGGGATTCACAAAACATGTACATAGTGCATTCTCACCTTTTGACAGATGCACTGGCGAAGAGAGAGCTGCCACCATAAGGATCGTAGACAGTCCAAGTGCTTCTGGCCCGCCAATACAGCCCGTCGAACCAACGGAGATTGCGCAGGAGATTGCCTCCCTAAAAAATGGCAAGTCACCAGGTCCTGACCGTATCGATGCAACAACACTGAAAATGTTGCCCCTAATCTGTACCCAAAGGCTGGCTAACATCTTTAACAGCTGCTTTCGTCTAGGGTACTTCCCGAAAGAGTGGAAGCGTGCTGAAGTTATTGTCCTCCTCAAGCCTGGAAAACCTGAAGCCAATCTAGCCTCGTATCGTCCGATTAGTTTGCTGGCAATCCTCTCCAAAATACTTGAAAGAGTATCTTTGCGTAGAGTGCTTCCAGTCTTCAGACGCTTCCATGGAACACCTGAGCAATGCCACCGGCTTGTTGAGAGCATACTTGAGGGCTTCGAAAAGAATAAGTACTGCTGCGCCGTTATGCTGGATGTGAAACAGGCGTTTGACAGAGTCTGGCACCCTGGACTCCTTTTCAAAATTAAATCCCACCTCCCAAGTTCCCTTTTCGCCTTCCTCGAGTCATACACAGAGGAAAGAGAATTCCGTGTGAGATGGGGATCATCAATCAGCACGCCTAGGCCCATAAGAGCAGGAGTACCTCAAGGAAGTGTTCTTGGACCCATCTTGTACACACTCTACACAGCGGACCTTCCCATTACCCCCTCCCGGAACCACCCAGTAGCCACGTATGCCGATGACACCGCCTTCCTAGCCTCTGCCACAGATCCCCAGTAAGCCATCAGCCATCATCCAAAAACAACTGGATGCTCTGGATCCATGGCTGAAATAATGCAACATCGTGGTCAACGCGGAGAAATCCTCCCACACAACCTTCGCACTACGCAGGGGGGAATGCCCCCCCGTCACACTCAACGGGAAAACCATCCCTATGAATATATTTTGAAAACATTTCAAAATATCTAGGGCTGGCCCTGGACCGCAGGCTCACATGGCGCCCTCACCTGATCAACGAGCGCAACCAGGCCAACCTACGACTCAAGCAACTGCACTGGCTCCTGGGGAGAAGGTCCAAGCTCAGGGAAAAACCCAAACTCAAAAACCCTACTCACATACAAAGTAGTCCTGAAGCCAATCTGGACCTATGGGATTCAGATGTGGGGCACGGCAAACAGTTCAAACAGTATCAAGCCAATCCAGTCCAATCCATCAAGCCAGTAAAAAGCCAATCCCAAAGACGAGTGAAGAGGAAACACCCGCTTGACCTCCCCCATCAATAGACCCCTAAGTCAACCTCCTTAAAAATACATTCCATGTACCTCCCTTATGTGAATGTCAACCCCAACCATTTAATGGTTGTCCACTCGTGCAGATTTTAAATTAAAAATAAGAACGTTACAAAAAAAGTTAGTTTAAGCAGAAACCTGAAGTTAAAACTGAAATTAAAAAAAAAATCATAATAAAGAGAAACTAAAAAAAAATTTATATAAAACACACTCACACTAAAAAAACCGCTCTATACTGTGCAGAGTACACAAAATCAGGTGCGTTAATTCGCTGATGAGTTAGCCAAGACCGTATAGACAGATAAAAGTTTAATACGACAGTGAGAATAGTTGGGATTTGGACCAAGAACGGGGTTGGCCAGTAGTTAGTCGGACAAATTTCGAGATGCATGCCCATCAAATTAAGGCACTTGTAGACAATGATGTCAACCAACCCTTGTCTCAGCAACAGTCTCATTTTCCATTACAAAAAATCTCTGTCAATCCAGATATTAAGATATACGTGTAATAGAGGCAATCAGCTACCAATGCGTATAAACTTATTAAGCCCTTTGACATAATTTTACATTATCCAGCTGTGAAAATATTTAGATATAAAATCAAAGGGCCAGGAAAAGCGCCGCTGGTCTCACTTAATACATTCTTAAAATCTGATTTCGCTATTGTAGCAAGGTAAGGTTGTACTTACGCCGATAAGACATCTTTACGACTTCTACGCCAGGGACTAATAAAGTCGAAAGAAAATTGACTCTCGTCGCAAACAAAATTGTAATAACCCACTAGAGGGAAGGGGTCGATCTGCTCAACGCAGAGGTTAAGCCGACGCACTTCATGCATTCAAATCAGGGCTGAAGAAATCAATCAGATCAGTTGTATTCGCGGTCTAGCCCAAAAGGCTTACCGTCTGCCTTGGCTTTAGCCAAGAGCAGAAGCAAGTACGGAGAGAAGCATATTCACGAACTCATATGATAAAGCCATTGAGAAACGGGCCCAGGCTACAGAGAGTAGCAGGAATTGTTTCTATAACAAGCAGAATAGACACAACAGAGAAAAGCGTGGTCAGGACAAAAGCCCAATTTTGTAAACAAGAAAACGAATCAAAATCAGGAACGATATAATATAGAAATACAGAAGCAGGCCCCAGAACCTATATGTCTTATAAACATATTTAGACAAATGACCCCATTTTTTTTAATAGACTCACTTAGAATATTTGATGCCATTGTAGGCTTCAATTGAATTCATTGAATTAAACCGAAAAGACTCTAGTATACCAAAGCACGTCCGTGAAAGTGTGAACTTCACATATGTAAATAGCAAAGTTGTCCCTGATTCTGTAAAGAAAGAATTCAAAAAAATTATTTTTAAAAATATAAAATCGATTTCGACCTCTAAAGAGGCGGTAACTTTCATCGCTTGTTCGGTTGTTGCTACAAACCGAACAGAGGATAATGAACCAGTTTACACTGGGTTATATCCAAATTCAATGGCCGTTGCAGACTTCTTAAATAACGAAATAAAGCAACTGTTAAAACACAAACGTAAAAAAAAAATGTGGAAGTCTTATGAACACAACGCGACGATGTTCTATAAACCAGGAAAAGAGAATTATGTAGCTGACACATTATCGCGTCAAACTCAACTATTCAAAGTGAACTATCATTGCCCTACATGGTTAACACCACCGACAAGTCAGTAAATTGCTTAGAAATCATATAATACTGCGAGAAGCATTTTTCCCGTTCGAACGAAATTTAATACTTTTGCGCCGAAAGAATCGCCATTTGATCAGCTTCACTGATAAAATACCGTCTTTGAGATGCTTAAAGAAGTGATCAACCCAGAAGTCGTTAATGTAATATATTGCGAATAAACGATTCTATCAAGTTTTAAAAACCGCTTGGTATTTCTCAAATACTAAATTCGGGCAGTGCAAAATTTTTGTGTCAGGCTTAACAGAGAGATGCGATCTAACACTCAAAGAGTGCAGATGTACCTGCGGATCGACAGCAAGTTTCTTATCGTGTTTTCACTCCCACTATTCTGAAATTGTCACAAAGTGTCTGATTGGTTTAACCTGCGAACCTAACGGTCTGCTACAAACTCTAACGCACATTCCAGACAGAAGCAAGGTTCGGTTGGCATACAGGCCAACGGTGCCTAGTTCCCCCTCCCCCCGCTCAATCATATACAACCTAGAGCATGGATTGGCAAGCGCCCTCGCGGGCCACCAAGCTTGGAAAACCAACGCACTGCAGGAAGGCTCTTAAAGTAAGGAAGTGCAGCTCGAGCAGCGACTCAAGCTCGAGTTCATCTTACTCGGAGCCCGGGGAGATCAAGCGTAAGCCCGCGCGTAAAAGGCAAAGAGAGGAGCCTGACGTTAATCCTAGCACCACCGCAACTCTGCATAGCAAGCTGGCAAACAACTCGTTTGCTCCGAACCCGACCACGAAGACCCTCAAGCCTCAAGGCAAAAAGGATTTCTCGGAGAGAAACAACAACGTACGCGTAATGATGCCAGACAAGGAGTCCTACACAGCTCTAAGCCAGCATCTCCTGGCACATAACAAAAGGCACCGCACCTTCCAACCAAAGGACGAGAGAGCGTACCGGGCGGTCATCACTCAAGGGACTTCACCACTCAACGGACCACACAACCACTGGGGATCTTTTTTGTTCATCTCGAACCAGCGAGCAACAATACAGAGGTTTTTAAAATAAATAGGATTTGCAGGTCAGTCGTCACCGTAGACCCCCACTGAAGTTCAACGACGTTCCACAATGTTTCAGATGTCAATGGTTCGGACACACCCAGCGCTACTGCTTCCTGGAACATCGCTGCATGAAATGTGGTGGTCCTCACAAATCCAGGTGATGCACCAAAAAAGAAGACGAGAAAGCACGCTGTTTACATTGGCAAGCTGATCACCCTGCGTCGTTCAGACGATGCCCTGCCTACAAAAAGGCAAAGGCGCAGCAATCAATCAAACCCGTTGTGAGTAGCAACAAACCACCTCCCATCCAGATACCAACTATCACCAATGGTATGAGTTACAGGGACGCACTGTTAGGAAACCAAGTGACACAGCCAACGAATCCCCAACAAATCCCTCAAACCACTCCCAAAGCCCCACAACCCAACCACCTTGATACGATGCTTGCCCGCATGGAAGGATCGATTGAGAGGATGATGGAAAAGTTGATCTCGCAGATGTTATCGCAGATGTTATCGCAGATGATGCAGTTTATAGCTCCCATCCTCAACAGAAAATAATGCAAATAAGCCATAACATAGTTTTTTGGAACGCAAACGGCCTGCAGAGGAGTAAAGCCGAAGTAGAGCATCTCATCAAAACAGACAATATCGATGTACTTCTAGTTTCGGAATCCCACATTTGTCCCAGATCCTACTTTAAAATTAGCGGGTACGAATTGTTACATGCCAACCATCCATCTGGCAGAGCACGCTAAGGAGCAGCTATGCTCATCAAGAGTGGCATTCAGTACACGGAACTTCCCGCGTTTCAGGAGGAATGGGCTCAGTGCGCCGTGACCAGGATTTCTACCCCACAGGGAGATATCCCCATTGATGCGGTTTACTTATTACTTACTTTACTTAGCTTACTACTTCCCACCCAGACACTCGATAACCGAGACCCACCTTCAGGATTTTTTCGAGTCCCTTGGTCCTCGCTTTATAGCAGCCGGAGACTTTAACGCCAAACACTCCTGGTGGGGGTCCCGCAAAAACAACCCCAAAGGCAAAACGCTCTATAAGTACCTGCAGCGGAAGATTCTGGACTGCCATTCCACTAAAGAACCCACACACTGGCCCACCGACCCTTCAAAGCAGCCGGATCTGCTGGACTTCGCCGTCTCCAAGGGCGTAGGACACTCTAAGATAACATGCTCAAGCTATGATAAGCTGCTATCCGACCAGAGCGCAGTAAACTTGGTCCCAAACATCCCCGTCCTCAGACAAACACACAAATGATCCCAAGTTTACGTTCTGTATGCTTTCCTTCCTGTACCCAGATCCCCCTCTTTCCACACCAAGCAACATAGATGCGGCCATCGAAAAACTAACCAAGGAGATGCACAATGCTGCTGAGTTTGCGAATCCACGTCCTCCGACTACCCTCAGAACACCTGAAAGAGACGTGCACTTGTGGTCTCTTGAAATCGCGGCCCTCGTGACGGATAAAAGGCGCCTCAGAAGAGTCTGGTTTTCCTCGCGCAACCCTAGGGACAAGACAGCACTTAATCGTGCCACTAAGAAACTGAAGGACAAGCTATCCGTCATACGGCAGGACTCGTTCCATAGATTCCTTGAGGAGGTGGAACCTGGAGACCCGCAGCACAACCTGTGGAATGTCACGAGGCACATAAAAAGACCTGTAAAGATATCACCCGTGCGAAAAGTGGACGGTTCCTGGTGTCGGTCTGAGGTCGAAACAGCAGAAGCCTTTGCTGACCATCTATACAGTGCACTCTCACCTTTCGACAGATGCACTGGAGAAGAGCGAGCTGTCACCATAAGGCTTGTAGACAGCCCAAGTGCTCCTGGCCCGCCAATACAGCCCGTCGAACCAGAGCAGCTTGCCTCCTTAAAAAACGGCAAGTCACCAGGTCCTGACCGAATCAATGTAACAGCACTGAAAATGTTGCCTCTAATCTGTTCCCAAAGGCTGACTAACATCTTTAACAGCTGCCTCCGTCTATGATACTTCCTTGAAGTGGAAGCATGCTGAAGTAATTGTCCTCCTCAAGCCTGGAAAACCTGAAGCCAATCTAGCCTCGTATCGTCCGATTAGTTTGCTGGCAATCCTCTCTAAAATGCTTGAAAGAGTATTTTTGCGTAGAGTATTGCCAGTATTGGACGATCCTGGGCTGATCCCTGATCACTAGTTTGGCTTCAGACGCTTCCATGGAACACCTGAGCAATGCCACCGGCTTGTTGAGAGCGTACTTAAGGCCTTCGAAAAGAATAAGTGCTGCTGCGCCGTTATGCTGGATGTGAAACAGGCGTTTGACAGAGTCTGGCACCCTGGACTCCCACACAACCTTCGCACTACGCAGGGGAGAATGCCCCCCCGTCACACTCAACGGGGAAACCATCCCAACGAATAACACTTCCAAATATCTAGGGCTGACCCTTGACCGCAGGCTCACATGGTGTCTACACCTAATCAACAAGCGCAACCAGACCGACCTATGACTCAGGCAACCGCACTGGCTCCTGGGGAGAAGATCCAAGTTCAGGGAAAAACCCAAACTACTCACACACAAAGTAGTGCTGAATCCAATCTGGACCTATGGGATACAGTTGTATTGGACAGCCACCCCAACCACCTGGCCATCGACCTCCTAGACAAAAGCCAATCCCTAAGACGCCTGAAGAGGAAACACCCGCCTGACCTCCCCCATTAATAGACACCTAAGTCAACCTCATTAAATAGACATCCAAGTTAACACCAGCTAAACGCTTCCCCTGAGCCCTCACACCATACACGTGCCACGGCTGAACTGGTCAACAATCTGCAAGCGGGGCCTTTCTTACCTCATCTCCCCAGCTGCCCCCCGGACCTTTAAGCGGAGTTGCTGGGCTAGCACTCAGGATTGTAACACTCGAGCGCGAGAGCAACAGTCCCGTTGCTCGTGTTCGGCACTAATGCGGGCCGACCGAGGGCTCGACGCTCATAGCGCGGGAGCCGGGTGGCACTTGCAGAGGAGAACCGGAGCTGAGCGGATCATATCTAACTTCTAAGAATAATAAAGGAAAACCATAAGCAAATACTTCGCCGTATTGTTTCACGTGGAACAACACATAATTGGGTAATATCTGACCTAGTGCCGATCTGGGGTCATTTCCCCAGGTCGTCGGCACGTAAGTGGCGCCCGAGGCAGGGACCGGCAATGTCCGGTTGAATGGCTAAGGCCGTAATATAGAAAATTTTTTTTTTTTTGGAAATTTGTGTATAATATTTTTTTGTAATTGTAAATTGTTTAATTTTGTGTAATTTGTGAAAGGGAAAGGAAGAAAAAAAGAAAAAATAAAATAATGTGTGAAAAACGAACTAATTGGACGAATTGGGAAAAAAATTGATTAATTAGACTAAATAACAGAGCTCCCAAATAACGGTTGACCGTTTTTCGTTTTGCGGTCTGCTCTCTAACACAGCCGAAAAACACGATGTATGTGAACAGAACCTTTCGTTTCACTGCGTTTTGGTTTTCGGTTAACTGCTCTCAGTTTTATGGTTCTTGATATGCTCACTGCACAACAACTCAGAGAGAGCAACCCAACTGAATGCTCGCTCATTGAGGGTCAGCAGATGAGCAGGACAAAAGGGAAACACGAAATTGGGTTTTGGTTGAGCACAGACCGTTCGTTTGAGAGACACTCGTAAACGGCTCTGGTCTGACTTTTTGCGAAAAGGTGCGCAGAGAACTCTTATTTGCGAGCTCTGCTAAATAATGTAAATTAGATCAAAATATCTGAAAGGAATCAAGTGCTGCGTGAGCTGTGAATAAACTAAAATAAAACAAACAAGAAAAGAGCAATTACCCGCTGCCGGGGGAAATTACGCCCATCCCGGAGCGCAAAAATATTGCATAATTAAATAAAAAAACATAAAAATGTAAGACTTGTGTTGCGAACACTAAAACATAAATAAGAAAACGACGACCCGCCACCGGAGGACGCCATGTCGTCCATGCCGACCGCAAAAGTCATACGATGCCTATAACTCAAAAAAAAACACAATCAACCCACTGCGGCGGTACGGCTTGTGAAATTTTTTCTAAATTGCCAATTCGCGAGTGCAAAAGATTGTTTGTGATAAACTGATAATTAAGAAACCATTGCCGCAGTTTACCTGCGGATGGCTAAAACAAAAAATAATACTTGTAATACGAGCGCCCAGCGCGATAAGGTGGTGTGTGGCAGCTTGTTGGATACGTTAAGTGGTGTAGAATGCACCCAAAAAAAACCGCCCAACAAGTTGTGTGGCGACCGTACCTTAGTAAGCAAAATAGCCAAAAGGGATACCACGGAACCACCGCGCCCAGTGCCGAAAAATCTGAGGACATCAATAAGAGTACATGACAGCCCGCACACAAGAAAAAATTATTGCAAAATAGTCATAGTGCACACGCAGCACCACAATTGTAAAATAAAATAAATATAATACAAAAATTCCTCAACTTCCCAAGACAACTTTTTTTTATTTTAAGTTAAATACAAATTAAATACATCAATACATCTTCATTCGTCGACGTGTGAAGACGTGTTTTTTATCGAGCTCCGCACAAAATCGGTTGTTTTGAGTGAAGTGAACGACTAATAATAAAAACTAAAATAAATGAACATAACCCGAAAGCGAAAGAGACGCTCCATGCGATGCAAGATCGCTTAAATATACACAGTGATTATTTATCCTAAATAATAAAAATATGAGTCAAAACGACACTCGCGCTCAGCGTCAGAGTGAGCAAGACGAACGCCGGCTCTCAGTTCTACGCAACAACGCGTACTTTTCATACGTCTCCCCGACAACTCCAAGCGCAGACATAGAGCGGTCAACAACCCATAGCCCAAGTAACCTTCTTATACCAACAAACCAAGAAAGGGCGCGCTCTTGCTCTCCCGCTCTTCTAGCTCCGACACAAGCCCCGCTACCTCCAACAACAACAGCTGGAGCAATACCGAAAGCCCGCTCTATCTCCTCGTCGGCTGCACCCGCTCACGCTCTCACTGTGTCAGCGAAAGCTAAACCGCAAGCAACAAACGGTACTGCTGCACTACCAGCAAAACAAAACGGAAACATAAACAAACAACCGGCCATACAGACTGGAATGGATCGCTACATCCTAATAAAACGAAAGCTAAGCCCCCAAAAAAATGTAAACAATCCAAAAATCACACGCGCCAACGCCAACACAACTTTAGGCGAAATACCGAACAATGCCAACAGGTTTGACATTTTGGCAGACACTATTGTAGACCTGCCCGTTGAAGCTGATGGAAGCGACAAAAATAAGCCAAAGCCACCACCAATTTTTGTACGTGAGAAAAGCTCCAGTACATTTGTAAACAATATAATAAAGCTCATAGGTGACGCTAATTTCCACATAATTCCCTTAGTCAGGGGCAACATCCACGAAACTAAAGTTCAAACCAAGTCTGAACAACACTTTAGAGCCTTAACCAAGTACTTAGACGAAGGGGGAAAAAGCTACTACACATACCAGCTAAAAAGCAGCAAGGGTCTGCAAGTCGTATTAAAGGGCATTGAACCTGATGTAACACCAGACGAAATAAAGCTGGCGCTACAGGATAAAGGATTTACCGCTAAATCAGTCTTCAACATCTTAAACAAAAATAGACAGCCGCAACCACTCTTCAAGGTGGAACTTACACCAGAAGCAAAGATGCCGAAAAGAAACGATGTGCATCCAATATACAAACTCCAATTTTTACTACATCGTAGAATCACCGTGGAAGAACCTCACAAACGTAACAATCTGGTACAATGTATGAACTGCCAAGAATTCGGCCACACAAAGTCTTACTGTAAGCTGCGCCCAGTGTGCGTAGTCTGTGGCGAGCTCCATGACAAAGCCAGCTGCAGTGCACCCAAAGTAGACTCAAGCGGAAAAAGGTGTCCAACTGTGGAGGCAATCACACAGCCAACTACAGAGGCTGCCCAGTATACAAAGATCTCAAAAGCCGCATTAACCAGCGCGTAGCCACTGTACGCTCACAAAACGCACCGATCACAAAAATACCCCCCAAACACAACCCGGAAGTTTTCTTCTCTACCGCAGCCAGATCCTCACTTGGTACAGGATTCGCAACCAAAAACGCGTCATATGCAAGCGCTCTAAGATCAGGTC
Source organism: Drosophila merina (assembly GCA_035047645.1). Lineage (NCBI taxonomy): Eukaryota > Metazoa > Arthropoda > Insecta > Diptera > Drosophilidae > Drosophila > Drosophila merina. Next base: position 870,539 of record JAWNPH010000022.1, on the reverse strand, counting down.
TAGAGCCCCCAGCCTCCAATGCGCCATGTTCACAAGCCAAATATGTGGACTTCAATTCGGTACAAGACAAAAAGCTAATGGAACAACAACAAAACAATTTCGAAGCAATGATACATACCTTGCAGCAGAGCATGGAGGAGTTTATGGCGTTTATGCGGACAACCATGCAAGAGCAAATGCGTAATCAAAACACGTTGATACAATTGCTTGTATCACAATAATCAAAATAATCATCTCCATGGCTTCGCTAAGAATCTCTACGTGGAACGCCAACGGCGTTTCACAGCACAGCACAAACTTGAGCTAGCTCAATTCCTCCTCGAAAAGCACATCGACGTAGTGCTACTTTCGGAAACACACCTCACAAACAAATGTAACTTCAACATAAGAGGATATATTTTCTACGGAACCAATCACCCTGATGGTAAGGCCCACGGCGGGACCGGGATTTTGATAAGAAGCCGTCTCAAGCACCACTGTCATCTTGAGACTGCCAAAAACTATCTACAAGCAACATCATTAAAAATTCATTTGGATAATGGTAACCAGCTTACCTTAGCCGCTGTTTACTGCCCACCTCGATTCACTTTCTCTGAAGACCAATTTATGGAATTCTTCAACTCACTTGAAGCACATTTTATAGCAGCCGGGGATTATAATGCCAAGCACACACACTGGGGGTCTCGACTCGTGAATCCAAAAGGAAAACAGCTCTACAACGCCATTATAAAAGCAAACAACAAGCTCGACCACGTTTCTCCTGGCACACCTACATACTGGCCAACTGACCCCAAAAAACTACCTGATCTAATTGATTTCGCAGTCACCAAAAACATTCCCCGTAATCTGATAAGCGCCGAGTGCCTCTCAGACTTATCATCTGACCACTCGCCCCTCCTAATAAATCTGCTCCGACACCCAGAACCAGCAAACCACTCCTATAAGTTGACTTCAGAAAAAACCAACTGGCTCATCTACAAAAAATACATAAGCTCACACATTGAGCATAACCCACCACTTGAAGCTGAAGCTAACATTGATAGTTTTGTTAACTCACTGGAGTCAATCATCGTTGCTGCAGCTCGCTGCTCAACGCCGCAAACTGTAAGCAAAATCACAAATCACAAAAAAACCAACCTGCAAATCGAACAACTTATTCTCGAAAAACGGCGATCCGGCGAGAATGGCAGTCCTCCAGATCACCGTCGGCAAAACAAAAGTTAAAAGACGCCACACGCAAACTTACAAAAGCTTTAAAGCAAGAAGAAAAGCTTGCCCAACGTACTTATATTGAAAAATTATCAACATCCAGTACAAAAAACTCACTGTGGAAAGCTCACCCAATTCTTGGCTCACCCACAGTACCAGTGGTCCCTATCTACCAGTACCAGTATCTATCCCCCACAGTACCAGTGCCACTCATCTACAAAAAGTCTTCCAACCGAATTCTGCAACAAACACGTTCGAAATTCCGCCGGCAACAGACGACTCCCAGCTTCACCACGCTCCAGTTGTGTTTCGCTCAAACGACATCTCAAAAACCATCAAAGAACATCTGAACCCAAAAAAAATCTGCAGGGTGCGACCTAATTACCCCTAAGATGATTATTGAGCTGCCTTACTGTGCCGTATGCAGCATTACCCAGCTCTTCAATGCCATCAACAAACTTGGCTACTTTCCAGGAAGATGGAAAAAGTCAATAATAATAATGATACCAAAGCCGGGAAAAGATCACACTGTTCCATCGTCGTACAGACCCATAAGCCTTCTATCCTGCCTATCTAAACTTTTCGAAAAATGCCTACTGTCTCTGACTATTACTCCATTCCTGAACACGCACAACACAATACCAGCACACCAATTTGGCTTTCGTGAAAAACACGGAACTATTGAGCAAGTTAACCGCATAACATCAGAAATACGAAACGCATTTGAAAAACGGGAATACTGCTCTGCGATATTTCTTGCCGTTTCGCAGGCATTCGACAGAGTTTGGCTGGACGGTCTGATGTACAAAATCAAAACAACACTTCCAAAGAACACTCACAAACTGCTAGAGTCGTACCTCTACAACAGGAAGTTTGTAGTGAGGTGCAACACTGCGATATCCGACGAACACAGTATTGAAGCCGGTGTCCCACAAGGCAGCGTACTAGGCCCAACACTATACGTCCTATTCACAGCAGACATCCCTACAAGCAGCAACCTGACAGTTTCAACATTTGCGGATGACACAGCTATTCTCAGCCGCTCCAGATGCCCAATCAAAGCATCATCTCAGCTAGCCACCTACCTGGTCGACGTGGAAAAGTGGTTATCCGACTGGCGTATAAAGGTAAACGAACAAAAATGCAAGCAAGTAACTTTCACCCTTAACAGGCAAGATTGTCCACCGCTCACGCTGAACAACGTCGCACTTCCAACAGCAAACGAAGTGACGTATCTGGGAGTACACCACGATAGAAGACTAACTTGGCGCCGACACATCGAAGCCAAGAGAACTCACTTAAAACTGAAGGCCAACAGCCTTCATTGGCTTATCAACTCCCGCTCACCACTCAGTTTGGACTTCAAGGTGCTGCTCTACAACTCAGCGCTAAAACCAATCTGGACTTACGGCTGCCAGCTATGGGGAAATGCCAGCAACAGCAACATCGATATCGTTCAGAGAGCCCAGACGAAGATATTGAGAACTATCACCGGGGCACCGTGGTATGTTCGAAACGCCAACATCCACAAAGATCTAAACGTGCCACCCGTAAAAGACGAAATTGCGGAAAAAAAGGAAAAGTACCTTAACAAGCTATAAACGCATCCTAACCAGCTCGCGAGGAGTCTAACAAGGCTAACCAGCCGATCACGCCTACGTCGAAACGACTTGCCAACCCAGCAGTAATTTTTTTTTATTTTTTTAAGGGCCGCTTTTATAATACAGTGCAAGTAATGTACTGGTAATTAGTATTTACACGTAAGATTTGTTAACTTGTTGTTAGTTTTCGGTACTGAAAAGATCCAACAAATAAAAGCTCTAAACTGGAAAAAAAAAAAAATACAAATTTTCTTGTACAACACACTAAGTCACCCTTTTTTTTCCTATCTCCATCGAGTTTTCGTGCTGTAAGGGTACAACTTGTAACACGCCAAATAGTGGAAGACATGCAAGGTAAGCCCCGCCCACGTATATAAGTACGAGGGGCCGGTGATCCCCTTGCAGTTTGGCGAGGTATGGAGAATCAATGGAATCTTCAAACTAGCGCACCTCGTCGATCTTGCAAAGATGAACAGACTGGCTGAGGAAATCGGACGAGAAACGGTTGCCTTGGCGGATAGGAAAGCTGAAGCTCTGGTCGACTACTACCTCAACACAGCCATGGAAGGAATCAACAGGCTTTCCGGACGAGCGCGATGCCAATCTCGCACACTGGAAAGAGCGCGATCTTGCTCTCCAGCATTGGAGAGACCCAACAACTACTCTCAGCAACGAAGACCAGAATGCGCGCTAAATTTACCCGCGCGTATATCATCAACAACTCCCGCGATATTAATGAACACACACTCAACTCTCCCGCTCACAGCAGTTACGCTCTCAGCTCTCCCACTCTCAACTCTTCCGCTTTCACCAACCTCAGACACAAATACCACAACTACAGCAACTATAGCAACAACAACTGCAGTTTGCTATGCTTCAATGCCGATACGCTCTTCCTCAGCGAATATTAAAACACCCACAACCTCAATACCCGCTCCAACAACAATAAACAAAACTCAATCCTCTCTCCCAAAACAACAAAACTTAAAACGTCACCGAGAAAATCAGTCTCCAAACGGTTCCAAAGATCTTTTAAATGGCAACAAGAAACAGAAGAATAAAACCCAAACCGCCACTCAAAAAACACTCAAAGAGTACTGGCTAGCCGAGCCAAACTCAAGCAACCGCTTTGAGTTACTAGCAAGATGATGAAGACGAAAACCAAACTGACAATGGGACAAATGCAACCATAAATGCGCAAATACAAATTGAGCACAAAAAAGCAAAACCCCCCCCCCATATATGTTCAAAATGTTGAAAACATATACGCACTAACTACTGCTTTAAATTCATTGGAAGAAACACGATATGAACTTAAAGCACTGTCAACTAATGAAATAAAAATACAGCCACTAGAAACTACTCACTATCACAACATATTAGGACTATTAAAAGATAAATCGACCAAATACTACACCTTCAGACCAAAAGACCAGAGGGGATTTAAGGTAATCCTTCGTAACGTCCATCATGCTACAGACAAAGACCATATTATAAATGAACTAGCCCAGCAAGGACATGAAGTTATAAATTTACACAACATCCAGCGCTACGACACCAAACAACCATTGCCTCTATTCTCTATTGAACTCAAAATGAAAGAAAATAATAAAGACATCTATAAAATTGAGCACCTTCTTCATTGCAAAGTAATTTTTGAGCCACCGCGACCAAAGCGAACACTTCCCCAATGTACAAACTGCCAAAAATATGGACATACCAAAAATTACTGCACCAAAGACCCAACTTGTGTAAAATGCGCTGGAAAACACAGCTCATCATCCTGTACTATTAATACAAGATCGGACCGAACAAGTATTAAATGTGCACTATGCAGTGAAAACCACACTGCAAACTATAAAGGTTGTATGGTGTACAAAGCACTACAAATCCAAAAATACCCAACTCTCCGGAAAAAAGAAATACCGGCAACAGAAACAAAAAATCAAACGACACAATACAGTACAACAAATAACGTAGAAAGCTTAAAGACGCCAGAAATATCCTATGCCGAAGTCTTAAATAGAAACCAAGTAAATAGCCATCAAACCAACTCAGCAATCCAAACTGCCAGTGTACCTAATATACAGCCTGCTCCAACTCAACTAAGCCAAACCGCACAAAATGATTTTGACGAACTAAAACAATTGATGAAACAATTAATAGCCCAAATGACAAATATGCTGAACATATTCACGATTCCAGCATCTAAACTTGACAAATAAACACCTAACAATCGCCATCTGGAATGCTAACGGACTTTCACGCCATATACTTGAATTAAAAACTTTCTTAAATGAAAAACTAATTGACGTCATGCTCATTTCCGAAACGCACTCAACTGACAAAACATATATAAACATACCAAACTATAATATATTCTCTACTAATCACCCGGACGGTAAGGCCCATGGTGGTACTGCAGTAATAATTAAAAAAAGCATAAAGTGCATAGAGCTTAATGGATTCAAAAAGGACTACATACAGGCTACTACCATATCGACCTCAGACACAACGGGTCCAATAAATATATCTGCAGTTTATTGCCCACCTAAATTTAACAACACAAAAGACCAATACCTCGATTTTCTAAAATCACTGGGAAATCGGTATATGGCAGGAGGTGACTATAATGCCAAACACATAACATGGGGGTCCAGACTTACCACTGCAAAGGGAAGACAACTGTATGAAGCAATAAGAAGCAATAATAGCCATGCCCTAAGCACAGGCGAGCCGACTTAATGGCCAACTGACACAAACAAGCTACCGGACTTAATTGACTTCTGTATTACAAGAAATATAAATTGCGATAACCTAACAATAAAATCATGCCTAGACCTCTCCTCCGACCACTCCCCAATATTAATTACACTACATGGTGGAGTAGAAGAAAACAACAATGACCCCCCTTTATTTAACTACAAAACAAACTGGAATATGTTTCGCGAGATTTTGGAACAGAACATGGAAATAAATATCTCTCTAAAGACAAACAACGAACTGGACTCCGCAATAGCATATTTAAATGACAACATCATATATGCAGCAACGCAATCGACACCATCTATAAAAATGACTGCATCAAAGAAAACTCCCGCCTTTATTAAAGAAAAAATCAGACAAAAGCGCAACCTTAGGAAGATATGGCAAAGGACTAGGCATCCAGAAGATAGAAACAAACTTAATAAAGCAACAGACGAACTCAAGAGAATTCTCAGGGCAGACAAAGATAACCGGCTACAATACTACCTTAGCAACCTCGGAACCTCCTTATCGACAAATTATTCTCTGTGGAAAGCGACCAAAAAATTGACGAACTCAACTATACACAAGCCGCCTATAAAAAGAAACAATAACACATGGGCGAGATCAAACAAAGAAAAAGCAGACATTCTGGCTGAACACTTTAAAACATCATTTACAAATGACATGGACAACGGCAACGCTGAGCTTCCAACACAAATCACCAACCCAAATTGTGCAATTAAAACTATAACAAAGGCAGAAATTAAATCGCACATAAAACAAATTAAAAACAAGAAAGCCCCCGGATATGACTTAATCGGAGGAAAAATCCTGAAAGAACTACCAGACGCTATAATCATTTATATTAGAAACCTGTTTAACGGAATCCTTCGACTACAATACTTTCCCATAACTTGGAAGGTAGGCCAAATTAAAGCAATTCCGAAACCGAATAAAAACGCCAATACTGTAAGTTCGTACAGACCAATCACGCTATTACCTGTCCTCTCAAAAGTATTCGAAAAAGTCCTATTAAATAGAATCGAGCCAACCCTAAAACAGAAAAATATAATACCTCCTCACCAACTCGGCTTCCGGAAGCAGCACTCGACTGTCCAGCAGGTCCATCGAGTAATTAATAAAATAACAACAGATTTTGACGAAAAGAAGTTTTGCTATGCCGTGTACTTGGACATTGCTAAAGCATTTGACAAAGTATGGCACAAAGGACTGCTGCATAAGCTAAGAAATATACTACCAGACAACCTGTATACCATCCTACAAAGCTATATAACGGACAGATATTTCTATATCAAATATGACAATGAATGCTCAGATATTATGCCAGTGTCAGCGGGTGTTCCCCAAGGTAGTGTGCTTGGGCCCATCTTATACTTGATCTACACCTCCGATATTCCAGAGCCAACTATCCCTGGATCAATGATTGCTACGTTTGCAGATGATACTGTATTAATGTCGTCAAGCGCGTGTGAAAAAACAGCTGCAAGTACGCTACAACAAATCATGACACAAACAGTATCCTGGTTTGAGAGATGGGGCATCGAAATAAATAAAGACAAAACTCAACAAGTAATATACACAAAACGACAACCCAAAAACTTCGCAATTAAAATCAACAACAATCAAATATTGTTACGCCCATATGCCAAGTACCTAGGACTAACTATCGACGCAAAACTGACATGGAAGCAGCACATTCTAAATAAACGAAATGAAATAAAAAACAAATTTCGACAACTTAACTGGCTAATAGGAAAACACTCTAAACTAAAACTACATTACAAAATTTCAATATACAAGGCGATAATATAACCAATATGGACGTATGGCATAGAAATCTGGGGAACTGCCAGTAAATCTCACTTACAGCTAATCCAGCGAACGCAATCGAAAATGCTCAGAACAATGACAAATGCCGAATGGTATATTAGAAATGAAGATATACATAAAGATCTAAACATAGAGACAGTCAACGAAACTATTAAAAAAAGCAGCAAAAAACACACAAATCAACTACTTAACCACCAAAACCCAAACCTGAGACAAATACCGATGAGAGAGCTGGGACCGAGAAGATTAAAACGTAAAACTCCAACGGAATTAAATCATTAGTAAAATATTAAAATATTAGCGTACCCTTGCAATGGGAAGGGCCGCTACCTTTTTTCCTTTCTTCAACCATTACTCATTGTTATTCTTTATAAAAAAACAGAATGTAATTTAAAGGAAATTAATAAAACAAAAAAAAAAAAAAAAAAAAAAAAAACTTAAAGACATTGAGCCAAACCGAGCCAAACCAGGCTCATTGATCTGCGGGCCGCAGATCTTGGGGCGGGGAGGAGTTAACACCAGCTAAACGCTTCCCCTGGCCCCTCACACCATACACGTGCCACGGCTGAACTGGTCAACAATCTGCAAGCGGGGCCTTTCTTACCTCATCTCCCCAGCTGCCCCCCGGACCTTTAAGCGGAGTTGCTGGGCTAGCACTCAGGATTGTAACACTCGAGCGCGAGAGCAACAGTCCCGTTGCTCGTGTTCGGCACTAATGCGGGCCGACCGAGGGCTCGACGCTCATAGCGCGGGAGCCGGGTGGCACTTGCAGAGGAGAACCGGAGCTGAGCGGATCATATCTAACTTCTAAGAATAATAAAGGAAAACCATAAGCAAATACTTCGCCGTATTATTTCACGTGGAACAACACATAATTGGGTAATATCTGACCTAGTGCCGATCTGGGGTCATTTCCCCAGGTGGTCGGCACGTAAGTTCCATGTACATCCCTTAAGTCATTGTCACCCCCAAAACCATTTAACGATTGTCCACTCGGATAGATTTTAAATATAAAGTAAGAAAGTTAATAAAAAAAAAAAACGCATAACAGATTGAAACGAGAAACTAGAGAACATCCCTGACGAACAATATCGCTCGCCTCTGTTCGGCAGGAAAATATTAAACAAATACTTTTTTCCTAAATTTGTTTGTTTGTGATTGTTGGCGTCATGGTTCAGTTGGTGAATTTATTTCTAAATAAAAGAACTATGTACTGTGTCAATGAGGCTGCATCCAAATCCGAAACAATAACGTCACTACTAAAAAACAACTACAACATTGACGTTGTGAATGAACCGCCCCTCCATAGCTCTCCAAATGGACAAGAGGAGCGTTTCTACAGCACTATAACAAAAATTGCAAGATGTCTCAAAATTAAACAAAAAATTTCCGAAACCGTAGAGCTAATCCTGAGGGCAAATCTGTGCACTCAGTCACTGATAAAACTATCATTACTCTCATGCACGCATCGTCGGACGAGTTTCGAACGACCATGTATGAAAGAATAGAAAGAGCTCAGCAAATAAACCTGGACAGATGTAGCCCATCAAGACAGAATCGAGACTTTGATGTATGAGAAACAGTACTCCGGAAAAACAATAGTCTAGGCAACAAATTGACCCCCTTGTGCTCTAAAGAAAAAATACAAGCTGACTTGGGAACGTCAGTTCTCATCAAGGGTGGCCAATAAAGACAATTCCAGACCTTTTAGGGTACAGACCTTTTAGGGTACAATAAGCCACACATATAAATACCAAATAGGTTAAATACAAAGTAAGCGGCACAAGAACTTCACCTCTCCTTTTCGAAATGCCTTAGATTTTGAAAAAATTCGAATGTCCGAGTCAAAATTAATAAACTTAAACAATAGACAAGTAATTAACTAAGAATTTCAGAAGCAAATTAACCAAATAACGGAAACGATAAATACAATTATTAAGGCAACTAAAAGCAAAAAAAAAAACACCAGCCTCAGTCTACCCCTATTGTAACACAAACTCCCTCACAGTCGAACACATCATCAACGGCGAACGAAAAAACCTAACCGCATCTCCAAGAATCCCTTACCCAAAACCAACTTCTCACAAATGTCAATGTAAAAAATATTAACAACATTAATACTATTTTTAAATAAGTTACACATAAAAAATGAATATCTCCTAAATTTAGTTTCTAAGGGTCTATTTAATAAAAATCTTCGCGTACTGATAGTAGACTGTTAGCTATACCTTTGTACAAGAAGAAGTCGATACATGAAGGTACATTCCTCGTGTTATACGGGTAGTGATTGGGTCTGCCTGTAGCCAGAACTTGAGGTGTGCTGCCGGAAATAACATCGTGAAGTGCTGAGCCTCGAGCATTCGCTCTTAAACTACCCCAAAGGCGATGCTAAGCGTTAAAATCACCTCCAATGATAAACTTTTGACCATGTTGACCAAGGAGATTATCAAACTCAGAGGAATTCCAAGGCAGGCCTGGAACTGACACCGTAATTTCGCCCAAATTAGTGGAAATTTTTACCGTCGCCATTTATAGGTGTTTCGTTGTGATCGAATGCAGGGTATAGTGCACTAATCCCTGCCGGATTAGGATACAAGCTCCTCCTCTGGGGCGACCTCCTGGGTGATCTGCTCGATAGCAGCTGTAACCTATCATATTGAGGTAGGATCCGACGTGTACGAGTGTCTCGTTGCTCGTTGCTGAGAAACACCTTAAGCTCATTAGCATTGGGGATAATGCTACGAGCGTTCCAGGCTCCGAGGCGCAGTTCGTAAGTCATTAATTGCGCTGCTTCAACGATTTAGAACCTCTGAGTTCTTTGATCTCCTCAAATAGCTCAGCGATGGTTTTTTGAAGACCAGCAATGGTCTGCTGCATTGAGATGATTGCTTGTGCGAGGGAGCCATCAATTATCGTTTGGCTAGGATGTTGAGGTTCACCTGCGTTTGTTGCAGGAGCAAACGCAGCATTCGGAAAAGTCTGGAACCTTGCGTTTGAGAAAGCATTTCGCTGTTGGGAGTAATTTCCGTCAGGTCGTGTGCTCTGTTGTCCAGTTCTAGTCGCATCTGCATACGATAGGCCCTGCCACACGATTGAGGTTGGAATAGCTTGTTGCTTGATGTTGCGCATGGGCTGTGGGTGTTCTACGCGGGTCATGGGAGTAATGTTGATCCCAGTTTTTCGGCTTTTGAGCCTCTGTACGTAAATTCTGCAGCCCTTGAAAGTTGCCTCTTGTTTTCCATGGCAATTAACGCACTCTTTGTCATCATAGGTCTTTGCCTGGCATTGACTGGAACCAGTCCAATGAGGCAAACTGCATCTACCACATCTGGGGTCCTTGGTGCAATAGTTTGTTGTGTGATCAAAGCCAAAACATCGGTAACACTGACGCATATTAACATTTTTTCTCGGCAGTTCCACTCGGACTCTTTGACGGCCAACTTTATTTATTTTTAGAGCTTCTCTGTTATTGATAGCCCTTTTAATATCAATAAACCAAACGTTCTGGCCAGAAGCCTTGCCTGGAACCGGATCAGAGGAGTCAATATCCTGTGACTTCACCTTTGGATTATAGGTGTTAAGTACAGCGTGACCTTGGGAGGTGAACGCATTTAAAATTTGCTCGACTGGGGTAGAAGCAGCCAAGTTGCACACCACAACCCTGTAGGCTCTGTCTTCCAGGAGGCAGAAGTGAGTGTATTGGAGATTTACTGATGATAGCTTTTAAGTGATAGCTCTGTGGGCATCAGAGTTACGGGGGTATATGCGCAAGTTGCCATTACGCGCGATCTTGAGTTCATATGATTCAGAGTCGAGAAGCCTTTCCAAGGCAGGTACGTCGCTGACAGCAAGTACTGTTATTTGACTAGGTTTTGGTGACTTCTTTGTCACTGGAGTTTGAGCTTGTCGAGATTCTTCCTCTGCAACGGTTTCGACCTGGAGAATGTCCATGCTATTTTCGCCTTCTTGACAGTCATCATGGTTTGCAAGAGCAGCAAATCTATTTAAAGCGAGATGGTTACGATTATGTTCGATTACATGCGCTCTTTTTTTTGAACTTTTCGGTGAGGTTGGTAGGCTTCTCTTCTTGGAAGGAACTTTTTGCCAAGAGACTGAAGCCGGCTGGAATGTGAGCGTATTACTATTTCTTTCAATTTGCGGCAATAGGCGACTATTTCCAACTGTTATTTGGTTAAGATTATTTAATTGGCTTGGGCTGCTAACCATAAGAAGCTCCCTGCCAGTTGTGCTAGGCGGCGGCATGCTCTGAAAGGAGCGTCCTGTACGTGGTACTTCTTGGAAGCTATCAGCACCTAAAACGACTTCCGACATCTCGGATTCGAATCGACCATACTTCTCTTGATGCACCTCTTTTTTTTAAATTCCTCGATGAAATATATTTTGATTATTTTGCCAAAAACTTATTATACCCTTGAAAAAGGGTATTATAATTTTGTCCAGAAATGTGTAACGCATTAAAGGAAGCATCTCCGACCCCACAAAGTATATATATTCTTGATCAGCATCAACAGCCGAGTCGATATAGCCATGTCCGTCTGTTTCTATGCAAAAAATAGACAGTACTTTTAAAGCTAGCGTTTTGAAATTTTTACCAGATCATTATTTTTGTTGCACGCAAATCAAGTTTAAGAATCGGTGGGATCGGACCACTATATCATATAGCTGCCATACAAACGACCGATATGAAAACAAGTCTTTGTATGGGAAATTTTTTTGTTTTCCAAGCTATTGCAACCGAAGTTATCTTCGGCTTGCCGAAGATGGTATACCCTTGAAAACAAAAAAGTTTTCCATACAAAAGCCTTGTTTTCATATCGGTCGTTTGTATGGCAGCTATATGATATAGTGGTCCGATCCGGACCAACCTTTCACAAATCGTGTATGGCTATATCAAATGAATAAATGTTGAATTCGGTTGCAATAGGTTGGAAAACAAAAAAGTTTCCCATACAAAGACTTGTTTTTATATCGGTCGTTTGTATGGCAGCTATATGATATAGTGATCCGATCCAAATTGAACTTTCAAAAATTACGTATGGCTATGTTAGTAGAATTATTGTTGAATTCGGTTGCAATAGGTTGGAAAACAAAAAAGTTTTCCATACAAAGACTTGTTTTCATGTCGATCGTTTGTATGGCAGCTATATGATATAGTGGTCCGATCCGACCGATTCTTAAACTTGATCTGCGTGCAACAAAAATAATGATCTGGTAAAAATTTCAAAACGCTAGCTTTAAAACTACTGTCTATTTTTTGCATAGAAACAGACGGACAGACGGACATGGCTATATCGACTCGGCTGTTGATGCTGGTCAAGAATATATATACTTTGTGGGGTCGGAGATGCTTCCTTTAATGCGTTACACATTTCTGGACAAAATTATAATACCCTTTTCAAGGGTATAAAAATGACACCAACGAAGTAAATTGTACGATGTGCAAAATGCCCGTTCATTAAATGATATATTGTCATAAATTTAAAGCATTGAGTTCCCAGGAAAGAGTGAACGAAGCTAGAAAATTTAGTTTGGGTTTTAAGTGCTTGAAGCGGCATTATCCGCGAAAATGTAGTAGTGAGTTATTATGCTCCTATTACAATGTAAGCCACCATAGCATGTTACACGTTAGAAAAGAATATGTAAATTCCTGCATTACTTCTGAACAAGCGTTATTGACCACAGCTTATGTTAAAATTAAAGGAAAAGATGGGAAGTTTCAAAAATATAGAGCTTTGATTGATAATGGTTCATAAAGCACAATAATATCAGAAAAGGTGGGACAAAAATAAAAATTGCCGAAAATCAGGTCTCAAAGGGAGATTAATGGTATCATCCACAAATAAATTTTTTTCAAAACACATCTTAAAGTTGCCTATATTCAAAAGACAAATTCAAAAATTTTAAATGTTAGTGAAATTATTTAACGAAATTAATTAAAAAATCTTCCCAAAACGAAGGTAAATATAAATAAACAGGACGACTGAAACGATTGATATACCACTTGGTATTGATATAATAATAGGGGCCGATTCCTACGCGCAAATTTTAGTGACGGGAATTGTTAAAAAATCACTTCTCTGGCAAAAAACGATCTTTGGATGGATCGTGTCAGGACAAAGTCCACAATAAAAAATTGCAAAGGAGGAAAAAAAAATAATTATTCAAATTCCTCACAAATAAGATATATAAAGGGGAAAAAGATTCCAAATATTAAGAAAGAGAGAATCGTAGTCTTGAAGGAAAAGAACTGTCATCCAACTAGGCCACCTAGTTGGAAAGGTTGGAAGGTGAAAAAATTCCATAAAAGTAAAGACCATAAAGTTAGAGTAGTTACACCAAGGTTGAAGGTTAAAAATGTTGTGAAAAGATCTTATAATAAAAATCGTTCTCTAGCAGTTGTTAATGAACTTAAGTCAAATAGAAGTAGACCCGCAAATCCCCAAGTTAATAAGAGTGTATCACTACTGTCAAAATTTAATAGAAACAAAAAGTTTTGGGATAGTCAAGATAAGAAAAACAAAAGGTAAAAGAAATGCCGGTTATTGTTTGGAACCCCTTAAAGCCTTCAATTATTAATCAACGGGCAAAAGAAATTGAATTTTTAAAAATTGTTGATTAATAATTGAAGGCTTTGAACTACGCAGAACGTAGAGCTTCAAAATTTAAATTTTCATGAGCTCAGTAATTTTAGGGATAATTATCACTATCATTCTAATCATATATTGTGTAAGAAAGTTAAAATTAAATACTCAACTGTTGTCTATAACAATGCCTACATATCAACAGAACTTATGAAATAAAGTTGAAAAATATACAATTTTATGTATAACAAAAAAAACGTATTAACAAAAATGTATCACCTTCTTGGCCCTTGCAGGATGTTCAAGCACCAACTTGAACATGAGAAATTAGTGTATACAAAATAAGAACAAGTTACAGTTCTTTTAATACGAAGAGTTAAGATACGAAGGCGGGTCAATAAGTCCGTGACTTTTTGAATTTCCCGCCTCTTAATTGAAATGGTAACACTGCTCCCGTCAACAGTCATCTGTCAGTTGACTCTTGTCAAAAATTGAACAAGCTGCGATATTTAGTTTGTTTTTGACAGCCGTTAATATCAGACTACCGCGTTGACTGAGAAGAAAATGGAAAAAAGTGAATTTCGTGTGCTCATTAAGCATTATTTTTTGAGGAAAAAATCCATTACGCAAACCAAGGCCAAGCTTGATAAATATTATGGAGACTCTGCACCATCCATTTCCATGGTAAAAAAGTGGTTTACTGAATGCAGATGTGGCCGTACAAGCACGGAAGATGCCGAACGTTCTGGACGCCCAGTTGAGGTTTCCACATCCGAAACAATTGAAAAAATCCACGATATGGTTTTAGCCGATCATCGATTAAAAGTGAGAGAGGTTGTGGAAACCGTAGGCATTTCACAGGGCTCAGTGGTTTCAATTTTAAATGATCATTTGGGTATGAGAACTTTCCGCAAGATGGGTGCCGCGTTTGCTCACAATCGACCACAAATGCAACCGTGTGACAATTTCGCAGGAATGTTTAGCGTTGTTCAATAACAATACGAACGAGTTTTTGCGCCGTTTCGTAACCGTGGACGAAACGTGGATCCACCACAACACACCGGAGACCAAACAGCAGTCGAAACAGTGGGTTTCTCGGGGTGAATCGGCGCCAAAGAAGGCAAAGGTGGGTTTGTCAGCCAATAAAGTCATGGCGACTGTTTTTTGGGATGCACGCGGTATTATCCACATTGACTACCTTCAAAAAGGAAAAACAATCAATGGTGAATATTACAGCAACTTATTGGGTCGATTCGATGAGGCATTGAAAAACAAGCGACCGCACTTGGCCAAGAAAAAGTTCTTTTCCACCAGGACAATGCACGGGTGCACACATGTGCAGTTTCAATGGCAAAATTCCATGAAATGGGCTACGAATTGCTCCCTCATCCAGCCTATTCACCTGATCTAGCCCCGTGTGACGATTTCTTGTTCCCAAACTTGAAGAAATGGCTCGGCGGAAAGAGATTTGCCTCCAATGACAAAGTCATCTCCCAAACAAATGCCTATTTTGAAGACCTCGACAAATCATATTTTTTGGAAGGGATAAAAAAATTGGAGAAACGTTGGGCTAAGTGTATAGGGCTCAAAGGACTCTACGTTGAAAAATAAAATAACTTTTTATCTAAAAACCTGTGTTTCATTCAAATAGTCACGGACTTATTGACCCGCCCTCGTACATCAATGTAAAAAAGAACTTTTGTGGCTCTTGGAAGAATATTTAAATGTAAAATTGATCAAATGTAAAATTAAAAAACAAAAAAAAAACACTTTAAAATTAAAAAAATACAGTCCACTAAAATAGTTATCGAAAGGAAAATGTAATAACTGTGTAAAGAAATCCACACTTTTGTGGTCCTTGGCCCATTTTTAATCCAAGCTAGCGTTATGGTTGAATCACTCCAAGCATAAAGTTCTATTTTATAATTCAGCATAGCTTCTCTTATGCGCATCATTAGCTTACTAATTAAGTGTGCTGCGCATAACTCTAGTTTGGGAAACGTTTCTCTATTCTTTATTGGATTCACCCTACTTTTACTCGCTATTATAGGAACGTTCGTTCCCACTTTCGCGTTACTACTGCCGCACATGCTTTTTCGGAAGCGTCTGCAAAACCATGAATTTGGATACATAATTCGAATTTCGACTTAATCCATCTAGGCACTCTCAATTGTCCCACCGCCTCCAATTCTAACTTATATGGACCCCATTCTTTGCTGTATTCTTCACCTAGTTCTTGATCCAAATTTGGTTCCAGCTATCCATAATTTTTGCATAAATATGGCGCTGCATAACTATGGCGCATTGGCGCTAACCAACCTAATGTGTAAAAAATGTTGAACAATGTGGATAAGATAATTTTTTACCCAAGATTTTTGGATTTAAGCAGCTTACTGTTAATTTAAGCTCGTTCTTACTAGGGTCCCATTGTAGACCTAAACTTTTTATGCACTCATCTTCTTTAATGGTAATTATTTTATTATCTCCAGTATTTTCAACTAAATCCGTTATTTTTGAGTTATTTGAAACGCACTTTCTTAAGTTAAAACCAGAACTAGATAATTCTTTTGATATTAATGGAATTATAAGCTTAGCGTCTTCTATTGAATTTGCTCCTGTCATCAGATCATCCATACAGAAGTCATTTTTTATTATTTCCCCAATCATTTTATTTTAACAATTTTCCCCTATATCCGCTATACTCTCATTGGTAAATATGGGGCATAAGTTACCGTAGTTAACTTATATTTTTATACCCTGTACCCTATACCCGAGTCGATATAGCCATGTCCGTCTGTCCGTCTGTCCGTCCGTCTGTCTGTCCGTATCAACGCCTAGACCTCAGAAACTACAAGAGCTACAGACATGTGCCATATATCGTTGGATAGGTAATTACCATACGTAGTACAAGTTTGTTTTTTTATTTTAATATCACCCCCCACTCCCCCGCAAACCACAAAAAACTGCCACGCCCACCATTATTAACATAATGCTATGCAATTCGGCATATGCGTGGTGCTTATAAAAGCTAAGCACGGAAGTTATGCCACATGCAAAATCTATGGCAAGGGAAGCAGAAGCGCAGCAAAACACGCATTGCGCGACGCCGACTGCGACGTTGTCAGCGAAACGTGCAACGTTGTCCACGACATATGGCTTTATGACACACGAAACTTATTTTCATAACCAAAATCATACCAAATTTATATTGTTATGGTACTCTTTTAATAGAATATTGTTTCATATATTTATTGATATTAAATAAATAAATTGTAAGCATGTACAGGGTACAGGGTATTTTGCAATCGGGAAACTCGGCTGCTGCTTCCTTACTTGTCTAAAGTGTAACATGCTATTGTGATTTTTATGGCAATAGAAACATGAAAGTTTACTAGTATATTTTTTTAGAATAATGCGACTTTAAACATTTAAAACATAAATTAAATTTTTTAGCTGCCTCCAATCTTTCCTGGGGACTTATTGCTTTAAATTTATAGCAATATTTTATTTGATTCCCGGGCATTTTGCACATCGGGCATCGTAATTCGTTTGTGTTGTTTTTAAATTCATTTTTTACCGCGAATTATTCCGGCACTAAGGTCAAAGAACTAAGCCGTTGATCTAAATATTCCACGACATCTTTCAGTGTCTAGATTTCATTTAATTTTTAATATTGCACTCATACTGCTGAAGAGCTTCTTTACCAAATTTGTTGAGAATGATATGAGCGAAAAAGGAAATCTGATTCTTCAGTTCTTCAAAAATGGTCCCAATCTTTGGACGCACAAAAGAATGTGGATACCTCTATTTTTGGTAGAGTGGGTAAATTGTCCATTTTTTGACTTTTACCTTCTACATTTTCTCCTAAATTTTCATGTATTTTCGTCTCCATTTACTCAATATAAATACCTATATCTTCATTTGTTTCTAGAATTTTCGCGATAAATTTATTCGGAAATCCTTCAATTATTATTAAATCAGAAGCAGTTTCTATTTTGCTCTGATACATTTTTAATTTATTAATCCTTAATGGAAAGGTAGCAACCTTCCCTTCCTGGATGTCTTTATACGTAACGCTTAGGTATTCCACCACTTGGTCGATGAAACCCCTAAGCTTGGCATCTAACTCAATTCTTATAATATTTCTAGCTACCTTCTCGTTATAATTTTTTTAGAAATTTTGACATTGTTTTTAAATGTTCTTTCGCAAAGTATTCATGCTCTACTGGGCCTAGCTTTAATAGTTTGTTGTGGTTTTCACAACTCTGGGAATCTAATGAGGCTAAAAGTTCCTTTTCTTTTACGGTACCATCCTTCATTAAAATCCCATCCACTAATCTAGTAATCCTAACCTGATCATTAATTAGGGATGCCTTCTCTTTTGTAGAAATTTTTTTATTTTTTTTTTCTATCTACTTCCGAGTACAATGTAAATACAAAAAAAATAAGTAAAAATTGAAAAGTACTTGCAGCCGCTGCTACCGTCGATGAAGCCGTCGATCCTGTCGTCGATGCTGCCGTCGATGTTGCCGGTTATGCTGCCGGCGATGTTCCTGGTGATGCTGCCGGTGACGCCTCTGATGCTTCTGGTCGCCGGTGTATTTTTCTGGTGATGTTGCCGGTGACGCTTTTGATGCTTCGCTGCTGGTGACGCTGCTGATCCTCTTTTTTTTTTGTTTAATTTTTTTGTCCGCTGTATGTCCAAGAACACGCCCACAATTTTTTCAACAGGCAAAAAAAAATTGTTTTTATTTTATGCCCAATGGCATTTATTTTATTCTCTGTGCCCCGTACCACTTGCGGCGAAACAACAGAGGACTTCGTTTTTTTACCAAATGTTGTCTCGCATGGACCAAATGTTAAGAGGAGCCCAAGAATAAGTGGTGTTGCTCCAATGAGTTCGGTTTAGAAACTGTTTTATTAATATTCTTCAATATCCGAAGAATCACAAAAATCTTACAATTAGGTCTTTTTTTTCGCGCGGCTCCCACTGCAAAACGTACAGCCCACCTCCCACCCAACCGACCGAGGGGCGCTGCCGTTTATCGAACGGCTCGGATCACGCGGATAGACCCGAGAGAATAAAGTTTAAAAAAGATTACGAGGAAAAAGTAGAGTTCGTTTGTTGAGGATTTGATAGAAGTGGACGTGCAGAGTGAAGTAATAGGATATAAGTCATTGTAGTCAGAACATAAAACCCTGAAAGGCTCATGTTGGGCATATGTAGATCTACAACAACTTAGGAATAGGGGACTAAAATTTCTAGTACGTCTCTTTGGAATGGTAAATGTTAGTCGTGTTAGTAGATGCTGGCTGTCTACATTACCATTAATACGGTTATAAAGGAAAACGACCCCCAGCATCTTTCTACGATTGGTTAGGGAAGGTAAATTAATTAGAAGGAGTCTGTTAGAATAAGATGGGAGGTGAAGATTTGCATCCCAGTTCAGTCCCCTAAGAGCAAACATCAATAAATTCTTTTGAACAGATTCAATGCGATCTTGATAAGCCCCATACTTGAGGGCTCCATGACCCGTACTCTAGAATTGAACGTACTAAAGATACGTGTTAAGTTTTAGTAATATAAGGGTTATTGAATTCCTTAGACCATCTTTTAATGAAGCCAAGCACGCCCTTGGCTTTGTTAACCATCGTAGAAATATGGTCGGAAAATTTAAGTTTAGCATCTAATAGGGCACCAAGATCGTTAACCTGGGTTAATCTATCTAAGAAAATCCCATAAAGAAAGTATGTCGCCTGGTTAGGGCACAAACGATAGAAAGACATAAGTTTACATTTTGACCCATTAAGTTTTCAGAGATTGGTGGAACACCAATTTTGAAAATTGTCCAAATCTGACTGAAGTTTATATTGGGCAAAAGGGGATTTTTATTGAAGACAAAGCTTAACGTCGTCTGCATACATAAGAACCAAAGAGTTCGTTATAGCAGTTGGGTTCTCCCAGCTAAGCAGCTAGAAATCCACGTGAGAAGGTCTAAGGGAAATCCTAGGATACTCTTCTTATTTACTAACAAGAGTTCTTTAAAAATTTTTATATACTTATGCCTTACGCATGCGAGTACATGTTTCTTAAAAGGTTCGGTCATAAAAATCCATTATCTAGTTGTGGCTTTATCAAGTGCATAGCAGTGTCACCTTACGCATGCATTTACATGTGCGTTTGTTTTGAAGGGATCGGTCATAAAATGCATGTATAATATATTTGGTTGTTGGTCCGATCCTTTAACATTCTTTTTATATTTTAATATCTAACACATGATCAATGCTTGAACACAGAGACAAAACTGATTAAATGGCAGTTAAATGGGGCATATAAATGATTGCATCACACAGATGAGGAATGTAGGAACAAGTAATGAGAAGGTTAAGGGACTCAGAAAGGATTAGTGATAGTAATACGTTCCACTGAGTAAATGTTGTTTACGGCGATGAAAACGCCACGTCCGAAGGTTGGGCGATCTTCCCGAAAGACAGTGTACTTCGATACAAAAATTTCATTGTCTATGAGGAAAGAGGTGTTTAGCCAGGTTTCTGTTAGCACAATAGCATCAAAGTCAAAGGAAGCGCTATTAGTAAAGAATAGGTTCAGTTTTCCAAGAATACCGTGAACGTTTTGATAGCAACAAGAAAAAATCTTGTTGCTTAGTTTTTTGCTTAGTTTAGTTTAGCAGCAGGACTGCAACCTTGAGAATCTCTGGTCAAGAATTCATGAACAATACTGTGCTCGGGCCTTGTTGCAGGGTCTGAAGCTTTAGCAAGGGAAGCATCTGGTAAAGTTATTTTAAATGGGGATATGCAACGTTTGTGTTTAAAATTAAATTTGGTCACACAAAGTTCTGGGGGAGCTATACTAAGATTATTTGCAAGGTGACACCTAACGTCATCTGCAGTGGCGTCAGGCATAAGATGCGATACACAACTGGATTTGCGGGGAGCCACAGCTCTCAGCGTAAGTCCAGAAGATCACGATTGAGATGGCACACCTGTCAATGGCTTTGGTGATTTTACCACGGGTTGGCGGGTTAGCGTGGAGGCAGTTAGGCTTATTGATAAAGGAACAGGCTGGCTTGTTGACATGACGGTTGAAAAATTGACAAGCATGGGGCCAGGTGGGAGATTCCTATTGGAAGGTTCCGTCGGATCAACTTTTGAAGTGGGAAGACCCGGTTTTTGAAGAGCTTTGCTGGCTGGCTGTTCACCAGGGGCATCATCCATATAATAACTTACTGGCAAATGTGTGGATGGAGTGGTACATATATTCATCTGTTGGTTATTGTAAGGGATTTTCAGGAGTGGTGATTCCCTTAGTAGTTTAAGGCCCTGAAAAAGAGATTCTATGTTGAGAAATTGCTCATTTAATGAGGAAAATTGTTTCCGAACCTTCTGGAAATCATTTCGTGTTTGCCGCATAAACGTGCCCATCTCTCCTTCTATCTCTCGACAGGCCAAACAGGACCAGGTCAGACCGATGCTTTTACCCAAAAGATCACCAAGTTGGCCATAATGACCGACTCCAGCATTTCATGTGCGAACAATGATCGTAAAGTCAGCAAGTCAGATAGGGGTCGCCCATAATAGCGCCTTCAAATTTACATCTCTTTGAGGTACAAACTAAAGACAGGTTCAGCAGCAATCCAGAGAGAGAAACGTATGGGAAACGTTGAAATTACTGAGCGATGTAACGAGTAAGCCGATGTAATAAATGTTCAACGAGAGGTTTTGTATTGGTATTAGAAAAGAAAATAATCGAGTGGCAACCCTT
Organism: Drosophila merina; assembly: GCA_035047645.1. Classification (NCBI taxonomy): domain Eukaryota; kingdom Metazoa; phylum Arthropoda; class Insecta; order Diptera; family Drosophilidae; genus Drosophila; species Drosophila merina. The sequence goes on along the minus strand of JAWNPH010000022.1, from coordinate 848,745 downwards.
GCGACGAGTTGCACCTTATTAACACCACAAGCGGGAAAAATATTAATTTCGACGCAATATATCAAGTAAAGCCCACAATAGTGGCAAAACTGTGAAGAGTGTCCACTAGACTCACTATTAGGTATAAAAATACTTAAGCACAGTGATATAAGTGTGCTGCAACCAATATAAATCGTGGCCCCGCTGAACAGCGGCCACAACAAAAATTCAGCTGTTTAAAGCAGCTGTTCACAGCTAATCGAAGTTTGTTTACAAACTTTTGGAAATTGCATTTATGGACCCAAATGCAAAAACTATAATGACCGCTCTTACCGAGCGCTTACTCAGCCTCGGCGAGCTCTTCAATATTGCAGTGAACAAAGCCGCTGTGACGAAAGGGACATCCAAAGGGGCCAACACTATTAAGCCAGCGCCTCAGCGGATGCAAGTCATCAAGAGGAAGGCAAGTGGGTCTCCAATGAATGCCAAGAAGAAGGCAATACTGGATACCAAGATTCCTGTGCCAACCTACAGCGGCAGCTGAAACCGCTTTGGATTGTTAGCGCAAACCTAGGATCAGGACGCAGCATAGTCAGCTGGTTCGAGACCGAAAAGCTTGAGTTTCACTGTTACCAGCTCAAGGAGAACAGGCCATACCGAGTCTGCGTTAAAGGACTCCACCACAGTACGCTCCATCATCAAATCATTGATGAACTGAAAAGTCTCGGTCACGAGGTGTTAGACGTTCATACACCGACAAGGCGAAACGAGCCTGGTGCTCCTGCTGCCAATCCCATAAACATGTTCTTTTTGAACATCGCTGCTGCGACGAACAACAAGGAGATCCTGGCTCTTAAGGGTTTATGCCGCATGAGAGTTGTCATCGAGCCCCTTCGCAAGCGAAATACGACAACCCAATGCCATCGATGCCAGCAATTTGGTCACACGGCCAAATACTGCCGTAAGGCGCACATCTGCCTCAAATGCGCCGGCGAACATTCTGCCAAAGACTGTACGCGACCACGAAGCGAGCCATGCACTTGCTATAATTGTGGTGAACAGCACCCAGCGTATTATTCCGGATGCTCCAAACTCCAGGCATTACTTCAGCGCTCTAGGCCACAAAGAGGTGTGGGAGGAAGAAGCGAAGTCAACCATCGATCTATGTCTCATGTCCCTACTGGATGTATGCCGACTGCACCTCTCCGAAGCGGAGCCTCCTCCGCAGATGTAGCTAAAGCCTGGATGGGCCCCAAGCAGGATCAGCAACAGATGCCACAGCCCTTCCAGGAGAAACCAGGAAGCGCAGCCGGCAAAGGAGTCGGCCTAGAGGCGGACATCAGCCCCTTTTGGACAATAACACTTTTAGCATCCTGCAAACGCTTAACGAAAGCATGAACGCTCTGCGCTCCCTTCAGGAACAGCAGATTGAACAAATGAGGATGATGTTCTGCTCACTGCTATACACGCGCAGACAGCGACAAAATGAAGCCGCTACGCATCTTAGTATGGAACGCCAACGGCGTCTCCGCGAAACTGCCCGAAGTTGAATGCTTTGTGCGGCGCTACGAGATTGATGTTTTGCTTATCAGTGAAACACATTGCAAAGATGTGGAGTTAGCCCAAGCTGTATGGTTACTGCAAACGACCCGGGTGAGGGTAACGCCAATGGTGGATCAGCGACTATGATCAAATCAAATCTGGTTCATTTTCCTCTTCCTTCAGTAGCCACTGATAGGTTGCAACTTGCGTCTGCAGCTATAGAAACTGGGGACGGCATTATAAACTTCGGCGCGGTCTACTGCCCACCGAGGTTCGTCTGGACCACAGACAACTTCAAATTCATATTGGAGCAACATCAGCATAAATTCATTGTAGAAGGCGACTGGAATGCGTCCCACTGGCTTTGGGGAGCAGGGAGGTGCAACCAAAGAGGTCATGCCCTAGCAAATCTAATCTTCAACACAGATGTAAAGTCGCTAGCAACAGGTGGCCCCACAAGGTTCCCTTTTGGTAGTAGAGGGTCTCCAGGCTACATTGATTTTGCGCTGACAAGAGGTATCCTGGGTTTACACTCAGATATCCGGTCGTTTGCCGAGCTAAGCTCTGACCACTTACCTCTCATCATCACTTTGGACACAACAGCTAAAGCCTATCACAAAGTCGATCAGCTTATCAGCAATCGCACTAACATGGAACGATTTCAAGAGAACCTCCAGTCGTCACTGAACCTTGACATGGCGCTGAACTCCGAGCGGGACATTGAAGTTGCAATCGACTCTCTCACCCACAACATCCAAGTACCAGCTAGATTTGCCATTCACACCCCAGGACTGAGACCCGCAGCAGCCAGAATACCAGTCCCCAGAGAGATTCTGATGCTCATTGCAGAGAAGAGGCGTTTACGCTCCAGATGGATGAGATCGCGCCACCCGCTGGACAAAGTTGATCTTTACAGGGCGAAGTCTATCCTCTATCACTGGTGGAACACAAAGAGGCATGGTTCGACGACAGGTTAAGCCAATACGGGTACCGAAGCCGACGCGAAGCACTCGCTCTGGAAGGCCACACGTGCGATCAAAAGACGTTGCCTAAGGAAAGCACCACTGGAGAACAGCAACGGGGCATGGTGCCGAACTGATTTGGAGCAAGCAGATGCGTTTGCCGCGCACCTGGCGGAGCGGTTCCAACCTTTTAACCTCGCCAGTCCGCAGCAGGTTGAAGAGACTCACGATCAGCTGTCTCAAGCTCTCCAAATGGATTTGCCGATCCAACCGGTCGATCCTGCTGAAATAGCTGATGTTATCGCCAAGCAAAACTCTAAAAAAGCACCCGGCCATGATGCAATATGTAACGCCACTCTAAAGGCCCTACCGAGCAGAGCGATCCGCTACGTAGCGATGCTTTTCAATGCTATTGTGAGGCTGCAGTACTTTCCTCAGTGGAAGCTGGGAATCATCTCTATGATACATAAAGTTGGCAAGCCGGAGAAGGACCCTGGATCCTACCGGCTGATCAGTCTCCTCCCATCGATCTCAAAAGTGTTTGAGAGACTGATTGCCGCCCGGATGGTAAGGTTTATTGATGCCCAGGGAATAAGTTCGGATTCCGTGCTGGTCACTGCATGGTGGAGCAACTGCATCGAGTGGTCGAGCAAATTTTAACGACCTTCGACTGCGACGAATACTGCAACGCCCTTATTCTTGATGTCCGGCAGGCGTTTGACCGTGTGTGGCATCCTGGTCTGCAACTGAAAGTCAAGAATACCCTGCCTGCGCCTTACTACTGTCTCCTGGCGTCGTACCTTAGGAATAGGAGATTTGCGGTCCGGTTCCACTCTGCGCTCTCAACCGAGTATAATGCGGCAGCTGGAGTACCCCCAGGGAAGCGTCCTAGGCCCGCTACTATACTGCCTTTATAGCCATGACATGCCGCGCCCGGCTGACATCATCTACGGAACGTCAATGCTGGCCACATTTGCCGACGACGTGTGCATAACGTACAGGTCCAGGTGCGAGCACGAGGCCGCCAACGGTATCCAGAACTACGCAACAAGATTTTCCGACTGGGCTAGGAGAAGGAATATTGGCATAAATGGAAACAAGTCCACGAAAGTTTGCTACACCCTCAAACGGAGAACGCCACCAGCAGTGCTCATTGACGACATCCCTGTGAAACAGGTTGACTTATCCAAATACCTGGGAGTCATACTCGACCGCCGGCTCACTTTCTCGAAGCAAGTGAGTGAAATTGGAATACGCATACGGGCCGCGGCTTCAAAACACTACTGGCTCATGGGCCCGCGTAGCAAACTGTCGCTGAGAAATAAGTTGATTATCTACAATCAAGTCATAGCTCCTATTTGGAGATATGCGTGCCAAATTTGGGGCCTGGCGTGTGACAGCCAGATCCGCAGAATCCAGAGCACCCAAAATAAGATGGCGAGGACGATCACTGGCTGCGAGTGGTATGTAAGGAACACCACCCTCCACAGTGACCTAAAGCTGCCCACGGTCTTTAAGACCATAAATTTCCACTCCAGCCGCTACAACGACCGACTGGAGCGCCATCGCAACCGACTCGCTAAGGGTCTTACCAGACCTCGTCCACTGAGGAGGCTCAACAGGCGACTTCCTAGGGACCTAATTGACCGGCTGCCAACAAGACGCACAGCAAGATGATGATAAGCCAAACGATATACTCCCCATCGTCGTTCTGTCTTTCTTTCTTTCATCCATTTCTTTAGTTTTTAAGTATTGTAAATATTGTTAGCTTAAATTTAGTAATAATGTAACGCTAAGCACACTTAGCTCGGGCAGTATTAATAGATGCCAAGGTCACCAATAAATAAATAAAAAAAATAAAAAAATATAAAAAAAAATAAAGGAAAATAGTATTCACGTAAATTAATTAAGTTTAATAATAGGATCCATTAATCACGGTATTAAAGTAATGAATAACTTAAGAGACCAAGATGAAAGCCTACAACAATTCACAGAATATATTGAAGATATTGGATTAGGAGTACAAATGACAAAATTACTAAAACATGACCCCTTAAATTCTGTAAACTCCGAAAAACTTTCAAACATCAAAACGTCCACATGGATAAAAACTGATTCAAACGAGTTTCTTATTATTTCCCATATTTCAACCGAAATAATTCAATTCCCAATATTCGAAATAATTCATTATCCAGATGAGCAAAATAATATTTTAACAGACAAACAATTTAAAGAAGAAGGAAGTTAAAGAAACAACTATTTAATGATTTTATAACTGGTGTTATAAAACAAACAAAAACAAAATGTCAATACACTAAAACATACAAAAATTTTCAAATAAATTACATAGAACCCAACATATTACTTACTTGGAATATCCTAAAAACTGTATTAAAAATCAAAATACAATTAAAGAAAACAACATCATTAAAATTTATAATTGTTTAATCCAATTGAAAGAATTTTCCATTTCAAATACGGTGTTAGATTATACCTAAAACATTTATGTTAGCAATAAAATAACAAAATTGGAACCTTTGTCGTATATTGAAACAAAAAATATAATACAAACTCAACAACATATTCAAAATAATAACATTAACTACATTGGCCATAATGACAATAAGCCTAATATTGTTTCTAGCTTATAAGTCTAAAAACATACCTTATAAACTAATTGTAAAATACGTTAAGCCCAAAGAACAAGAAACCAATGTAAATCAAAACAAGTGAGAAAAGTTATCTTCGGCTTGGCGAAGATGGTATACCCTTAAAAACAAAAAGGTTTTCCATCCAAACACTTTTTTTCATATCGGTCGTTTGTATGGCAGCTATGTGATATAGTGGTCCGATCCGACGATTTTTAAACTTGATCTGCGTGCAAAAAAAATAATGATCTGGTAAAAATTTCTAAACGCTAGCTTTAAAACTGTCTATTTTTTGCATAGAAAAAGACGGACATGGCTATATCGCCTCGGCTGTTGATGCTGATCAAGAATATATATACTTTGTGGGGTCGGAGATGCTTCCTTTAATGCGTTACACATTTCTGGACAAAATTATAATACCCTTTTCAATCATGAAAATGTAATAGAAACAGAAATGGAAATTCCACCTCTATATTCAAAAATAATTCCCTGAGGACAGGCAAAATTCAAGGAATGGGAAAGGGACATATCCAAATCTCCGTGTATCCCATTGTCCCATTTCCAAAGGAAATGCCTTCAACCCATTGTAATTATATCACCCAAAGTAATACTAGATCAGCATATTTAAACACGCATTCTAAGTGTTATCGGTCATTAACATTCCCATGCCCGATCAGACATAACATAAGCGTTCACTGGCACGTCCCCATAATTAACCAGACGAACAATTAGTTCCGGCAGCCCAAAAAAGCAATTCTTAAAATCAAAATTCTAGGACTCATATTTCGTCAACTACATATCGGCACCAAAGACAGCCATAAACATTTTGGAGACAAGGGAAAACCCTGAAACTCCCGATCACATTTAAGAACTCAAAATTAACTTACTCCATTCTGAAAGCTTATCGAAGTATACTCAGAACAACTCAACTCACTGAATAAAGTAAAAGCTCTACAGAATATTCGTTCAATAAAATAAAAGTTTGGCACCAAGGCATGATCGCCATATAAATTAGGATATAAGTACAACTGTATACAGCTCATCTCCCGCCATTGGATCTATTTTGAAATAAAAATTATATTTTTTAAAGAAATATACTGTGGAGTTGTAATTATATATATTAAATAAATTGTAAAAGGGATCGGACCAACAACCAATATGTTATACATGCATTTTATGACCGATCCCTTCAAAACAAATGCACAACTAGATAATAAATAATGCATTTATATGACTGATCCTTTAAGAAACATGTACTCGCAAGCGTAAGATATCACCACGCGGTTAAAGGTCATAAAATACTTCGACCACCAGCGCATTGCTGTGTGCAAAATATATATATGGGCATATATATATATAAATAGTAGATGAAAATTCTTGTTAATACATAAGAACCTACTTATACGATGTTTCTTCAGATGTTGAAGCATATAAAACAAGTGAGAAAAGTTATCTTCGGCTTGCCGAAGATGGAATACCCTTGAAAACAAAAAGTTTTCCATACAAAGCCTTTTTTTTCATATCGGTCGTTTGTATGGCAGCTATATGATATAGTGGTCCGATCCGAACCAAACTTTCACAAATCATGTATGCCTATGTTAAATGGATAAATATTGAATTCGGTTGCAATAGCTTGGAAAACAAAAAAGTTTTCCATACAAAGACTTGTTTTCATATCGGTCGTTTGTATGGCAGCTATATGATATAGTGATCTGATCCGGACCAAACTTTCACAAATCATGTATGGCTATGTCAAATGGATAAATATTGAATTCGGTTGCAATAGCTTGGAAAACAAAAAAGTTTTCCATACAGAGACTTGTTTTCATATCGGTCGTTTATATGGCAGCTATATGATATAGTGGTCCGATCCGACCGATTCTTAAACTTGATCTGCGTGCAACAAAAATAATGATCTGGTAAAAATTTCAAAACGCTAGCTTTAAAACTACTGTCTATTTTTTGCATAGAAACAGACGGACAGACGGACAGACGGACATGGCTATATCGACTCGGCTGTTGATGCTGATCAAGAATATATATACTTTGTGGGGTCGGAGATGCTTCCTTTAATGCGTTACACATTTCTGGACAAAATTATAATACCCTTTTTCAAGGGTATAAAAAGCCCTTTTTAAACCGAACTCATTGTAGTTAGACCTATTTTTTTTTGGGCTCCTCTAAACAATAACCATTTCAGTCGTACAGATTTTGAGGAGTAAAGAAGTCCATAAAGTGTGAAAGTCGGGCGAATATTCTGAAATAAAGTCACTTAAATAATATATTATTTTTAACCAACCCTAAATGTATAAGGGGTTTTTTTTTTTTTTTTTTTTCTATTACTATTTATTGAGGCCTTAAAACCCCTTGGTGACCTTGGCATCTATTAATTCTGTCCGAGGGGCTCGCCGGCTAAGTGTGCTTAGCGTTACCATTATTACTAAATTTAAACTTACAAACTAACAATATTTACAAAACTTAAAAACAAAAAATATAAAAGAAAGAAAGACGATGGGGAGTATATCGTTTGGCTTATCATCATCTTGCTGTGCGTCTTGTTGGCAGCCGGTCAATTAGGTCCCTAGGGAGTCGCCTGTTGAGCCTTCTTTGTGGGCGGGGTCTGGTGAGACCCTTAGCGAGTCGGTTGCGATGGCGCTCCAGTCGGTCATTGTAGCGGCTGGAGTGGAAATTTATGGTCTCAAAGACTGTGAGCAGCTTTAGGTCACTGTGGAGGGTGGTGTTCCTTACATACCACTCGCAGCCAGTGATCGTCCTCGCCATCTTATTTTGGATGCTCTGGATTCTGCGGATCTGGCTGTCACACGCCAGGCCCCAAATTTGGCACGCATACCTCCAAATAGGAGCTATGATTTGATTATATATAGTCAACTTATTTCTTTGCGACAGTTTGCTACGCGGGCCCATGAGTCAGTAGTGCTTTGACGCCGCGGCCCGTATGCGTATTCTCATTTCGCTCACTTGCTTCGAGAAAGTGAGCCGGCGGTCGAGTATGACTCCCAGGTATTTGGCTGAGTCAACCTGTTCCACAGGGGTGTCGTCAATGAGCACTGCTGGTGGCGTTCTCCGTTTGAGAAAGTAGAAAACATTCGTGGACTTGTTTCCATTTATGCCAATATTCCTTCTCCTAGCCCAGTCGGAAAATCTTGTTGCGTAGTTCTGGATACCGTTGGCGGCCTCCTGCTCGCACCTGGACCTGTACGTTATGCACACGTCGTCGGCAAATGTGGCCAGCATTGACGTTCCGTAGATGCTGTCAGCCGGGCGCGGCATGTCATGGCTATAAAGGCAGTATAGTAGCGGGCCTAGGACGCTTCCCTGGGGGTACTCCAGCTGCCGCATTATACTCGGTTGAGAGCGCAGAGTGGAACCGGACCGCAAATCTCCTATTTCCAAGGTACGACGCCAGGAGACATTAGTAAGGCGCAGGCAGGGTATTCTTGACTTTCAGTTGCAGACCAGGATGCCACACACGGTCAAACGCCTGCCGGACATCAAGAATAAGGGCGTTGCAGTATTCGTCGCAGTCGAAGGTCGTTAAAATTTGCTCGACCACTCGATGCAGTTGCTCCACCATGCAGTGACCAGCACGGAATCCGAACTTATTCCCTGGGCATCAATAAACCTTACCATCCGGGCGGCAATCAGTCTCTCAAACACCTTTGAGATCGATGGGAGGAGACTGATCGGCCGGTAGGATCCAGGGTCCTTCTCCGGCTTGCCAACTTTATGTATCATAGAGATGATTCCCAGCTTCCACTGAGGAGGAAAGTACTGCAGCCTCACAATAGCATTGAAAAGCATCGCTACGTAGCGGATCGCTCTGCTCGGTAGGGCCTTTAGAGTGGCGTTACATATTGCATCATGGCCGGGTGCTTTTTTAGAGTTTTGCTTGGCGATAACATCATCTATTTCAGCAGGATCGAACGCTGATCGTGAGCTGATCGTGAGTCTCTTCAACCTGCTGCGGACTGGCGAGGTTAAAAGGTTGGAACCGCTCCGCCAGGTGCGCGGCATACGCATCTGCTTGCTCCAAATCAGTTCGGCACCATGCCCCGTTGCTGTTCTCCAGTGGTGCTTTCCTTAGGCAATGTCTTTTGATCGCACGTGTGGCCTTCCACGTGATCGCACGTGCGGCTTCGGTACCCGTATTGGCTTAACCTGTCGTCGAACCATGCCTCTTTGTGTTCCACCAGTGATAGAGGATAGACTTCGCCCTGTAAAGATCAGCTTTATCCAGCGGGTGGCGCGATCTCATCCATCTGGAGCGTAAACGCCTCTTCTCTGCAGCACAAAAGTGATCAGAGGAAGTATCAATCACCTAAGGTTTTTTTGCTTTATCTAGCTATGACGACAAGGCCAGATAAGATTAAATTTAAATTGTGCATAGTGTGGCCAAGCTAGCGCAAAGAAACGCTGATCCTCACAAGGAGCATGAAGTGGCTGCAAAGCGTGTCTTGAGGAACCATAAGGGCACATCCGACATGAAGCTATATTACGAGCGCACAGGTGTGCAGGTTCATTGCTTCGTTAATGAAGACTGGGCTGGCAATAGCACAGATCGAAAGTCCTTTACTGGTTGAACATTTATCATGGCTGCCGCGGCGATTTCAACGACTTAATGGGCTTATGTTGTGTTAACATCTTTTCAATCCTATCATTTTTACTCGCTTTTCAGGTGGAATAGGTTGATTTTATCCAATACTGTCCCTTTAAATATGAACTTATATTCCCTCTTTTTCCCTCTTTCAAACGGCTTTACTCGGTTTGAGCTGAACAATAGATACATTGATTGCGGAATGGATGGCTGATGGATGGCTGGATAAAAAAATGTATTATATTACTTTTATGTAGGTTCGCCCATCTGTACTTCTGACCCTTAATGCATTCGTTGGATCTTTCTTAATATAAATCATCAGCGTTTTCTGTTCCCAGTATTTCAATGTATGAGCCGTTTTCTGAACTCATAGCAAATTACTTCACCCTTGCAATTTTTAGCAATGTTGCCTTCGTTGTTGCACTTGAGCACTGGAATCTCGTCTTTATGCCATCCACAAAATGGGATATTAATCCTATCCGTATTTATCCACATTCAGGCCAAAATCATCAAGCCGTTTACAAATGTTCTTAAGATTTAAATTGTGTTAGATTAAGTTAAATATTGCAAATTGCAGATTATTAAAAAAATTATTCACTTCGCAATTGTTTGTTTATACTAATATACAAAGTGTCGCGTTGCTAAATAAAAGCCGCAAATCTGACTCAGCATACCGCGGGCGCTAACTCTTCACTTGTAACGCATGCAAGTGTCAGCTTAATCAGGGTCATTCTTGGACCACAGTTAAAAAGACTGTTGAATATCGCTTAAAATTAACATTTGAAAACTTATTGTTAGTATCCAATAAATACATCACAGATTAAAACAAAAAAAACAAGTAAGAAAAGTTATCTTCGGCTTGCCGAAGATGGTATACCCTTGAAAACAACAAAGTTTTCCATACATAGACTTGTTTTCATATCGGTCGTTTGTATGGCAGCTATATGATATAGTGATCCGATCCGGATCAAACTTTTACAAATCATGTATGGCTATGTCAAATGAATAAATGTTGAATTCGGTTGCAATAGGTTGGAAAACAAAAAAATTTTTCATACAAAGACTTGTTTTCATATCGGTCGTTTGTATTGCAGCTATATGATTTAGTAATCTGATCCGGACCAAACTTTCACAAATCATGTATGCCTATGTCAAATGGATACATATTGAATTCGGTTGCAATAGCTTGGAAAACAAAAAAGTTTTCCATACAAAGACTTGTTTTCATATCGGTCGTTTGTATGGCAGCTATATGATATAGTGATCTGATCCGGACCAAACTTTCACAAATCATGTATGGCTATGTCAAATGGATACATATTGAATTCGGTTGCAATAGCTTGGAAAACAAAAAAGTTTTCCATACAAAGACTTGTTTTCATAACGGTCGTTTGTATGGCAGCTATATGATATAGTGGTCCGATCCGACCGATTCTTAAACTTGATCTGCGTGCAACAAAAATAATGATCTGGTAAAAATTTCAAAACGCTAGCTTTAAAACTACTGTCTATTTTTTGCATAGAAACAGACGGACAGACGGACAGACGGACATGGCTATATCGACTCGGCTGTTGATGCTGATCAAGAATATATATACTTTGTGGGGTCGGAGATGCTTCCTTTAATGCGTTACACATTTCTGGACAAAATTATAATACCCTTTTTCAAGGGTATAAAAATGAGAAAGAGAAAAAGAAGGCGAAATTTAATGGAAAAGCAAAAGGCAATCGACAAATTTAAGGCGAGAACGGTTACGATCTTGAGGGGGAGTAGTTATCACGAAAGGTTAGCCATAGCGCGTACTTGTTTAGTAACCCATACGCGAATAATTCTTAAACAGCGAATCTGAAGTTCAATGCTCCCAGCCAAGAATGACCCTGATTAACTAGTTAACTATTCCGTTAACTCATCCGGGCGTGGCATCATAAAATGGAAAAAACACACGCAGAGCACCATAACTTTCAACCGACCGGCGGTCAAATTAAAGCAGGCTCAAATTTTCGGCCCTAAAAAGTAGACCAGCTTTGCAGAGGTATTTGGTGTGACACCATATGACGCTTCATCAAGGACTACTCTTTGGCAGCCAAGCCAAAACGGACTTGCTACGACAAAAGGTGACAACTGAAATAAGATTTTAAGATAAGCAATGATTATTTGTATTTAATTTTTTTAAAACCTTTTAGTTTTGTAATTCAATTCTTCGGTCCGGTGATAAATACTAAAATGTATACAAAAGCAAGTAAGTACGGATTTAGCGTGTATTGAAGCAAAAAGATTCAGAAAATTTTTGGTAATCCATCCATATAATCGTTAAAGATAGAGGTATACCGATTAAATCAAGATCATATCAAGAGTACTGTTGCCATTTGGTTATACAATTGCTTTAAATTACTACAGGTGTGCCTACAGAAAACGGCTAACTATAGAAAATTTAGAAAATCGTTATATCAATAGTAAGCAAGTTGTTTTAAGACAGTCCAGAGAATTGGTATTTCTAAGTATATAGGGTTCAGGAAATCGAAAACAACTAGCCTTAGATCCCGTTACTTACGGTAGAAGATATAAGAACAACAATTTTTCTGTCAAACATACATTTCAATTTATATTCATTTTAATCTTAACTGATCAACAAAATTTGTATGCTTAATCCTATTAAAATTTTTCGTAAAAATATCGGAAATCATATTTACTGTTGTAACATCAATAATCAATCAATATAATATTAATAACATTTTCTATATAAAATTGTCTAACAGAGTGATGCTTAATATCAATATGTTTCCTTTGTGCGTGGCACATTGAATCTTTTGCCAGACACTACGCGTTTTAATTGTCACTGTAGATAACCATCTTTGGAATCAGTCCCATTCCAATTTCCTTCACCAGCTTTATTAAGTACACTGCCTCCTTTGCTGCTGTTGAAAGCGGCACAGATCCAGCTTCTGTTAAACTGATTGCAACAATGCTCTGCTTTTTGGACTCCCATGAAATCGCCGCGGCAGCCATGATAAATGTTCAACCAGTAAAGGACTTTCGATCTGTGCTATTGCCAGCCCAGTCTTCATTAACGAAGCAATGAACCTGCACACCTGTGCGCTCGTAATATAGCTTTATGTCGGATGTGCCCTTATGGTGCCTCAAGACACGCTTTGCAGCCACTTCATGCTCCTTGTGAGGATCAGCGTTTCTTTGCGCTGGCTTGGCCACACTATGCACAATTAAAATTTAATCTTATCTGGCCTTGTCGTCATAGCTAGATAAAGCAAAAAACCTTAGGTGATTGATACTTCCTCTGATCACTTTTGTGCTGCAGAGAAGAGGCGTTTACGCTCCAGATGGATGAGATCGCGCCACCCGCTGGACAAAGTTGATCTTTACAGGGCGAAGTCTATCCTCTATCACTGGTGGAACACAAAGAGGCATGGTTCGACGACAGGTTAAGCCAATACGGGTACCGAAGCCGACGCGAAGCACTCGCTCTGGAAGGCCACACGTGCGATCAAAAGACGTTGCCTAAGGAAAGCACCACTGGAGAACAGCAACGGGGCATGGTGCCGAACTGATTTGGAGCAAGCAGATGCGTTTGCCGCGCACCTGGCGGAGCGGTTCCAACCTTTTAACCTCGCCAGTCCGCAGCAGGTTGAAGAGACTCACGATCAGCTGTCTCAAGCTCTCCAAATGGATTTGCCGATCCAACCGGTCGATCCTGCTGAAATAGCTGATGTTATCGCCAAGCAAAACTCTAAAAAAGCACCCGGCCATGATGCAATATGTAACGCCACTCTAAAGGCCCTACCGAGCAGAGCGATCCGCTACGTAGCGATGCTTTTCAATGCTATTGTGAGGCTGCAGTACTTTCCTCCTCAGTGGAAGCTGGGAATCATCTCTATGATACATAAAGTTGGCAAGCCGGAGAAGGACCCTGGATCCTACCGGCCGATCAGTCTCCTCCCATCGATCTCAAAGGTGTTTGAGAGACTGATTGCCGCCCGGATGGTAAGGTTTATTGATGCCCAGGGAATAAGTTCGGATTCCGTGCTGGTCACTGCATGGTGGAGCAACTGCATCGAGTGGTCGAGCAAATTTTAACGACCTTCGACTGCGACGAATACTGCAACGCCCTTATTCTTGATGTCCGGCAGGCGTTTGACCGTGTGTGGCATCCTGGTCTGCAACTGAAAGTCAAGAATACCCTGCCTGCGCCTTACTACTGTCTCCTGGCGTCGTACCTTAGGAATAGGAGATTTGCGGTCCGGTTCCACTCTGCGCTCTCAACCGAGTATAATGCGGCAGCTGGAGTACCTCCAGGGAAGCGTCCTAGGCCCGCTACTATACTGCCTTTATAGCCATGACATGCCGCGCCCGGCTGACATCATCTACGGAACGTCAATGCTGGCCACATTTGCCGACGACGTGTGCATAACGTACAGGTCCAGGGGCGAGCAGGAGGCCGCCAACGGCATCCAGAACTACGCAACAAGATTTACCGACTGGGCTAGGAGATGGAATATTGGAATAAATGGCAACAAGTCCATGAATGTTTGCTACACCCTCAAACGGAGAACGCCACCAGCAGTGCTCATTGACGACATCCCTGTGAAACAGGTTGACTTAGCCAAATACCTGGGAATCATACTCGACCGTCGGCTCACTTTCTCGAAGCAAGTGAGTGAAATTGGAATACGCATACGGGCCGCGGCTTCAAAACACTACTGGCTCATGGGCCCGCGTAGCAAACTGTCGCTGAGAAATAAGTTGATTATCTACAATCAAGTCATAGCTCCTATTTGGAGATATGCCAGTCCGCAGCCAGATCCGCAGAATCCAGAGCACCCAAAATAAGATGGGGAGGACGATCACTGGCTGCGAGTGGTATGTAAGGAACACCACCCTCCACAGTGACCTAAAGCTGCCCACGGTCTTTGAGACCATAAATTTCCACTCCAGCCGCTACAACGACCGACTGGAGCGCCATCGCAACCGACTCGCTAAGGGTCTTACCAGACCTCGTCCACTGAGGAGGCTCAACAGGCGACTTCTTAGGGACCTAATTGACCGGCTGCCAACAAGACGCACAGCAAGATGATGATAAGCCAAACGATATACTCCCCATCGTCGTTTTGTCTTTCTTTCTTTCATATCTTTAGTTTTTAAGTATTGTAAATATTGTTAGCTTAAATTTAGTAATAATATAACGCTAAGCACACTTAGGTCGGACAGTATTAATAGATGCCAAGGTCACCAAGGGGTTTTAAGATACCCTGTATGCCCCAATAAATAAATAAAAAAAATAAAAAAATATAAAAAAAAATAAAGGAAAATAGTATTCACGTAAATTAATTAAGTTTAATAATAGGATCCATTAATCACGGTATTAAAGTAATGAATAACTTAAGAGACCAAGATGAAAGCCTACAACAATTCACAGAATATATTGAAGATTTTGGATTAGGAGTACAAATGACAAAATTACTAAAACATGACCCCTTAAATTCTGTAAACTCCGAAAAACTTTCAAACATCAAAACGTCCACATGGATAAAAACTGATTCAAACGAATTTCTTATTATTTCCCATATTTCAACCGAAATAATTCAATTCCCAATATTCGAAATAATTCATTATCCAGATGAGCAAAATAATATTTTAACAGACAAACAATTTAAAGAAGAAGGAAGTTAAGATCTGCGTGCAACAAAAATAATGCCCTGGTAAAAATTTCTAAATGCTAGCTTTAAAACTGTCTATTTTTTGCATAGAAAAAGACGGACATGGCTATATCGACTCGGCTGTTGATGCTGATCAAGAATATATATACTTTGTGGGGTCGGAGATGCTTCCTTTAATGCGTTACACATTTCTGGACAAAATTATAATACCCTTTTCAATCATGAAAATGTAATAGAAACAGAAATGGAAATTCCACCTCTATATTCAAAAATAATTCCCTGAGGACAGGCAAAATTCAAGGAATGGGAAAGGGACATATCCAAATCTCCGTGTATCCCATTGTCCAATTTCCAAAGGAAATGCCTTCAACCCATTGTAATTATATCACCCAAAGTAATACTAGATTAGCATATTTAAACACGCATTCTAAGTGTTATCGGTCATTAACATTCCCATGCCCGATCAGACATAACATAAGCGTTCACTGGCACGTCCCCATAATTAACCAGACGAACAATTAGTTCCGGCAGCCCAAAAAAGCAATTCTTAAAATCAAAATTCTAGGACTCATATTTCGTCAACTAGACATATCGGCACCAAAGACAGCCATAAACATTTTGGAGACAAGGGAAAACCCTGAAACTCCCGATCAAATTTAAGAACTCAAAATTAACTTACTCCATTCTGAAAGCTTATCGAAGTTTACTCAGAACAACTCAACTCACTGAATAAAGTAAAAGCTCTAGAGAATATTCGTTCAATAAAATAAAAGCTTGGCACCAAGGCATGATCGCCATATAAATTAGGATATAAGTACAACTGTATACAGCTCATCTCCCGCCTTAGGATCTATTTTGAAATAAAAATTATATTTTTTAAAGAAATATACTGCGGAGTTGTAATTATATATATTAAATAAATTGTAAAAGGGATCGGACCAACAACCAATATGTTATACATGCATTTTATGACCGATCCCTTCAAAGCAAATGCACATGTAACCGCATGCGTAAGATGACACAGCCATGAACTTGATAAGGTCACAACTAGATAATAAATAATGCATTTTTATGACTGATCCTTTAAGAAACATGTACTCGCAAGTGTAAGATATCACCACGCGGTTAAAGGTCATAAAATACTTCGACCACCAGCGCATTGCTGTGGGTATATATATATATAAATAGTAGATGAAAATTCTTGTTAATACATAAGAACCTACTTATACGACGTTTCTTCAGATGTTGAAACATATAAAAAAAAGTCCTTTTTAAACCGAACTCATTGTAGTTAGACCTATTTTTTTTTGGGCTCCTCTAAACAATAACCATTTCAGTAGTACAAATTTTGAGGAGAAAAGAAGTCCATAGAGTATGAAAGTCGGACGAATATTCTGAAATAAAGTCACTTAAATAATATATTATTTTTAACCAACCCTAAATGTATAAGGGTATACAAAATATTTTTAAATTTTTAAAAAATTTGGAGTCTTTTTATGAAAGTAAGAGGGTTTGGCAAAGTGGACTTCCTCGACCATATGATGCACTCACCTCTTTCTCCATAAATAGTTTTTTCCGCTTAGAGACGTGACAAATGGCATTAAATCCTGCATCGTCGCGATATTAATATCTAGCGACAACAAACCCGAATCTTCCAGATCACCAATTAAATTCTGGCTGGATTATGTAGCTGCCCACGATGGTGACGATGAAGATGGATGGGATACCATAAAGGGTAGTAGTGAAGATAAAGGGTAAAGAGTAGTTGCAGTGCTTAAAACGCCTAGATTTGGCGGCAGCAGGTGAGATACTGATGGTGCGGGCATGCAGAGACCCACAAAAACTGACGCAGCGTAAATTCCACAGATAAAAAAACATGTAGGTAAAAAACTCGTTTTTTCGGTAAAGCTTAAACGGCTGATGAAAAATTACGACAATTTTAAAAAATTTTCTAATTGGCACATAGGTGTATTTTTGAAAGCAAGAGGATCCCTTGTTATCTGCGACTATCGGATGGAAGTCACACATATCCACGGACCTGTTGGAAACCGTGATCTATTTATCGGTGCTGCATTGTTACATTGGGAACACTACGAGACAACCTCTACAAGATTTTACAAACTTTTCAGCATCCCAATCGCTCCTCAGTAAAACTGACCCAACTATCGAGATGTGTGGGCGGGCATGTGTGTTAATATTGCGGCTGTTCAAAAAAAAGAACGTGTCTCAAAATCTATTGTTAATGAGATGCTGGATAGTCGCACTAAATTTAAACAACTTGAAACTTTTAGCTTTGGTGACGATTTAAATATAGGCTCGATAGGTTTGTGATCGGTAGCGATCGGTGTGATAGGTAGTAATAAAACGTCAAAACTACGTTTTTACCGCCAAAACCAGCGCTGAAGTTTATTTTTTAGTTTGCCATTACCTTTTTTCCACATCAGACAAGTTTCTGCGGGACAAGCTTTTTCTAGCAGGACACCAAGATCATTAACCTGGGGTAATCTTTCTCAGAATATTCCATAGAGAAAGTACATATGCACATGCAAAAAGTGCTAGTCGTTGATATAGGTCACGGAGAAAGCCTTCCATCCACTCTCGGAATGCACCAAAGAATTGCTAGGAGACATTGACTAGAAATAGAATGCTAATTACAGAAATTTATAATCACTCATGCAAAATCAAACATAATAAATCCAACCATACTTAAACATTGCGACTTAAAGTTTCAGCTTGAACAACCCACAGATACACAAATTATTAGTTTGATGGAAGCATCTATCATTAAGCTCCTTTAGTACATAAATATTATTCACATATTAATAGCCTATCCTAAGATTAAGTTCAGCTGCAAAAGGGTCGCCATCTACACATGGTTTTTCAGTTAAAAGATGACGCTTAGCAGAATGCGCCAAAGATATCTTGGCCGTCACTGATTGCATCGTAACAACACAGGACAGCTCGTGCAAACTTGATCTTGGCGAATGATGCGTACGATCACTCTACGCAGGCGGCACCCCTCAGTGTCTCACTCAGCCCAGTCACTTGAAGTTGATGGAGTCTTAATTGTGACTGAGAGTCGCGCACGAATCAACATAGACGATGTCCCAGAAATATCGGCAAGTGATACCCATTTTATCATTTCCGAGAAATCGGCTGCCATATATTCAAGAAGAGTCCGGGCATATTTACCAAAAAAATTTAGCGAAAAGACGCTCATTGCGATGTATACTGGCTACATCCAAATTAAAAGAAAATTGAGCCCACAAATAAATTCTGCGGCTGAAAATAAAATAAAAATCAATCGGCACACTCTAAGTCAGCGAACTGAGACCCAGGAGTCTAATAGATTTAGATACTGGCAGATATATCTATATCCGTATCTGCATCCATATCTATGGATCTGCCCCGCAACGCTGATGAAGGGTTCAAGAAGAAGCCAAAGCCCCCATCTAAATACATCCGAGGGAAAACTCGAATAATCTGGTTAACAATATAATTGAACTCGTTGGAAAAGACAATTTTCATATAATACTACAAACAAAGGGCAGCATCCACGAAACCAAGGTCCAGGTAGAAACTGAAGAGAACTTTAGGACTTTTACACACTACTTAAGCAAATATAATAAAAACTACGACACTTACCAACTAAAAACTAGTAAGAATCTTCAAGTCGTTCTTAAGGGTCAAGCAGGTATTAAACAATAAGGGTTTTAAGGCGAAAACTGTCATTAACATCCTGAACAAAGGTAGGAAACCGCAACAACTATTTATACTCGAGCTGGAACCTGATACTAAAGCTATCAGGAAAAATTAAGAGCATTCTATTTGCAAGCTACAGCGCTGCACTAAATGCCAAAAATATGGCCATACAAGAGCATACTGCACATTGCTTTCAGTCTGTGTCGTCTGTGAAGAGCTTCATGACTCGGCTCATTGCACGACAAACAAAAGTGATTCTAGCTCTACAGAAAACTATAAAGACTGTCGAATATATATAGACCTCAAACGCCGGATATATTAACGAGTAGCGTCTGCCCGCCTCCATAACGCACAAAATATCCCTATTCCGTCAAAAACAACCCCAGAAGTCTTTTTCGCAACGGCAAAGAGGTCCTTATTTGGTCCTGCGACCACCTTCCAAAATGTGACCTTCGCAAACGTCCTAAAATCGGGACTAACAGCACCAAGCTCTACGATCAAAACTCTGCATGCTGCCCGAATTGATCCGACACCGAATCCCCCATCATCGACGCAACAACAAAAAAGCTTTAAAACTTTGATGCAAACTCTGCAGCAGCAGATGATTCAATTCATGTCCTTCATGAAGACTACCATGCAAGACCTTATGCGGAACCAAAATATGTACAACTTTTAAATAAGTGGCCTATTGTTCTACGGAACAAATAATCCAGATGGAAAAGCACATGGCGGAACCGGTATATCTTCTATTATCTTCTATTATATTATATCTTCTACCGTAAGTAACGGGATCTAAGGCTAGTTGTTTTCGATTTCCTGAACCCTATATACTTAGAAATACCAATTCTCTGGACTGTCTTGAAACAACTTGCTTACTATTGATATAACGATTTTCTAAATTTTCTATAGTTAGCCGTTTTCTGTAGGCACACCTGTAGTAATTTAAAGCAATTGTATAACCAAATGGCAACAGTACTCTTGATATGATCTTGATTTAATCGGTATACCTCTATCTTTAACGATTATATGGATGGATTACCAAAAATTTTCTGAATCTTTTTGCTTCAATACACGCTGAATCCGTACTTACTTGCTTTTGTA
This sequence comes from Drosophila merina, assembly GCA_035047645.1. Classification (NCBI taxonomy): domain Eukaryota; kingdom Metazoa; phylum Arthropoda; class Insecta; order Diptera; family Drosophilidae; genus Drosophila; species Drosophila merina. The sequence continues at coordinate 828,526 of JAWNPH010000022.1, read as the reverse complement.
TACATTTCAGTATCTATCACCGGACCGAAGAATTGAATTACAAAACTAAAAGGTTTTAAAAAAATTAAATACGAATAATCCTTGCTTATCTTAAAATCTTATTTCAGTTGTCACCTTTTGGCATAGCAAGTCCGTTTTGGCTTGGCTGCAAAAGAGTAGTCCTTGATGAAGCGTCATATGGTGTCACACCAAATACCTCTGCAAAGCTGGTCTACTTTTTAGGGCCGAAAATTTAAGCCTGCTTTAATTTGATCGCCGGTCGGTTGAAAGTTATGGTGCTCTGCGTGTATTTTTTTTTTCCATTTTATGATGCCACGCCCGGATGAGTTAACGGAATAGTTAATTGACTTAATGGGCTTATGTTGTGTTAAAATCTTTTCAATCCTATCATTTTTACTCGCTTTTCAGGTGGAATAGGTTGATTTTATCCAATACTGTCCCTTTAAATATGAACTTACATTCCCTCTTTTTCCCTCTTTCAAACGGCTTTACTCGGTTTGAGCTGAACAATAGATACATTGATTGCGGAATGGATGGCTGATGGATGGCTGGATAAAAAAATGTATTATATTACTTTTATGTAGGTTCGCCCATCTGTACTTCTGACCCTTAATGCATTCGTTGGATCTTTCTTAATATAAATCATCAGCGTTTTCTGTTCCCAGTATTTCAATGTATGAGCCGTTTTCTGAACTCATAGCAAATTACTTCACCCTTGCAATTTTTAGCAATGTTGCCTTCGTTGTTGCACTTGAGCACTGGTATCTCGTCTTTATGCCATCCACAAAATGGGATATTAATCCTATCCGTTTTTATCCACATTCAGGCCAAAACCATCAAGCCGTTTACAAATGTTCTTAAGATTTAAATTGTGTTAGATTAAGTTAAATATTGCAAATTGCAGATTATTAAAAAAATTATTCACTTCGCAATTGTTTGTTTATACTAATATACAAAGTGTCGCGTTGCTAAATAAAAGCCGCAAATCTGACTCAGCATACCGCGGGCGCTAACTCTTCACTTGTAACGCATGCAAGTGTCAGCTTAATCAGGGTCATTCTTGGACCACAGTTAAAAAGACTGTTGAATATCGCTTAAAATTAACATTTTTTTTTTTTTTTTTTTTTTTTTTTTTTTTTTTATTAATTTCCTTTAAATTACATTCTGTTTTTTGTAAAGAATAACAATGAGTAATGGTTGAAGAAAGGAAAAAAGGTAGCGGCCCTTCCCATTGCAAGGGTACGCTAATATTTTAATATTTTAATATTTTACTAATACGCTAATGTTTTAATATTTTACTAATAATTTAATTCCGTTGGAGTTTTACGTTTTAGTCTTCTCGGTCCCAGCTCTCTCATCGGTATTTGTCTCAGGTTTGGGTTTTGGTGGTTAAGTAGTTGATTTGTGTGTTTTTTGCTGCTTTTTTTAATAGTTTCGTTGACTGTCTCTATGTTTAGATCTTTATGTATATCTTAATTTCTAATATACCATTCTGCATTTGTCATTGTTCTTAGCATTTTCGATTGCGTTCGCTGAATTAGTTGTAAGTGGGATTTACTGGCAGTTCCCCAGATTTCTATGCCGTACGTCCATATTGGTTTTATTATCGCCTTGTATATTGAAATTTTGTAATGTAGTTTTAGTTTAGAGTGTTTTCCTATTAGCCAGTTAAGTTGTCGAAATTTGTTTTTTATTTCATTTCGTTTGTTTAGGATGTGCTGCTTCCATGTCAGTTTTGCGTCGATAGTTAGTCCAAGGTACTTGGCATATGGGCGTAACAATATTTGATTGTTGTTAATTTTAATTGAGAAGTTTTTGGGTTGTCGTTTTGTGTATATTACTTGTTGAGTTTTGTCTTTATTTATTTCGATGCCCCATCTCTCAAACCAGGATACTGTTTGTGTCATGATTTGTTGTAGCGTACTTGCAGCTGTTTTTTCACACGCGCTTGACGACATTAATACAGTATCATCTGCAAACGTAGCAATCATTGATCCAGGGATAGTTGGCTCTGGAATATCGGAGGTGTAGATCAAGTATAAGATGGGCCCAAGCACACTACCTTGGGGAACACCCGCTGACACCGGCATAATATCTGAGCATTCATTGTCATATTTGATATAGAAATATCTGTCCGTTATATAGCTATGTAGGATGGTATACAGGTTGTCTGGTAGTATATTTCTTAGCTTATGCAGCAGTCCTTTGTGCCATACTTTGTCAAATGCTTTAGCAATGTCCAAGTACACGGCATAGCAAAACTTCTTTTCGTCAAAATCTGTTGTTATTTTATTAATTACTCGATGGACCTGTTGGACAGTCGAGTGCTGCTTCCGGAAGCCGAATTGGTGAGGAGGTATTATATTTTTCTGTTTTAGGGTTGGCTCGATTTTATTTAATAGGACTCTTTCGAATACTTTTGAGAGGACAGGTAATAGCGTGATTGGTCTGTACGAACTTACAGTATTGGCGTTTTTATTCGGTTTCGGGATTGCTTTAATTTGGCCTATCTTCCAAGTTATGGGAAAGTATTGTAGTCGCAGGATTCCGTTAAACAGGTTTCTAATATAGATGATTATAGCGTCTGGTAGTTCTTTCAGGATTTTTCCTCCGATTAAGTCATATCCGGGGGCTTTCTTGTTTTTAATTTGTTTTATGTGCGATTTAATTTCTGCCTTTGTTATAGTTTTAATTGCACAATTTGGGTTGGTGATTTGTGTTGGAAGCTCAGCGTTGCCGTTGTCCATGTCATTTGTAAATGATGATTTAAAGTGTTCAGCCAGAGTGTCTGCTTTTTCTTTGTTTGATCTCGCCCATGTGTTATTGTTTCTTTTTATAGGCGGCTTGTGTATAGTTGAGTTCGTCAATTTTTTGGTCGCTTTCCACAGAGAATAATTTGTCGATAAGGAGGTTCCGAGGTTGCTAAGGTAGTTTTGTAGCCGGTTATCTTTGTCTGCCCTGAGAATTCTCTTGAGTTCGTCTGTTGCTTTATTAAGTTTGTGTTTATCTTCTGGATGCCTAGTCCTTTGCCATATCTTCCTAAGGTTTCGCTTTTGTCTGATTTTTTCTTTAATAAAGGCGGGAGTTTTCTTTGATGTAGTCATTTTTATAGATGGTGTCGATTGCGTTGCTGCATTTATGATGTTGTCATTTAAATATGCTATTGCGGAGTCCAGTTCGTTGTTTGTCTTTAGAGAGATATTTATTTCCATGTTCTGTTCCAAAATCTCGCGAAACATAGTCCAGTTTGTTTTGTGGTTAAATAAAGGGGGGTCATTGTTGTTTTCTTCTACTCCACCATGTAGTGTAATTAATATTGGGGAGTGGTCGGAGGAGAGGTCTAGGCATGATTTTATTGTTAGGTTATCGCAATTTATATTTCTTGTAATACAGAAGTCAATTAAGTCCGGTAGCTTGTTTGTGTCAGTTGGCCAATAAGTCGGCTCGCCTGTGCTTAGGGCATGGCTATTATTGCTTCTTATTGCGTCATACAGTTGTCTTCCCTTTGCAGTGGTAAGTCTGGACCCCCATGTTATGTGTTTGGCATTATAGTCACCTCCTGCCAGATACCGATTTCCCAGTGATTTTAGAAAATCGAGGTATTGGTCTTTTGTGTTGTTAAATTTAGGTGGGCAATAAACTGCAGATATATTTATTGGACCCGTTGTGTCTGAGGTCGATATGGTAGTAGCCTGTATGTAGTCCTTTTTGAATCCATTAAGCTCTATGCACTTTATGCTTTTTTTAATTATTATTGCAGTACCACCATGGGCCTTACCGTCCGGGTGATTAGTAGAGAATATATTATAGTTTGGTATGTTTATATATGTTTTGTCAGTTGAGTGCGTTTCGGAAATGAGCATGACGTCAATTAGTTTTTCATTTAGGAAAGTTTTTAATTCAAGTATATGGCGTGAAAGTCCGTTAGCATTCCAGATGGCGATTGTTAGGTGTTTATTTGTCAAGTTTAGATGCTAGAATCGTGATTATGTTCAGCATATTTGCCATTTGGGTTATTAATTGTTTCATCAATTGTTTTAGTTCGTCAAAATCATTTTGTGCGGTTTGGCTTAGTTGCGTTGGAGCAGGCTGTATATTAGGTACGCTGGCAGTTTGGATTGCTGAGTTGGTTTGATGGCTAGTTACTTGGTTTCTATTTAAGACTTCGGCATAGGATATTTCTGGTGTCTTTAAGCTTTCTACGTTATTTGTTGTACTGTATTGTGTCGTTTGATTATTTGTTTCTGTTGACGGTATTTCTTTTTTCCGGAGAGTTGGGTATTTTTGGATTTGTAGTGCTTTGTACACCATACAACCTTTATAGTTTGCAGTGTGGTTTTCACTGCATAGTGCACATTTAATACTTGTTCGGTCCGATCTTGTATTAATAGTGCAGGATGATGAGCTGTGTTTTCCAGCGCATTTTACACAAGTTGGGTCTTTGGTGCAGTAATTTTTGGTATGTCCATATTTTTGGCAGTTTGTACATTGGGGAAGTGTTCGCTTTGGTCGCGGTGGCTCAAAAATTACTTTGCAATGAAGAAGGTGCTCAATTTTATAGATGTCTTTATTATTTTCTTTCATTTTGAGTTCAATAGAGAATAGAGGCAATGGTTGTTTGGTGTCGTAGCGCTGGATGTTGTGTAAATTTATAACTTCATGTCCTTGCTGGGCTAGTTCATTTATAATATCGTCTTTGTCTGTAGCATGATGGACGTTACGAAGGATTACCTTAAATCCCCTCTGGTCTTTTGGTCTGAAGGTGTAGTATTTGGTCGATTTATCTTTTAATAGTCCTAATATGTTGTGATAGTGAGTAGTTTCTAGTGGCTGTATTTTTATTTCATTAGTTGACAGTGCTTTAAGTTCATATCGTGTTTCTTTCAATGAGTTTAAAGCAGTAGTTAGTGCGTATATGTTTTCAACATTTTGAACATATATGGGGGGCGGTTTTGCTTTTTTGTGCTCAATTTGCATTTGCGCATTTATGGTTGCATTTGTCCCATTGTCAGTTTGGTTTTCGTCTTCATCATCTTGTGCTAGTAACTCAAAGCGGTTGCTTGAGTTTGGCTCGGCTAGCCAGTACTCTTTGAGTGTTTTTTGAGTGGCGGTTTGGGTTTTATTCTTCTGTTTCTTGTTGCCATTTAAAAGATCTTTGGAACCGTTTGGAGACTGATTTTCTCGGTGACGTTTTAAGTTTTGTTGTTTTGGGAGAGAGGATTGAGATTTGTTTATTGTTATTGGAGCGGGTATTGAGGTTGTGGGTGTTTTAATATTCGTTGAGGAAGAGCGTATCGGCATTGAAGCATAGCAAACTGTAGTTGTTGTTGCTATAGTTGCTGTAGTTGTGGTATTTGTGTCTGAGGTTGTTGAAAGCGGAAGAGTTGAGAGTGGGAGAGCTGAGAGCGTAACTGCTGTGAGCGGGAGCGTTGAGTGTGTGTTCATTAATATCTCGGAAGTTGTTGATGGTATACGCGCGGGTAAATTTGGCGCGCATTCTGGTCTTCGTTGCTGAGAGTAATTGTTGGGTCTCTCCAGTGCTGGAGAGCAAGATCGCGCTCTTTCATCACTCTGCGGGTGCAAGTTTTGGTAATTGTTTGTATGATTTGATATGTGGGTGAGTGAGATGTAGGAGTTGTTTTTGTTTTGTTTTGCTTGAAGCTCTCGCTTCTGATTTTGAGCGCCGGGTGCGCTCATATTTTGTTTAGTTTATTGTTTTCACTTGTTTCTTGTTTATTTATTCACAGGAGTATATGGGGTTTTGTAAAAAAACACATATAAATATGTATTAGCGTCTTTTCGCTTTTATATAATGGTTTTCACTTGGGATTGAATTTTGCACTTAGACTTCAATATTAACTGGAGCTTTGTTAAAAACACGTCCGTCGGGGTTGAAGATCAAAGGATCAATGTTAACATTTAACATTTGAAAACTTATTGTTAGTATCCAATAAATACATCACAGATTAAAACCAAAAAAAAAATGAGAAAGAGAAAAAGAAGGCGAAATTTAATGGAAAAGCAAAAGGCAATCGACAAATTTAATGCGAGAACGGTTACGACTTGGGGGGCGAGGTAGCAACGCGTATTGTTTATAACCCAACGCGATATCTAACACGTTAAGTTCATCTCCCGCCGAATACCTACTATAACTATCCGTAACTCACCGGCGTGTCTAATGGAAAAAACACACGCAGAGCACCTACTTTCAACCGACCGGCGATCAAAAAGCAGACCTTCTAACCAAAGGACGAAAAGCGACAGGGCGGTCATCAAGGGACTTCACCGCACAACGGACTGGACAGAAATTAAAGAAGAAGGTTTTCAAAATAAAAAGGGTTTGCAGGTCAGTCGTCACCGTAGAGCCCCCCTAGTTTAACTAGTTCCACCATCCAAGGGTCGACACACCCACTCTTCTGGTGATGTGTGTCCTCACAATCCAGTCATGCACCAAAAAATGACGAGAAAGAATGCTCTTACATGCCAAGCTGATCACCCTGCGTCGTTCAGAGGATCCCTGCCTACAAAAAGGCAAAGGCACCTCCCACCAGAACCAACAATCTATGGTAAGGTAAGGACGACTTCAAGCAAACCAAGCGATCCAGCCAACTCCCAAACAAACCTCTCAACCACTTCCACTCCACAACCCAACCAATAGGCTTTCCTTGGAAAAATGAGCAAGGAAAAAGATGTTTTCGCAGTTGCTGGAGTTAGAGCTTCCATTCTCAAAGCAAGTCAGCAAAGATCAAAATATGGAACGCAAACGGCCTGCAGGGATGAACCGAAGTTAAGCATTCATAAAACAGACAAATCGAGTACTACAATCGAAATCAATTTGTCCCATCCACTAAATCGGACGACCTATCCACGCCAACATCCATCTGGAAAACTCGACGCCATCTCACAGGATGGCATCGGTTTCTTCCCCCCAACACTCTAACCGACCAACCCGACTTCTCATCCCTAGACCTCGCTTTTCACCGATTACGCCAACACTCCTGATGGTCCCCACAACAACCCCAAGGCAAAACGCTCTGACCTGCAGCGCAAAAGTCTGGACTGCCATCCATTGGAAAGCCCACACACTGCCACCAACCCTCAGCACCAGACTTCTATTCCTCGCGCACCCAGGGACTCACACACGTCCACCAAGGAACTGAAGGACAAGCTCCCCATCCCACGGCAGGACTCCTTCCAATCCTTGAACTGGACCTGGAACCCGCACACAACCTGTGAATTCACGAGGCACAAAACCTGCGAAAAAAACACCCGTGCACAGTGACGGTTCCTATCTGAGTCGAAAGAGCAGAAGCCTTTGCTGACCATCTAATAGTGATTTCTCACCTTTCGACAAATCACTGGTGAAATAGACTGCCACCATAAGGTTCGTAGACAGCCCAAGTGCTCCTGGCCCCCATCAGCCCGTCAACAAAGGAATTCCTCCTTAAAATGGCAATCACCAGGTCCTGACCAAATCGATGCAACAGCACTGAAAATGTTGCCCCCAGGGGTTTTAAAATAAATGCCTGAGAACCGTTTCTAAAGCCCATCCGTACCACGAAAACTCCATAATTTGTGTAATTCCACTTGTAATTCCGCTGTCCTTACCTATTTCACTTTCAATTCATTGAATCTCCTTTCTAGCGACCACAATGATTTTCATATACTCGAGAATTTCAATCTTCAATTTCTTCTACCATTTTCCTACTAAGCCTTCTTTTATTACGGAAGGAAATAATCCAAAATCACCCGTCTCACAAAATACACAAAAAGACTGGACAACCACCCCAACCACCTCCACAACCTCCTAGCAAACAAGCCTTACGAAAGGAAACACCCGCTTACCTCCCTATCAATACACCTGTCACCCTCATAAAACTTTCAGTTTAAAATTTTTTAATTATAAATCCGTCACATTTCACCTACAACAGCAAAAAAAAAGCCCACCCACCTACACGGGGATAAAAAGGGTGAAACGGGGATATTCTGAGGGGGAAGCGTCTTCACGAACCTTCTTTTACCTTCTAAGCGGCCTGGCGGAATAAATTCCTGAGTTCCGCGAGGGGGACTGCTCTGACCTCTGGTGTTCTATTACTCTCCTCCAAGAGATTGAGGTCTCGGGAAAGTTGAATTCCGACACCAAAAGACTCCTTAGAACGACAACCTGACGACAATCTCAATCCCCCATCAGCCCACCAATTGGGGCGACACACACGAAACTTTCCTTCACCCTAATACAACTCCTTTCTCTCCCCCTAATCTGATCTAGGACCACCTCTTCAGTGGCTTTATGCGGCAAGAAAGTGAGTCGCTTGTCAAGTAATGCCAAGAACTTCACCTTTTGTATCCAGATCTTCCTTCTATTGGATTGGTGGGATTTTCTCACCTAAGTGTGAAGGTAGGTTGACGTTTTTCGAGGGTTTACTTAAGGTTCCACCTCTTGCACCACGCTATAGGACTGCAACACCCTGCAGACGGCAAGCGTCTATATGTGCAATAACCTCAGGGGTCTCCAGAGTCACTCGGACGGGCAAGTCTGCAGTAAAAAAAGACAGACGGGCCAAGAACACTGCCTTGCGGGACTCCACTCACTGGGCAGGCGCAGAGTAAGTGTCCCGAATCTTGACTTTAAAATCCGCCCTTCCAGGTAGGACTTTAGGAGCAAGAAATGGTGCTGGTAGTAAATCTTTCATCAAAGGCTTGTTGAATATCAAAAAAACTGTGTTGCAGATCAAGGTTATCAAATGCCTGTAGAATGTGCTGCGAACCCTGTGAACCTGCTCACATCCGTGTCCCTCTCGAAATCCAAATTGATGGTCCGGCACAATCCGCACTAAAATCCCACTAATCGTTAGCAATATCTTTCCCATACCTTTGATATAAGGGGAGAAGACTTATTGGCCGAAGGATTCCGGGTCGCTTCCGGCTTCCTGGCTTAAATCATGTGGATTGCCGCTATTTTCCATTGGGAAGGGAAGAACTGAATCCTTAGAAGCATTAAAAATAAGTGCCATGTAAGGATCCACATTGGCAGGGCCTTCAGTGTACGTGACAATCTGTCCATGCCAGGACCTTGTTTTTCGGAAGAGCTTTGATGGCTTCGGTAACTCCTGAACTCAATTGCGTGATGGGGAGGGACACTGGGTTTGCAACTCTCCATGACCTCCCTTATGTTAATGTCGCCCCCAAACCATTTAATGATTGTCAACTCGGATATATTTTAAATTAAAAATAAAAACGTTAAAAAAATAAGGAAGCTCAAGCTCATCAGGAAGACCAAGCTCCAAGTTTTTGTACATCGCAAGTGATCAAACTTCTTCTCCATTAAGTTTTTCCATTAATCTGATGGAACTACCATATTGTCTCCGGTCATAGCTTTTAAGATGTTGTATTTTTCGTGGACGGCCTACTAATCTGGTTCGGAGTATCTTGGGGCGACCTTGACCCCTTTTCTGTGATGATTGTTGTTCTGCATAGACTTCTTTGTCGTCATCAATACCTTCAATTTCCACCAACTGTTCATCCTTCGGGCTATATAAGTTTTCTTTTCCGGATGTGTAAACAAATTTACAAAAATAGCCTATCAATATGTGTTTTTCTCCGTTTGGACGAAACTTCTTGCTATGTGTTTTTTTTTTTAACACTATAGCCTTGCATTCTATAACTCGTAAATGGGATACACTTGGTTTCTTTCCTAACCAGGATTCAAATGGTATTTTGTTATCCATTCTCGATGTTTCCGATCTGTTCCGCAAGTATGCCGCTGTCATTATAGCCTCTCACCTACTCTAGCATGAACCAACATGCACACATAAATGTTCTATGGCCCGTTCTGCAACTCCATTTTGTTGAGGAGTGTAGGGGACAGTAAGCTGCCTTTGTATACTTTGGGTCACCAGGTATTCTTCAAATCTTTTAGAAACATATTCTCGACCTTTATCGCTACGAATCGCTTTTATTGTCTTTCTCGTTTCCTTCTGGACAAACGTTTGGAATTCTTTCAACGCGTCTTTTGTGTGCAACATATATACCGACATGTATCGAGTTTTGTCATCAATGAAAGTTGCAAAAAATTTGATTATGTGTTCATTGGACTCCATATGTCCGTGTATATAAGTCCTAAGATTTCATTCTCGCGGCTTTCCAACGCTTTCAGAAATTGTTTCACATATATTCTTCACTTGGCACACGTTTCGTACACGAACTCTTCAGATTAACGTTATTTATTTTCAACCAAAAACTATCTTGGTTATCATTACAATAATATTATCAAAACCCAACCGATTCTCTCACTTAATAATTTTCATTGCAAGCACTCTTTCAGTTTTATTACAAAAAAAAAAATATTAATTTTTGCGTTTAGCGACAAGTCAAGTGTCTCCGTCAGTTAATTACTTTCGCTTCAATTTTATTGAAAAATGCCTGTAATCATTTTTCTGTTGCTTTTTGTACCAAAATAAAGTTACATTGCAGATTTTTTTCGTACAATACATCAAGCAGCTTGATTGCATTTTCACCACAACACAAATGAACAGTACCGCGCACTTCGGCTTCTACGTAATTGTCGCTAACATTATTTTTTCTTTGTGCTCGCGCACTGATGCATTGATATTGTTTTTTCAGCACACAAATGGGCTGTTGCCCCACTGTTCAGGCACCATTTACTATTATTGTCTATTTTGTTTTTATTTACACCAAAAATTGAAAACGCTTAATTATATTTTGACGATTTTTCAATGTACACTTCGCAGAAATATAACCGCGTTTGCCGCATGAACAACATTCGACACCTTTTTAACAATAACTTTTGCATATTGCGTATCTGTTTCCGACGTGAACATCTTCTGTTCCTTTTCAATTACCATTTCATTTGTCTGGCGGCTGTATCCTTCTTCTAGAAGTTTCACTTTCAGAGAGTTCAAGTTTGGCAATGAGTCTCGCGTTTCTATGGCGACCACAAATGATTTTCAAATGATTACGTAGGCTGGAAAGTAAAATTTTGACGAGCATTTCTTCAGGCACAGTTTGTTCAATTTCTACCAGTTTTCCTACTAATGCCCTTTCGTTTATTATGCTTTACGGTAGGAAAATAAGTGGCATGCACGATTCATAACCCCCAAGAGAGTTATGCCACGACTAAAAACAAAAACCTCCGTATGCTCTTCCGTCATTTACAAGCTCACCGGACTGCCAGTCAGTATTCGTCGGTGAGCAGGATGTGAAGCCTGGTCGTACTCCCTTCCTTGTTGATTGGCCAAGAGGCGCACATCCTTCATCCCTTTCGCTGAGTATTTTTTCTCCTGCCACCGTAAAGGTGTAGGTCGCCTATATTAGCCTTCAGCTCTGTTGGCCATCTCGTCGGCCGGACCCGCTTAATTATATCTCTGATGATGTTATGTCCCTGAGTCGCTGTTCTCCATCATGGCCGCGATCAAGCCGGACCTGGCAAATAGCCTTTATCTCAAGGTCGATTGGCGGCAAGCCTGCCAGTGCTAGTGCTGCGTCTCCGGATGAAGTCCTGAAGCATCTAATGAGCCTAAGGGCCATAGACCGTACCACCGCGCGTGCTCCTTTCATGTGAAAGCCTTTCTTGGTGGCGTTGCTCCAATTGGTGCAGCAAGAGCAGCGTTGCCTTGGCACCAGTAGTTTCCTTGCCGGGAATTGGGACCTCCTACATTGGGCATGACCTGGACAAGGACGCAGTTGTTATTGCTGCTTTCCTGCTTGCGTAGCTAGCTTGATCCTTAAAAGCTAGCCTGTGTCTATCACTACTCCCAGGATTTTAAGGAGTCTTGTAATGCCACCTGTGTCCCGTTGACCGTGATCAGCATTCTTTCCACCTTGTTCCTGCTGCTTAATAGGACAGCCTCGGTCGTGTGCGCCGCAATTGTTAAGCCGGCTTTCTCTGGCTAGTCGATGGCCATAGTAATTGTCGTGTTGCACTTCTCTTCGAGGACTGCTATTGTCTTGACCACTGCAGTTATTGCCACATCGTCCGCAAAGCAATGTAGCTCAGCTCCTAAGGGCTTGTTGATGCCCAGGATTCCATCATACATAATGTTCCACAGGATCGGTCCAAGCACAGATCCTTGTGGAACCCCTGCAGAAACACTGTAGCATCTCGGGCCAGCGTCCGTATCGACCAGAGGACACAATCCGTGAAGTAGCATCCAACGCATATCCTGAGATACTGCGGGATACCCATCCTATGCATGGCGCTGAGGATTACTGGCCATCTGGCGGTGTTGAAGGCGTTCTTCACGACCAACGTGACGATTGCGCAGTACTCCTTCCTTCCACCCAGCCATCTATCACCATCGAGAGCGTTCTCGGCGATGTTTCTCACCGCCATTAGTGCGTCCAGAGTGCTCCTGCCCTTCTGGAAGCCGTGCCGCTGCGTACCTAGGCCGTTGCTGCTCTCGGTGATTGCCTCTATTGGAGCATACAGGATGCGTTCGAAAAGCTTGCCCACGATGTCCAGTAGGCATAGCGGGCGGTAGCTGGTTTCGGCGTGTGCTGATCCCTTGGCTTTCGGCAGCAGAACTAGTTTCTGACTTTTCCACCTCGTCGGTAAGACCCCGTCCAAGAGACACTGCTGGAAAGTTTCCCTGAATATATCAGGTCTAGCTAACGCTAGACGCTAACGCTAACCTCCACAACTTCGAGGTCTAAATCTCGGGAAGTCATATGAGGGGGGGGGGCGATAGCTACTGCTATTGGCGGCCAATAGAAGCCATCTGCCTTGGGAATAGTTCTGCTACTATGCTTGCCAGCACAGATGGAGTTGCCTCTCTCTTCCTTAGCTTGTTAGCTACGGGTTTGTAGGCAAGTCCCCAGGGATCTCTATCCACGGTCTCTAGCAGTTCCTAAAGCCCGCGCTTTGGCAGCCAAATAACGTGCTTAAACTCAGAGCATTTGCAGCTTAAAGCCTCCATGAGTTCTGCGTGCTGGGTGAGGCCTCTGGCTCGTTGCGCCCTTCTCCTTGCCCCTAGGCATTCCGACCGTAATTTGCTTAAGTTGGCGCTCAACCAGTACACTGGGGGCTTGCGCTCTCTTTTTCCTCCTTGGCATGGTTGCGTCACACGTTGCCTCAAGCATCTTCATGAGGTCGGCCGCCATTGAATCTGCGTGTCCATTTGAGATTCGAAACGAATCGATTTTGTATGCCAGCATATCTTCCTCGAGTCCCAAGCTTGCCCGACTAATCTTCTTTGCCGCATCCAAGTCCTGCCCTTCGGTAGGATGCAGAAGGAAATCAGTGCGTGGTCACTCAGCGTTATAACGTCGTGGACCGTCCAGCTCGCGTTAGCCACTAACCCTCTGCTGATGTAGGTGATGTCGATGTAGGACGAGCCCCTATCGTTGTTGAACGTTGGTTTGCAGCCGTCGTACCAGTCCAACAGTACCAGGTCCAACATAAGCATTGTGTCTATCACTGCTCGGCCTCTGGGATTCGATACCCTGCTGCCCCATTCTACTGCCCATGCATTGAAGTCGCCCGCGATGATCTTCGCGCCGCGCCCTCTCGCATGGCTGCCCAGCACCTCCACATCTCTTCGACGGCTGGGGTGTCGCAGGGGGCAGCACTGAAAAATTCACTCCTTTTATTCTTGCAATGCTATTCCGCGCATCGGCGAGGCCGCCAATTCCTGTATATGCAGGCTGCGCAACACTTAATCTGCTTTACCGGTCTCGTCCAAATCATTGTAGAGTTGCCACGGACAGGGGAATAGGGTTTGCTCAAAAGTATGATGTCTAGCTTGCGCTCCGCCGCACTTTGAGCCAGGAGGCTCTGAGCAGCTGCGCAATGGTTAACACTGAGCTGAATAATCTTAATTTTCTCCTGCATTATGCTGGGACTTCGCTTCTTTACGACTGGCTCTGTATGTTGGGCACGCGAAACAGCCCGTCTGGTTTTTATCCACTTCGTCGCTGCATAATAGGCACTTTGGTGGTGCAACACATCCCCTTGCCTTGTGTCCTCGTTCGCCGCATCGCAGGCAACAGTCTGACCGATCGATCGCCTTGCAGGTCGTTGCTCATGACCAGCCCAGGCACTTGTAACAGCTCGTGGGCCGGACGTCCTGATGATGCGGCACCTTACCAACCCACGGTTACCGTGCCCTTCTCGAAGACCGCAATCGCATCATTCGTTTCATCAGGACAGAGGTACCTGAGTCCCATCCCGCATCCTACGGAGGCCTTTGATGTTCTGTGGTTTCAACGGAATGCCTTGAAATTGGGAGACCAGGCAACTGTGGAGATCATCTGTTGTCGTGGCCTCGTCCAATTCACTGCAGGAAGTGCATCTATGATACCCGACGTACCGAAGCCATGTCTTTTCGATTCTTCCACTCGGTCTTAAATTTGGGGACGCTGTCGGAGACTTTGCCCCCTACTTCCACATAGTTCCCCTTCTGATTCTGCGGACTTTGCGAACATTTTGCCCAGTTCGCTAGGTTCGTTCCGCTCTCAGTTTCCGGATCATTTCCGCAACAGGCCTCTCCCGTCTTCCTAAATATAAGTGCCTCCGGCTTCTTCCTCCTTCTGAACTTTTTCCACTCCCACTTTTCCACTTCCAGTGCACCTCCTTGCAACGGATGATACTGCGCGGCTTGACGATTCTTTGGGTTTAGTAACCCTCTGACTCACCGCGGAGTAGTCGCCGCCTTCGGTCCTGTGCCTTAGGCTCCTGAACTTTGGCATCTGTCCCTTTGGCATTCCTTTCTGGTGACCTTTTTTAGGCTATTGGGGCTCGGTTTGGGTAGAAGCGGTCGTAGAACGATTCTCTTTAGCGACGCCTTTATGATGCTCGATGGCCCTGTTGCTGAGACTCGAGTAGTACGCTCTTGTCATCTATGACGACATGGCGCCGAATTTCGAACGCGGATAATCGCGTAATTCATTTCCTTTCCTGGCGAGGATGCTCCGTAGGTCTTCATTTTGGAATCCCGCGGCGAAGTCTAACAGCCTTATAGGCGATCCCGTTGGGGATTTTCTTCCTTTTCTTTGCGACGGAACGCTGATAACGTCCTTTGCCTTCGGGTTGCTCGTATTGCTAGCGCTGCTGGCTACAGGGGCCGAGTTGTCCAGCGCTGCAGCACTGCGGCGGCTAGTCGGTATAACCTCCAACACAACCGCCGGCGCAGGGGTTCCCGCGGCTAAATCTAAGGGCCTTATAGGCGATCCCGTTAATGATTTCCTTCCTTTCCGGTGCGACGGAACGCTGATAACGTTTTTTGCCTTCGGGTTGCTCGTATTGCTTGCGCTGCTGGCTACAGGGGCCGAGTTGTCCACCGCTGCGGCAAGTCGATAATCCTTTAATACAACCGCCGGCGCAGGGATTCCGGCATCCTGCACCGCGATTTCTCCTCCTTTTGTTGGGGACCTCGACATTTTGGAGTTCATCCTAAATGGGTTATCGTCGGTGGGGGCTTCTCTGTCCATTTTGTTTCCGATCTCCAGATCTGGCAGCACTGTTGGTCTGCGATGAGTTGTCAGCTCCACCGGCTGATTTAACAGATGGGCCTCCTACCGCAAATAGTGCAATCGAAAAAGAACAAAATGAGAAATTTTATTTGTGACAAAATTTACACACTTGCTTTGGTTTGGTTCGCTCAGCCGAACAATTACACGTTCCCACGATGTAGCTCTTTGCGATAAAAACTTGGGCTGTCTTCGTCTTTATGAGTTTTCGCGCTGCGTTTGTGGAAACACGTCCGTATCGGTCAAAATCCAAGAGATTTCTCCTACTAATGCCCTGAATTTATTTAAATGTTCATCTATGTTATCTGTCTCACCCATTTTTACATACAACAACTTCTTATTTTTTATTCTGCCGTGTCATTTTCTTGTTTCAGCAAGCTACTGATTATCCAAATTTTCAATTGCGTATTGGAAATTCATATTATAACAGAATAAACCATCCCATCTTTTCGACTATCCATAGTTTTTCCAAGTATTATTCAAAAACCTACCTTTATCTGCAGAGGTTTAGCGGTTAGTGGCTAACGCCAGCTGTGTGGTCTATGACGTTGTAACGCTGAATGACCACGCTCTGATTTCCTTTTACATCTTACCGATGGGCACGACTTTGAGGCGGCAGAGAAGAGCAGTCGGGCACGCCTGGGACTCTAGATGATTGATGAAGATATGCTGACTCCCTTCAAATCGCACCCATCACGCGGAACATATGGTTACTTTTAGAAACAAACACTCTGAGTTTAAGAACCCCAAATCGGCTGCCAAATCACGTGCCTATAATAAACTGCTGAATACCATAAATAAAGATACATGGGGACTTGCCGAAAAGCTCGTAACTAATAAGCTAAGGAAGAGTGACGCAACTCCATCTGACCCTGACTGGCTAGCATCGTAGCGGAATTATTCCCAATACAGACCACTTCATTGCGGCCAACAGCAGCCCCCTGTAGCCCCCTGATTTCCCGTGCATCACAGATCTCGAAGTTGTGGAGGCAGCCAAGCGAATTTAGCCCAACAAATCTCCTGACCTGGATGGAATTCCTGGGGCAGTTGTCAAGGCAGTGGCGTTAGCTAGTCTGACATATTCAGGGAAACCTTTCAGTAGTGTCTCTCGGACGGGGTCTTTCCGACGAGGTGGAAAAGGTAGAGACAAGTTCTGCTGCCAAAAGACATGGGACCAGCACATCCCGCAACCAGCTACCGCCTGTTTTGCCTATTGGATATCGTGGGTAAACATGCATAGAATGGCTAACCCGGAGTACCTCAGGATCGTCGTTGGCAATTATTTCACTCTTCGTGTCCTCTGGTTGGATACGGTCGCTGGCCCGAGAACGTATCGTGTTTTGGCCGTTGTTCCACAAGGATCTGTGCTTGGACCGATTACAACTGCTGCCTTGTCTAGGCTCATGCCCAACATAGAAAGTCGCAAAAATCTGGCCAGAACACTCCTGATGGCGGTAGCAAAAGCAACGCTGATCTATGCTGCACCAATTTGGAGCAACGTCACCATGAAAGGATCATACCTGAATGGAGTGCGCTTGGTGTTACGGTCTATGGCCCTTAGGCCCATTAGAGGCTTCAGGACTGTATCCGAAGATGCAGCGCTAGCACGGGCAGGCTTGCCGCAAATTAAACTTATAAAACAGGTCAGAGCCGACGAGATGGCCAACAGAGCTGGAGGATAATGCAGACGACGGGTTACTGTGTGGTGACGGGAGAAGAATATTACCTCAGCGTAACCGGCTTATCGTAAAAGGCGAATAAGGGGTTGAAGGACGTGTACCTCTTGGCCAATTATTAAGGAAGGGATTGCGATTTGGCTTCACATCCTGCCTACCAATGTCATACTTTACTGGCAGTCCCGGTGAGTGCGTAAAGGACTGAAGGAGGTTTTAGTACGTAGCCATAACTCTACAAGGAGGGTTATAAATCGTGCATTCCACCTACGGACGGTAGGTGGTATCTTTAGAAGATTTTAATTTTCCTACCGTAAGCCGTTACCAAAAAAAAAAACAAAATAGATAGGGAAAAATCCTTCGACAGAGAAGGAGCCCACTGCAATCTGCACCCACTGCACGAAAAGAAATTCGGCTAAAGAATAACCAATTTTATACACAGCTACCTTTCGAAATCGTAGATTTCATGTGAAGTAAACAACACTCACAAGGATTTCCATTATCTGTAACATTATTCATCATTGCTTTCAACAAATTAAGTTATGTCATAAACCTAAATAATTTTTTTCACGCACATTAGTGCAACTTACTGGACTAAAAATATCAACAGAGAAATCATCTCACCAACATGTATGCAAAAAACAAAATTGTTCAAGAAACATGAATATGAAATTTCAAAATTTTAGGAATAATCCTTGACAACAAACATTCCTGGAACGAACCGATTAAAACATTAATAAAATCACTACCACTAGATTAAACATTATCAAATTTCTAAATAGTAAAAATATTAACTGTAACACCACCTCACTGATAAACATTAGAAAATCAATTGTATTATCTAAAATAGACTATGGTTTCACATTGATAAAAAACTTGTATATTAAAACAATAAAATGATTGATAAGCCTACAAAATGGTATTTAAGGCAATTGAAACTCGCAAGTCTACAAAAACAATCCAAATATTTCAATCACAAAACCTAATTCTAAACTATAATTCATAAACTTGTTTATAGCAGCTAACCGTATTTAACAAGTAAGTCCAGTCGAGTTCCCATTCAAATACCCTACCCTTAACACTTACTTCATTTATTTATATAATATAAATGAAACAATATCTATTAGAAAAGAGTTCCATAACAAATAATTTGGTATATTTTCGTTATGAAAATAAGTTTCGTGTGTCATAAACAAAATTCCTTCAAAGTCCAGTCCGTCGCGCTATCGTGCTGCGCTTCTCTTCCCTTGCCATAGATTTTCATGTGGCATAACTTCCGTGTCTCTTATCCGATTTGGTTCAAATTCAAATTAGATAGATTTTATAAGCACCAACGCATATGCCGAATTGCATAGTATTAGGTTTATAATTGTGGGCGTGGCAGTTTTTTGCGGTTTGCGGGAGAACGGGGGCTGATATAAAAATAAAAAAACAAACTTGTACTGCGAATGGTAATTACCTATCCAACGATATATAGCACATGTCTGTAGTTCTTGTAGTTTCTGAGATCTAGGCGTTGATACGGACAGACGGACGGACGGACGGACGGACAGACGGACATGGCTATATCGACTCGGCTGTTGGTGCTGATCAAGAATTTTTTTTTTTTTTTTTTTTTATTAATTTCCTTTAAATTACATTCTGTTTTTTATAAAGAATAACAATGAGTAATGGTTGAAGAAAGGAAAAAAGGTAGCGGCCCTTCCCATTGCAAGGGTACGCTATATTTTAATATTTTAATATTTTACTAATACGCTAATGTTTTAATATTTTACTAATAATTTAATTCCGTTGGAGTTTTACGTTTTAGTCTTCTCGGTCCCAGCTCTCTCATCGGTATTTGTCTCAGGTTTAGGTTTTGGTGGTTAATAGTTGATTTGTGTGTTTTTTGCTGCTTTTTTTAATAGTTTCGTTGACTGTCTCTATGTTTAGATCTTTATGTATATCTTCATTTCTAATATACCATTCGGCATTTGTCATTGTTCTTAGCATTTTCGATTCGTTCGCTGAATTAGCTGTAAGTGGGATTTACTGGCAGTTCCCCAGATTTCTATGCCGTACGTCCATATTGGTTTTATTATCGCCTTGTATATTGAAATTTTGTAATGTAGTTTTAGTTTAGAGTGTTTTTCTATTAGCCAGTTAAGTTGTCGAAATTTGTTTTTTATTTCATTTCGTTTATTTAGGATGTGCTGCTTCCATGTCAGTTTTGCGTCGATAGTTAGTCCAAGGTACTTGGCATATGGGCGTAACAATATTTGATTGTTGTTAATTTTAATTGCGAAGTTTTTGGGTTGTCGTTTTGTGTATATTACTTGTTGAGTTTTGTCTTTATTTATTTCGATGCCCCATCTCTCAAACCAGGATACTGTTTGTGTCATGATTTGTTGTAGCGTACTTGCAGCTGTTTTTTCACACGCGCTTGACGACATTAATACAGTATCATCTGCAAACGTAGCAATCATTGATCCAGGGATAGTTGGCTCTGGAATATCGGAGGTGTAGATCAAGTATAAGATGGGCCCAAGCACACTACCTTGGGGAACACCCGCTGACACTGGCATAATATCTGAGCATTCATTGTCATATTTGATATAGAAATATCTGTCCGTTATATAGCTATGTAGGATGGTATACAGGTTGTCTGGTAGTATATTTCTTAGCTTATGCAGCAGTCCTTTGTGCCATACTTTGTCAAATGCTTTAGCAATGTCCAAGTACACGGCATAGCAAAACTTCTTTTCGTCAAAATCTGTTGTTATTTTATTAATTACTCGATGGACCTGTTGGACAGTCGAGTGCTGCTTCCGGAAGCCGAATTGGTGAGGAGGTATTATATTTTTCTGTTTTAGGGTTGGCTCGATTTTATTTAATAGGACTCTTTCGAATACTTTTGAGAGGACAGGTAATAGCGTGATTGGTCTGTACGAACTTACAGTATTGGCGTTTTTATTCGGTTTCGGAATTGCTTTAATTTGGCCTATCTTCCAAGTTATGGGAAAGTATTGTAGTCGAAGGATTCCGTTAAACAGGTTTCTAATATAGATGATTATAGCGTCTGGTAGTTCTTTCAGGATTTTTCCTCCGATTAAGTCATATCCGGGGGCTTTCTTGTTTTTAATTTGTTTTATGTGCGATTTAATTTCTGTCTTTGTTATAGGTTTAATTGCACAATTTGGGTTGGTGATTTGTGTTGGAAGCTCAGCGTTGCCGTTGTCCATGTCATTTGTAAATGATGTTTTAAAGTGTTCAGCCAGAGTGTCTGCTTTTTCTTTGTTTGATCTCGCCCATGTGTTATTGTTTCTTTTTATAGGCGGCTTGTGTATAGTTGAGTTCGTCAATTTTTTGGTCGCTTTCCACAGAGAATAATTTGTCGATAAGGAGGTTCCGAGGTTGCTAAGGTAGTATTGTAGCCGGTTATCTTTGTCTGCCCTGAGAATTCTCTTGAGTTCGTCTGTTGCTTTATTAAGTTTGTGTTTATCTTCTGGATGCCTAGTCCTTTGCCATATCTTCCTAAGGTTGCGCTTTTGTCTGATTTTTTCTTTAATAAAGGCGGGAGTTTTCTTTGATGTAGTCATTTTTATAGATGGTGTCGATTGCGTTGCTGCATTTATGATGTTGTCATTTAAATATGCTATTGCGGAGTCCAGTTCGTTGTTTGTCTTTAGAGAGATATTTATTTCCATGCTCTGTTCCAAAATCTCGCGAAACATATTCCAGTTTGTTTTGTGGTTAAATAAAGGGGGGTCATTGTTGTTTTCTTCTACTCCACCATGTAGTGTAATTAATATTGGGGAGTGGTCGGAGGAGAGGTCTAGGCATGATTTTATTGTTAGGTTATCGCAATTTATATTTCTTGTAATACAGAAGTCAATTAAGTCCGGTAGCTTGTTTGTGTCAGTTGGCCAATAAGTCGGCTCGCCCGTGCTTAGGGCATGGCTATTATTGCTTCTTATTGCGTCATACAGTTGCCTTCCCTTTGCAGTGGTAAGTCTGGACCCCCATGTTATGTGTTTGGCATTATAGTCACCTCCTGCCAGATACCGATTTCCCAGTGATTTTAGAAAATCGAGGTATTGGTCTTTTGTGTTGTTAAATTTAGGTGGGCAATAAACTGCAGATATATTTATTGGACCCGTTGTGTCTGAGGTCGATATGGTAGTAGCCTGTATGTAGTCCTTTTTGAATCCATTAAGCTCTATGCACTTTATGCTTTTTTTAATTATTACTGCAGTACCACCATGGGCCTTACCGTCCGGGTGATTAGTAGAGAATATATTATAGTTTGGTATGTTTATATATGTTTTGTCAGTTGAGTGCGTTTCGGAAATGAGCATGACGTCAATTAGTTTTTCATTTAGGAAAGTTTTTAATTCAAGTATATGGCGTGAAAGTCCGTTAGCATTCCAGATGGCGATTGTTAGGTGTTTATTTGTCAAGTTTAGATGCTAGAATCGTGATTATGTTCAGCATATTTGCCATTTGGGCTATTAATTGTTTCATCAATTGTTTTAGTTCGTCAAAATCATTTTGTGCGGTTTGGCTTAGTTGCGTTGGAGCAGGCTGTATATTAGGTACGCTGGCAGTTTGGATTGCTGAGTTGGTTTGATGGCTAGTTACTTGATTTCTATTTAAGACTTCGGCATAGGATATTTCTGGTGTCTTTAAGCTTTCTACGTTATTTGTTGTACTGTATTGTGTCGTTTGATTATTTGTTTCTGTTGCCGGTATTTCTTTTTTCCGGAGAGTTGGGTATTTTTGGATTTGTAGTGCTTTGTACACCATACAACCTTTATAGTTTGCAGTGTGGTTTTCACTGCATAGTGCACATTTAATACTTGTTCGGTCCGATCTTGTATTAATAGTGCAGGATGATGAGCTGTGTTTTCCAGCGCATTTTACACAAGTTGGGTCTTTGGTGCAGTAATTTTTGGTATGTCCATATTTTTGGCAGTTTGTACATTGGGGAAGTGTTCGCTTTGGTCGCGGTGGCTCAAAAATTACTTTGCAATGAAGAAGGTGCTCAATTTTATAGATGTCTTTATTATTTTCTTTCATTTTGAGTTCAATAGAGAATAGAGGCAATGGTTGTTTGGTGTCGTAGCGCTGGATGTTGTGTAAATTTATAACTTCATGTCCTTGCTGGGCTAGTTCATTTATAATATCGTCTTTGTCTGTAGCATGATGGACGTTACGAAGGATTACCTTAAATCCCCTCTGGTCTTTTGGTCTGAAGGTGTAGTATTTGGTCGATTTATCTTTTAATAGTCCTAATATGTTGTGATAGTGAGTAGTTTCTAGTGGCTGTATTTTTATTTCATTAGTTGACAGTGCTTTAAGTTCATATCGTGTTTCTTTCAATGAGTTTAAAGCAGTAGTTAGTGCGTATATGTTTTCAACATTTTGAACATATATGGGGGGCGGTTTTGCTTTTTTGTGCTCAATTTGCATTTGCGCATTTATGGTTGCATTTGTCCCATTGTCAGTTTGGTTTTCGTCTTCATCATCTTGTGCTAGTAACTCAAAGCGGTTGCTTGAGTTTGGCTCGGCTAGCCAGTACTCTTTGAGTGTTTTTTGAGTGGCGGTTTGGGTTTTATTCTTCTGTTTCTTGTTGCCATTTAAAAGATCTTTGGAACCGTTTGGAGACTGATTTTCTCGGTGACGTTTTAAGTTTTGTTGTTTTGGGAGAGAGGATTGAGATTTGTTTATTGTTGTTGGAGCGGGTATTGAGGTTGTGGGTGTTTTAATATTCGCTGAGGAAGAGCGTATCGGCATTGAAGCATAGCAAACTGTAGTTGTTGTTGCTATAGTTGCTGTAGTTGTGGTATTTGTGTCTGAGGTTGTTGAAAGCGGAAGAGTTGAGAGTGGGAGAGCTGAGAGCGTAACTGCTGTGAGCGGGAGCGTTGAGTGTGTGTTCATTAATATCTCGGAAGTTGTTGATGGTATACGCGCGGGTAAATTTGGCGCGCATTCTGGTCTTCGTTGCTGAGAGTGATTGTTGGGTCTCTCCAATGCTGGAGAGCAAGATCGCGCTCTTTCATCACTCTGCGGGTGCAAGTTTTGGTAATTGTTTGTATGATTTGATATGTGGGTGAGTGAGATGTAGGAGTTGTTTTTGTTTTGTTTTGCTTGAAGCTCTCGCTTCTGATTTTGAGCGCCGGGTGCGCTCATATTTTGTTTAGTTTATTGTTTTCACTTGTTTCTTGTTTATTTATTCACAGGAGTATATGGGGTTTTGTAAAAAAACACATATAAATATGTATTAGCGTCTTTTCGCTTTTATATGATGGTTTTCACTTGGGATTGAATTTTGCACTTGGACTTCAATATTAACTGGAGCTTTGTTAAAAACACGTCCGTCGGGGTTGAAGATCAAAGGATCAATGGCTGATCAAGAATATATATACTTTATGGGCTCGGAGATGCTTCCTTCTGCCTGTTACATACATTTGCACCATATTATGATACCCTTTTCACCCATTTTTAATGGGTACAGGGTATAAAAATGGAAAATCAACAATAGTCGTCTACGAATAGACCATGTATATTTGTAGACTAGCTATTCACATCGAAAATTGGGGTCAAAATAAAAAACTACATAAAAAAATGGCAAAAAGGTCCAGGTAATCCACACTCAATAAAGCGAAAAAATTATCTTTATCAACAAGCTGTAATGAGAAAAATTTCAGCTGAAGATCTATGACCCAGTACATCCATTTTACCATCTTGCCAGGCACGGATGACAAAGCCGCTCCCAACCATCCAAAAATGAACACAACACAAGATGCAGAAATGGTAAAAGATTCACCTACTAAAAACCATCACCAATATTTGTATCCAATGTGAGTGATATACATACAAGAATTTCTGTAATACCTAAAGCTACATATAGGCATTAGTCATATTACATATAAATCACAACTAGACGGGCATGTTCGCATCATGGCGAAGAGCGCTGAAAAATTCAGGACACTCAGAATTCGGGAACTTCTATTAGTTCTGAAGATAGAGAAGAAAACTTCCACGTATTTCAGCTTCAGTAGGAAGGCCAAAACATTTATCACTCTACACAAGTTGAAACTGTAAACCAAGCTCTAGCTCTAGAAGGAAGGGGGTGTAATTGGAGGAATCCATAACATTCAAAGGCGTAATAAAAAGGTTACCAAGATTTTTTATAGATCTGGAACCACAAAATAACAGTTCGGAAATCTAAAATATAATACATATCAACAGCGCTGTAGAAACTATAGAACCACCAAGGAGAGTGAGTTACAGGTACAATGCTATAGATGCCAAGAATTCGGGCACATTAAAACTTTCTGTAATAAAACATTAAATGTGCTCAAAATCACCCAAGCGCAAACGGCACAAAAGAAAAGAATAAATCAGCCACATGTGCCAATTGTCATGAACATTACAGTTACAGAATTTACCAAGATATCAGCAAACAGAAGCTCAATGGATCCAATAGCAGGCCAGCACCAGCTCTCGATCAGCTCTTGATGTAGCAGCTTTTGATCGATAAAAATCAACAAAATATATACTCTAACCAACCAGGCTATGCGCAAGTGGTACGAGATGAGGCTTTAACACATGAAAATCAGCATTAGACAGAATTAAACACTTATTAATAAGAAAATTAATTACAACTAATTAACCCAACATGATAGTGTTACTTGTAAATAAATTATGCAAGTAGACCTTCGTATAACCATATGGAGTGCCAATGGGCCTTCCAACCATAGAAATGAAATAACCCTTTTTTATTAAAACTAACAACATTGACCTAATACTCATATCGGAAACACACTTCACAAAAAAAAATTATATAGCCATTATGGGTTCAATGTCGTAAATACTAATCACCCATTTGGCAGAACACAAGGTTGATGTGCAGTCATTGTTAAAAGGAACTTAAAATATAAAATATTAGACAGCATCAGCACAAATAATATGCAATTTGCAGGGATTGAAATACAATGTATGCATTAAAATACTTACCAGTAGTACTTACCACCAAGATATCTTTGCAAGCTAGAGAACTTCAACTCTTTCTTTCAAGCATTTGGCAGATGCTTTATTGCCGGGGGCGACTATAATACCAAACACCTATGTTGGGATCAAGGTGCTGAACTGCAAAAATGCATAACCAACAATAATTACTAAGCCTTATCTAAAAACGAAAATAAGTGCTTTCAAAAACTGGCTTGAGGACCAAACTTGTCTAGATGTATCGCTAAAATCTGGAGATGAAACTGTTCTTGCGATCGAGGCACTCACTAGAGTAATCCAAGCAACTGGACACATGTAAATGTAACACCATTCAAATCAGGCAGTCCTTTCTACCTCTAAAACTGAGAGCACAAGTACCTGAAAAAAGAAAACTTCGAAAAATTTGGCAACGCGAAGTCCAGTAGACAAAAGAAAATTCAACAGGGCAATAAAAGATTAAAACACCAGACTATGGGAAATTAAAAATTAAGCTACCGGTGATTACTTAAAAAATCTTGACCCTATATACATGCGACCTTGACTATAGCCCCTGGAAACCAACTAGATATCTTAAAAAACTAATCAGAAGAGTTACCACAATAGTTGACAGCAGAGGCAACAGTGAAGGGGCAATAACGAGAAGGCTGAGGCGTTTGCAAAATATTTAATATCGTCTATTCAAGTCATCAAGTCATTATTAAGTCAAATGCGGACAATGATGCTGTCTCAGTAAATGAATCTCCCTTCCCAAGAAACCAAACAACCTTCTCAGAGGTAGAAGAGGAGATTAAGAATCTATATAGAAAAATCACCAGGATACGTCAAAATGTGTGAAAACACAATTAGAAATCTTATACCGAAGTGCATCCGATTGCTCACGTATGTTTACAAAGCTTTGATCACACTGATCAGATCCAGAATATATCCGAAGTCAATGGAAATGTGTGGATATGAATATGATCGCTAAGTAAACAACAGGAAAGGCTGCGTATCGTCCTACCATCCCATTAATTTGCTGGTGGCGTTCTTCAATGTATTTGAGCAAATGCTTTTAAAAGGAATGTCGCCTGTGCTGGATGAAATTAGCATCATACCAAAACACCAGTTTGTGTTTAAAAGAAAACATTGACCATTGAAGAAGACAAAGCCGCCGTATCACGCTAGCAATTGTCAATGCATTTGAGTACCAAAAATACTGTACAGGTGTATTCCTGGATGTCAAGCAGGCGTTTGATATAGTCTAGCACGTAAAATTTAAAAATGATTACTTGGAACAGATTTCCTAATAATTCAATCCTACTTGATAAACAGAGTTTTTTATATCTACAATTATGATGAATCGTCCAGCTTAGACACTACCAACGATGGAGTCCCACAAGGGAGTGTTTTGGCTCCAGTTTTGTAGACCATGCTTAAAACCGATTTACCGACAAAAAATGCTGTAGAAATTGCAAGGTATACTGACGATACCGCAATCATTGCTACGGCAATGACCCACATTTTGCATTCAATCTACTTTAGGAAGAACTTGTTCAAGTTTAAGTATAGTTTAAACGGTAGAGAATTGTGGTGAATGCCCAGAAGTCAGTTCAAGTCACATTTTCTTGGGAATCGTCCTCGAAACTGTTTAATACCTAGGAGTACATCTCGACAGGCGACTAACCTGAAAGCAGCACATTAAAGAATAGCGAACACAGCTAAAGTCAAAACTAAGAAAATGTTTTGGCTGATGGCCTTTTGGCCTTGAGAGCAAAATACGGCTATACAAGGCAATCCCAAAGCTAGTATGGACCTACGCTATGCCGCTATGGGGAACAGTCAGCAACTCAAATATAGAAATACTCCACAGATACCAGTTGATAAAGAAACTTAACTGGCTCTTCTTGGTTGAAACAAATTATGATATCCACAAAGACCTTAATCTACTATTTGTGAGACAAGAGATAAGATTGATAGCAGAAAAATATCTTAATAGGTTTCCCTATAGATTCACAAATGATAAATAAAATAATAATGTAAATAGGTATAGATTATATATGGGCTGATCTTACGGAAAGTAAGATAATAAAAGTAAGTTCCAGCGGAAATAGCTGGAAAATAAAGAGTTAAAATGAATAAAAATATCACAAAGAAGTTAAATTCAAATCCATTTATTTAAATCTGTATGTTTATAACAGAAGCGACAAAACTCTAAGGTACAGTGAGATATTATTGGATGAAGGCCTACGCATTTCCTTAAATCGATGGGACCAAATTCCATTCCATTGTGTCCCGGCGGGAGACGGACCGCGATCACTCTAAGGGAGGAAGGGCGAAGTAGGTTTTGCGATTGAGGCATTCACTAGCTCAATCCAAGCACATGGACACATTCAAATTCAAATCAAGCAGCCTTTTCTACCTCTAGAACTGAGAGCACAAGTACCTGAAAAAAGAAAACTTCGAAAAATTTGGCAACGCGAAGTCCAGTAGAAAAAAAAAATTCAACAGTGAAACAAAAGATTAAAACACCAGACTATGGTAGTTGGAAAGCTGCACCAATTTGCGCAATCTTTTTTAGTCGCTCCAATTGCCAACGCAGGCAGAATCGGCGATTGATGCTTTGAATCGCAGAGTTGTTCATAGGAAGAATCAGGAGATTTTTTTTTTTTTGTTCGCTTCGGCTGCAGACAGCCCAGCCCAATCGATCGAGGGGAGCTGCCGTTTATCGTACGGCACGGATCGCGGGTATAGATCCGAGAGAATAAAGTATAAAAAACATTACGAGGAAGAAGTGGAGTGCGTTGTTGAGTGTGTTGCCCTGACAGGTAGGTGAGAATTGAGGATTTAATAGAAGAGGAAGTGCAGAGTGAAGTAATAGAATATAGGCCGTGGATTTGTTTTGCAAGGCTGTGTGTAGATTTTCGCAGAATTATCAAGGAATTGAATAACTATAAATTGAAATGGAATCCCGATGGCTATGGCGGCGTGGGCACTTTACATATAACCTTCGAGCATATATGGCTGCCGGATGGTAACTATAAAGTTGTTTTTTATTTATTTTTTATTTTTTTTTTTTTATAACATTCTTAATTTTTATTTAGAATCTATCCGAGTGGACAATCATTAAACGGTTTGGGGGAGACCTTGACTTAAGGGAGGTACATGGAATGTATATCTTATGAGGTTGACTTAGGTGTCTATTAGTTGGGGAGGTCAAGCGGGTGTTTCATTTTCAGGCGTCTTGGGGATTGCCTATCTAGGAGGTTGATGGCCAGGGGGTTGGGGTCGTTGTCCAGTCTTTTTATGTATCTTTCGCTGAGACGGGTGATCCCCTCTGATACCCATGGAATTCCAGGCTCTTTATGGATTATTGAGTTTTCGTGGTACGGATGGGCGTTAGAAACTGTTCTCAGGCATTTATTCTGAAACCGCCGGATTCTGATGCGGTTAAAACAGCTTGCGTGCCCCACAACTGTATCCCATAGGTCCAGATTGGCTTCAGCACTACTTTGTAAATAAGCAGTTTGAGTTTTTCTTTGAGCTTGGACCTTCTCCCCAGGAGCAAGTGCAATTGCTTAAATCGTAGGTTGGACTGGTTGCGCTTGTTGACCAGGTGAGGCTTGTTGACCAGGCCATGTGAGCCTGCGGTCCAGGGTCAGCCCTAGCTATTTGGGAGTGTTATTCGTTAGGATGGTTTCCCCGTTGAGTGTGACAGGGGGGGCATTCTCCCCTGCGTAGTGCGAAGGTTGTGTGGGAGGATTTCTCCGCGTTGACCACGATGTTGCATTATTTCAGCCATGGACTGAGGGGATTTAGTTGCCTCTGGATGATGGCTGATGCTTCCTGGGGATCTGTGGCGGAGACTAGGAAGGCGGTGTCATCGGCATATGTGGCTACTGTGATGTTCCGGGAGGGGGTGATGGGGAGGCTCGCTGTGTAGACTGTGTATAAGATGGGTCCAAGAACACTGCCTTGAGGTACTCCTGCTCTTATGGGCCTAGGCGTGCTGATTGATGATTCGCATCTCACTCGGAATTCTCTTTCCTCTGTGTATGACTTGAGTAAGGCGAAATGGGAACTTGGGAGGTGGGATTTAATTTTGAAAAGTAGTCCAGGGTGCCTGACTCTGTCAAGCGCTTGTTTGACATCCAGCATAACGGCGCAGCAGTAGTTCTTCTTTTTGAAGCCCTCAAGTATAGACTCAACAATCCGGTGGCATTGCTCAGGTGTTCCATGAAGGCGTCTGAAGCCAAACTGGTGATCAGGGATCAGTCCGGCCTCGTCCAATACTGGCAGTACTCTACGCAAAAATACTCTTTCAAGTATTTTAGATAGGATGGCCAGCAAACTAATCGGACGATATGATGCTAGGTTGGCTTCAGGTTTCCCAGGCTTGAGGAGGACATTTACTTCCGCTCGCTTCCACTCTTTAGGGAAGTACCCTAGACGGAGGCAGCTTTTAAATATGTTGGCCAGCTTTTGGGAACAGTTGAGGCGCAACATTTTTAGTGCTGTTGCATCGATTTGGTCAGGACCTGGTGACTTGCCATTTTTTAAGGAGGCAATCTCCTTTGATTCGACGGGCTGTATTGGCGGGCCAGGAGCACTTGGGCTGTCTACGAACCTTATGGTTGCAGCTCTTTCTTCGCCAGTGCATCTGTCGTACGGTGAGAATGCACTATGTAGATGGTCAGCAAAGGCTTCTGCTCTTTCGACCTCAGTCCAACACCAGGAACCGTCCACTTTTCGCACGGGTGATATCTTCTTCGCAGGTCTTTTTATGTGCCTTGTGACATTCCACAGATTGTGTTGCGGGTCTCCAGGTTCCAGCTCCTTAAGGAATCTATGAAACGAGTCCTGCCGTAGGATGGATAGCTTGTCCTTCAAATCCTTGGTGGCACGATTAAGTGCTGTCTTGTCCCTAGGGTGTCGCGAGGAAAACCAGACTCTTCTGAGGCGCCTTTTTTCGGCCACGAGGGCCGCGATTTCCGGAGACCACAAGTGCACGTCTCTTTTAGGTATTCTCGGGGTAGTCGGAGGAGGTGGATTCGCAAACTCAGCGGCATTGTGCATCTCTTTGGTTAGTTTTTCTATGGCCGCATCTATGTTGCTTGGTGTGGAAAGAGGGGGATCTGGGCATAGGGAGGAAAGCATGCAGAACGTAAACTTGTGGCATTTGTGTGTTTTCCGGTGAGTCTTCTAGGCGGGGTTTTTCTGAGGACGGGGATGTTAAGGAGCAAGTTTACTGCGCTGTGGTCAGATAGCAGTTTATCATAGCTTGAGTATGTTATCTTAGAGTGTCCTTTGCCCTTGGAGACGGCGAAATCGGCCAGTGTGGCCAGTGTGTGGGTTCTCCAGTAGAATGGCAGTCCAGACTCTTCCGCTGCAGGTACTTATAGAGCTTTATGCCTTTGGGGTTATATGAGCGGGACCCCCACCAGGAGTGTCTGGCGTTAAAGTCTCCGGCTATAAAGCGAGGACCGAGGGACTCGAAGAAATCCTGAAGGTAGGTCTCGGTTATCGAGTGTCTGGGTAGGAAGTAAACCGCATCAATGGTGATATCTCCCTGTGGGGTAGAAATCCTGGTCACGGCGCACTGAGCCCATTCCTCCTGAAACGCGGGAAGTTCCGTGTACTGAATACCACTCCTGATGAGCATGGCTGCTCCTCCGCGTGCTCTGCCAGATGGATGGTTGGCATTTAACAGTTTGTACCCACTAATTTTAAATTAGGATCTAGGACAAAAGTGGGATTCCGAAACTAGAAGAACATCGATATTGTCTGTTTTGATGAGATGTTCTCCTTCGGCTTTACTCCTCTGCAGGCCGTTTGCGTTCCACAAAACTATGTTATGGCTTATTTGCATTATTTTCTGTTCAGAATAGGAGCTATAAACTGCATCATATGCGAGAACATCTGCGATAACATCTGCGAGATCAACTTTTCCATCATCCTCTCAATCGATCCTTCCATGCGGGCAAGCATCGTATCAAGCTGGTTGGGTTGTGGGGCTTCGGGAGTGGTATGAGGGGTTTTTTGGGGATTCGTTGGCTGTGTCACTTGGTTTCCTAGGAGTACGTCCCTCTAACTTGTACCATTAATGATAGTTCGTATCTGGATGAGAGGTGGTTTGTTGCTACTCTCAACGAGTCTGGCTTTAGGAGATTGCTGCGCTTTTGCCTTTTTGTAGGCAGGGCATACTCTGAACGACGCAGGGTGATCAGCTTGGCAATGTAAACAGCATGCTTTCTCGTCATCTTTTTTGGTGCATGACCTAGAGTCATGAGAATCACCACATTTCACGCAGCGGTGTTCCATTATTTCTCTCCGTTTTATAGGAGAAATCCTTTGTGGTTCCGACTAAAGTCGATATCATCTTGACAACCGCTGTATTTTTGGTCACGTCTGGGATGTAGATCGGGGAAGGTTTGAGGGTCTTCGGGATCGGGATTGGTTTCTCTTCTGTTTTAAATGCCACTGCCTCTGAGGCAGTTTCGGGTTCGTCATCTCCTTTGTTTGAGAGGAGGGCAAAGGGGTTTTTTGCCAGCTTGCTGCGCAGAGCTGCGCTGGTTGTAGGTGTGACGTTTGGCTTCTCTCCTTGCCTATTACGCGCGGACTTGCGCTTGATCTCGCTGGGCTCCGAGAAAGAAGAGCTCCAGCTTAAGTCTCTGCTCGAGCTGCACTTTCTTGCTTTGAGGGTCTTCTTGCAGGGCATTGTTTTGTCGAGCTTGATGGCACGCGGCGGGGCCGGCGAGTCCATACTCTAGGTTGGCGTTCTATAACGTTTATGCAGATAATTAGTCACAGCAGCAACGGCAGCGAAGGGGCAACGGACACAGCGGGACTCCGCTCTTGGCAGCCCGACCCGGCCCGTAAAATGCGCAATCAACCAAGTCCCAAGTGCGGGAATAACAAAACACAAAATTCCGAAAAATAATTAAATTTAAAACCGAAAACAAAGTTCTTTTTTGATGAACGAATTTTCAATGAATGGTAATTATGAAGTGTATAACGACAAACGCAATTCTTCATCACATGGGCAAAGTGGTGTGAAAGCTGCCCGCCAATAACAGCAAACGAGGTATTTGATAAGCTCAGCTACCAAAGTGATAGCTTTGGAAACAGAGCATTTACTATTTCGGATAGAGGATCGTCATTTACATCGAAAGACTTTGTGAAATATTGCAACGCCGAGGGAATAAAGGTAGTGAAGACGACTACTAAATTCTATTATAATTTCAGTACTCTTAAAGTTAAATTTCGATGACCCCACGAAATGGTATCGCAATGTCAACAGAGTGCAGCAAGCCTTAACACTTACCAGAAGCATTAATACGAAGCCTTTTGAGCTACTGGTTGGTGTCAAAATGAGAACGAAAGATGATCTTCAGATACGAGACTTGATAAACAAAGAGGCCGTAGCAGTTTTTAACGAAGAACGCAGCGAATGTAGGCGAGGACTCAGATACTGCGGATGCAGAACGATATATGATGTTGGCGAATGGTTAATCAGAATTGCCGAATGTGGGATTAGTTTCAGGCTGTTGTTTAGACAACGACAACGTGAACGAAAAGAGGAACCACTACAGATTAAGAAGGTGGCGAATTCGCAAGAACAACGATCAACAAGGAGCAAGAGCGCAACGTTACGAGAGCGAAGACAACCCGGCGAACTCCGTGTCGCCACCAGATGGATTCGTTTTATGTAATATTTCGATTGGTGATTAAAAGATGCAGAAACATTTTTTTTTGTTTTATATTTGAAAAGATAGTATTTTCCTTTCATTTTACAACAGTAATGAATTCATTTCGATTACAAAAATGAAGTGTTATTTAGTTGAACTTCTCTAAGTAAATGAAAGCGAATCCGAAGTAAATACTGAATCGAAGCGGTATATGTGTTCGCAAATTATCCGTTTCATTGAAGTACTCTTTGGTAAAATAGATGGTTTCTCAACTCGCGAACACGCAACGTATAACTGCCCATGTGAAAAACAATGATTTTCTAAATTTATCCCGCAAACACTAAGCGATTGGCCTTGTGACTTGTTAATTGTCATTGCGAACGCAAGGCGAACTACAAATTGCAATCGTTTGAAGTCAAACGGAAGATCAGTCGGAATCATTCGTATTCGAGGAATACATACATTTTCACCTGCGCACTTTCCGTGGTTGCCTTAATCAAATTCGGCAAAATTTTTTTTACCGAAAGTCGAGTACCTTTGCTAAGTCGAGGTGGAATCAAATTACCCAATTTCATAATAACTGTACCAATTTTGAGTTGCAAGTTATGTATTGGAAATCCTGGTAACTCCAGAGAGTTCAAAAACCCCGTTGGACAATGACTAAATCATCGGAATTTGTTATGGAATCAACGGATTTGTATATAACCAAATCGCCATCAATTGTTGATTGAATGGTGAAATTCATTATTCATTATTATTATTTCATTATCATTAGTTTTTGAGGCGAAAGTTGCTCCTTGACTTAACCAAGCATAATTCTGATAATTCTCACTAATGTTTGGGAAAAAATTTTCAATAAGATCTAATTGAGAGTCTACAAATCGGCAAAAATAGTTGCTTACAGTAATTAATCCAGATGTCGCATCAACTGGGACTTTTATTTCCAACAGCTAACAATTGTTTAAAAAATTGAGCAGCACTTTGATCATTTTGAATTTGAACTCTCATATTAGTGGTTAGCGATAATGTTTTTACATTATTCCATAAAGGTGATGCCTTCATGCAAGCATTTAATTTATCTGGAGGCGTTCCACGGGGAATTACTGGCAACGTATGCCTGAAATCGGCTGCCAACAATATCATTAAGCCGCCAAAGATGTTGTTATTTTGCTGAAGATCCTTCAGTGTGACGTTAAGTGCTTCAAGCGATTTCATATGTGGCATTGTGCACTCATCTTTAATAATGAGCTTGCATGCAATTTTCCCATGGCACTCGATCGAAAAATATTGCCTGTTGGAGTATCAATTGTGTTTAAATTGAGTATCAACTTAAGCGCCGAAAGTGCAATACGACCGCCATCTAGAAGAGTCGCCACAATTTGGCTAACGCCAAAGCTATGTCACTTCTTGATCAAATCAAATCAATGATATGACAAATGTTTTCTCTGTTTCTCCAGGTGCGTCCAGGAAGAATAGACCACCAATATTATTGCCCACCGCTAGTATCAATGTTTCGTATACTTGTTTTTGCTGTTCATTCTGCAAAACACATTATGTAGAACGAATTCCTGCAATGTATCAACATTGTATTGCAGCTCTCGATTTAATTCTTGGTTGAATGCATTGTGCATCGATCGATTTGGCGCAATCGTTCCTACTTCAATCAGTAGCTTCTTTGCAATAGTCAAGCATTGATCCTCAATCAGAATCATCGGTTATCAAGATCGGTTATCCTCAAGATTTCATCGGTTATTTGTATGTCAGAATTATTCGTTTGAATGCGTAAGCGGTGCAAGATATTTTCACATATGTCACACATATCTCTTCACAAGTGTTAAATCCCAATGAAAATCGTTCTCCAGCAAACCCAATAGTTCACATGCTTCTCGATATGTTTGGCATTGGTGGCCATTCACAGTTTTTAAATGCACAAATGATTTTGGTCCACGTATATTTACCAACAGCAGTCGCAAATAAAAACATTCATCATTTGTATGATGAACAATATACATGCGACCTAGTGCATCAGTGGAAAACACCTGTGGCCAATCTGGAACTGAGGTTCCTTATTTGCGACATTGGAATTTCTTTGTTAATTGATTCCAAGTGTAATACTGGGGCTTTTCAAAGTACATCAGCGTCGGTGCGAATGGATTTCCTTCACACATTGCAAAAAAAGCTAGTCAATGTTGTCGATGGTGGTCTTTCAGCTCGTTGTGCCGAATTAGCCTCAGTAAAGTAAACTCTTTGACCATTTTCGAAATGAACTGCTAAATGTACAACTGTGGAATATCTTTCATGAATTTCAAATGACAATAGTCGCAACAGTGCTTCATTAGTACCGACGTATTTGCCCATTTGGGAGTTGCTGATTTCGTCATTCGCCTTTTCCGACGCAATACCAAACACAGCCATGTCGCTACCTTTTGTGACGTACTTGCACAAATAATTGCATGTGTTTTGAAAATTCGTGATACCAGCGGGCAATATGGTACAATGAATTAATTTCCGATGTCAATCTCTTGATTTTGAACTTTCGCTTTGATAGTTCGACAATTGTCTTCATTTAAACGCCGACGATAAAATTGATATCCATCATAAATAAATCCGGAGTTCAATAATTTAGTACGTATGTTATAGCGTCTTGAGCGTATTCGTGCATGTGGCGTGGACTTCCGATATAAGATGATGGGAGAATCGCCAGACGTTTAATATTCTAAACATTTCCATCTGAATGAATAGCATCACGCAAGTGTATATACTTACGTATTTATTAATTTGGTCGAATAAATGATCCGTCACTAAAGAGGACAAAGATCAACGCTGAACCGATTTTAAATTGAAAACACGAATAATTCCGGTGAATGTCTTTATTTAATAAATGTCAGCTTAAGACTAAATGTACAAAGTTTTGATCGGCTCGAAGTGAGTCGTGGAAAACGGAAATGTCTAGTCAGCATTTTTGTGGGGTTTGGTTTTTTATATGTGTACAAAAAGAACGATATGGTTGCGCAACAAATCATGCGCTTAGGTGTAAGCAAAAAATGTGAATTGTGAAATGTGCAAGATTGTACTATATGTACAATGCTTATGTAAGCGTAATATGTGAAGCATATTATGCTATTTCCCTCCCCTTAAAAGGAAGCTTATGCTTCTATTGGGGTTGACGCATATAATCTTGGTAATGCAGTTGGGTTTGTATCTTGTGTTTCTATAATTGTTTTTGTTGTTTTTAGTTTTAAGTAGATACAAACTGTACAAAATGTGAGGCTAATGAGTGATACGTATTATAACTTTAGGTTCTTTTGTTATTTAGGCCGGTAAATAAACAATATTTCCTCTAAATTAACTTTTGGTTTATTTACTCTCTTTGACAGCTTTCTTAGGTTATGTGTTACTTAATTCGATACATCGATAAGAAAAGATGTTTTGGCAAAAAGCGCCCTCTCTTTAAGGCGGGAAGTTTCTTTCGAATTTGAAATATCCTCAACACTTTCCCTTGTGAAAATTCAAAACATTATATTGACATACATAATTGAAAACTTAATGAGTCTATACAATGCAAATAAATCATCCCTCCTTTTTCTTTCTTAAGACAGTCCAATCTTGTCGCAGACAATCCTTAGTTGAGTGCTGGGGATCGGCTTGGTCATCACATCGGCGAGCTGTTGTTCTGTCGGAATTTGCTCAATCTTGAATTCCCCCTGGGCGATTTTCTCACGGATGAAGAAATGCTTGTTGGCGATATGCTTAGTCCGGCGATGAAATTCCGGGTTCTGAGCCAACTTCATGGCTGCAGTGTTATCGACCTGAAGAATCGGGACTCGGTTCAAACTGTCGATGTCCTGAAACAATCTTTTTAACCAAATTATTTCTTTAGCAGCCTCATTAGCTGCTACTATTTCAGCCTCTGTCGTGGACGTGGCCACCGTTGCTTGTCTTTGACTTTTCCAGGAGATTATTCCTGAGGCAAACTTGATAATAATCCCAGAGGTAGATCTTCCTGTCTTTGTACAGCCACCAAAGTCTGCATCGCTGTAACATTCGAGGATCCCCTCCTTCTGTCTCCGATAAGTTATTCCGCGGTCGACGGTTCCGGAAATATATCGAAAAACCCTCTTTACTTGGGCGACATTTTCGTTTGTAGGGTTTTCTAGTGACCTTGAGAGAAATCCAATACTAAATGCCAAGTCTGGCCTTGTTCCGAGCATAAGGTACATAACTGCTCAGATGGCTTGGCGATAAGGGAACGCAGTTGGCTTTGATTCTTTCCCTGCTGACGAAATCTCCGAATTCTTGAGAAGTGGGGAAGAAACTGCTTTGCATTCCGAAAACTGAAAACGCTCCAGAATCTTTTTGGCATATCCTTGTTGACCAATTTTTATTCCGTTCTCTAGCTTCTTGATTTCGAGTCCTAAGAAGCACTCGGCCTTGTTCGTGATTATTTTAAATTCTGCTTTTAGTTCATTTAGAAAAACTTCCAAATCTTGAACATCCGTCGCTGCGACGAGTCCGTCGTCTACATAAATAACAAGTAGAATCCTTTTGTTATTTCTTTCCCTGATGTAAAGACATGGATCCACCTCGCTGACTTTGAAACCGAGTTTCTGCAGGAAACCTCCAAAGCGCTTTTGCCAACATCTTGGTCCTTGTTTGAGTCCATAAAGGCTCTTTATCAATCTGCAAACCAACCCTTGTCCTTGCTCGTATCCTTCAGGTTGTTGCATGTAGATCTCTTTGTCGTCCAATTCTCCATACAGGAAAGCAGTCGAGACGTCGAACTGTGCCAAAAACATGTCATTCTTCGCTGCAACACTCAACACTGAGCGAATTGTCTCCATTCTTGCGACGGAACTAAAAGTTTGATCGTAATCAATCCCTCGTCTTTGAGCAAATCCTTTTATGACCAAACGAGCTTTGTATTTATCAATATTTCCGTCGGGGTGGGTTTTAACTCGATAGACCCATTTGCAAGGGAGTGCTTTCGAACCTTTTGGAAGTCTTGTCAATTTCCAGGTTTCATTTTCGTGTAAAGACTTAATTTCCTTGTCCATTGCTTTCTTCCACTCGAAGTTGCTGTTGACGGCTTCATGGAAGGTGTCTGGACTCTCCAATACGAAATTCTTAGCTGCTGATACGTAATCATCCAGATGTCCTGGCCTTTTTAACAACGAACGATCTCTCAACCTCATCGACTGTATTCTTCTTTTGTCAATTTCTTCGTCGAAGCTCGTTTCTCCTCCTGTCTCGTAATTGTCTTCGCTTTCTGTCTCAGTTGTGTTTTCTTCGAAGTCTTCCTTCTTAATCGTATCTTCGTCCTCGCTTTTGTGTGAACTTACGTCGTATTCTTCCTTATTGTCTTCTACGACATATTTCTTCTTGGAATCTTTGAAAGGAAGGTTGACACTTGAATCACATTCGCTGAATTTTTCTTGAAATTTTACGTCTCTCGACACAATTACTTTGTGCTCCTCTGGTAAGTAAACACGATATCTTTCATCACCGTCGTAACCCACCAAGTACCCCTTCTTTGCTTTTTCGTCCATCTTTCTTCTTTTCTGCGATGGAATGTGTACATAGCACGTTGATCCGACGATTCGGAGATGTTTAATCCTTGGCTTCTTGGACAACCACAGTTCGTAAGGCGTTCTTCCTTTCAGCGATGATTTTTCCGTCCTGTTGAGAATGTAGACTGCTGTGCTGACTAGTTCGGCCCAAATTGCCACTGGAAATTTAGTTTCAGGATTAGAATACTTAAAGGTCCTTGGCATTTCGACTATAGTACGATTCTCTCTTTCAACACCCCCGTTTTGCTCTGGAGTATAGGGAGCAGTTAGTCGAAAAGTTATTCCAACTTCCTGAAGAATTTCACACACTCCTGAACAGTTGAATTCTCCTCCGTTGTCGCTCAGAAATTCTTGAATTACGTGCCCTTGTTGCTTAGCGTGAGAGATCATGTGTCGCAGCACATCTTTGACCTCTGATTTCTGCTTGACGATGTACCCGTAACGAAATCTCGTGCAATGGTCCTTGAAGACCACGAGGTACCTTTTCATCTGGAAAGAATTCTAAAATGGGCCGCAAACATCCCCTGATATCAATTCACCTGGCTTCGTTGTTGTTTTCCTCATTCCAAATGGCAATCGATGTGCTTTTCCATAGATGCAAGGCTCACAAAGATTGCTTTCAAGCTTGACTTCAATGCCCATTTCTCTTTTGAGCATCTCCCTAATGTGGTTTTTGTCCTGATGTCCCCATCTCTCGTGGTAGAGTTGAAGAGTTGAAAATCCTGAAGTTGCGAAATTGACCTCAACATTTCGTTCTGGTAGAATGGTCTCGATTGCTGCTTTGTAGAGTGTTCCTCCTACTTCTCTGGTCCCAGTGAGAACAATTTTGTGGTTCACCTTGAGACTGCATTCTGTTGCTGACGACTCAAATCGACTACTAAGATTTTTGTCTTGGGCAGACAGTACTGAAAACAGATTTTTTGTTATTTTGGGAACAAACCAAAGGACATAAAAAATGTTTTTCCATGGACAATCGTTCTGACTTTGATTGTACCCTGTCCCAAAGCTAACAAGGTTTCATTTCCCGTAGCTTTAATCCAACTAGGTTTTTCAAATTTCTCGTAATGCTCAAAATACTTTGCCGATTTCACCACATGTTTTGTTGCTCCGTTGTCTATCCACCAGTCGTCTTCTGAGTTTGCCTCTGCTGCAAACACTTCGTTGTGAACTGAGACAAGAGTTAGCGTTGGTTCTGCACAGTTTCCTACTTCAGCATCCTGATTCTTTGGCTTCGGACGTCCATCCTTCTTCCATTTTATACAATTCCTGACCCGGTGCCCCCTTTTCTTGCAGTAGTTGCAGGTATCGTATTTCCGACCATTTGCTCCTGAATCCTGAGGATTTTCCTTTTGTGCTCTGGATACCAATGCCTCTTGACCCGTCTTTTCTTCGTCCATTTTTGACCTAAAGTTCCTCTCAGACATAACAAGTTGATTCATTAGTTCATCAAATGTCTTTTCTTCTTCTTTTGTCAAGAGCATCCAACTCTGACGGAACGTTTCAAAAGATTTTCGCAAAATTTGCAATGTTTTACAAACAAGAATTAAATCTGGGAGCTCATTTTCATTTTTAGTCTTTAAGGCAAAATTTAATTCATTCCAGAGACCGCGTAATTTTGCTATGTGAGTTGATACATCGTTACCTGGATCCCAAGAAAAGGCGAAAAACTCGTTACAGATCCTGAAAACTTGATCCTTTGCTGTTGCTTCAAACAGATTTTTCAGGGCATCCCATGTATCGTGAGCTGTATTCTTGTCCATAATTTTCTGGTAGACTGAATCCGTGACCGCAGTGGTGATCATGGATTTTGCGTAGCTGTTGGCCTTCCGGAAAAAGTCGCTCTGCTCCTTGTGCTTCTTCTCGTCTGCTGCTGAAGCGTCTTCTGACAATGGTTCCGGTTTGACAATCTTTCCGTCCAACGCGTCGAGAGCACCATCGTGGTAGTCAATCAAGTCTCGGATTTTTCTTTTCCAAATCGGCCAATCGGTCGC
Organism: Drosophila merina; assembly: GCA_035047645.1. Taxonomy (NCBI): domain Eukaryota; kingdom Metazoa; phylum Arthropoda; class Insecta; order Diptera; family Drosophilidae; genus Drosophila; species Drosophila merina. The sequence continues at coordinate 788,153 of JAWNPH010000022.1, read as the reverse complement.
ACCTGAGAGCTTCGTGATGTGCTTCGCCAAATCCATTGTAATCGAGCGTAATTCACTTTTTCTACAGACTTTAAATTGAACAAAACGTTCCTGGGCCCATAACCTATTATAACTTTAGGTTCTTTTGTTATTTAGGCCGGTAAATAAACAATATTTCCTCTAAATTAACTTTTGGTTTATTTACTCTCTTTGACAGCTTTCTTAGGTTATGTGTTACTTGAATCGATACATCGATAAGAAAAGATGTTTTGGCAAAAAGCGCCCTCTCTTTAAGGCGGGAAGTTTCTTTTGAATTTGAAACATCCTCAACAATACGATAATAGAGACTGTAATATTATTATTTGATATTAGATTTACAATGTCTTTATGTTCTATAGGTTTTATTTTATGGGTGTGTACAATGGTGTTAGATTTATTTCGGGATTCAGCTGGTTTTCGTTTAACGTTATTTTTCCTATTTTAATTTTACATTGTTTTATTGTTATTATTTTGTTGCCGTTTATTGTTACATTTTTATCTATTTCTTGGCAATCTTGTTCTATAATAGTATTTTTTATATTTCAAGTAAGGATATTGTTTGGCTCTACATATTTAATTATCTGGTTAACTGTTGTAGGGATGAAATTGCATATTGGTTTAGTTCTTTTTATAATGTTCTTAATACATTCGTTATTTATTTCTTTACAATTTTGGTTATAGACTTTGCCATGTTCTTCAAAATAAGTATCTTTTTCGTTGTGGTCGAGTTGATATCCGTTATTATCTGGGTAGGGTATTATGTTAATGGTGTGAACGGTTTTTTGTTTAATAGGGATGTATGCTATGATAAGCATTTGATTGGTACTAATCCAGGTTGATGTTTTAATTTGTAGTATGTTACTACTGTCAACGTTCTCTAGTCTGTCGTAATTAAGTAATTTGGGATTAAATAGTCCTAGTCGCGAAAGTTGCATTTCCATTGCAATGTCTTCTATATACTCGGTAAATTGGATAAGTTCGTATACTAACTGTTCTCTGTTAGTATGTTCGTCTAAATATTCTTTCGTTCTTTGTATGTTACTGTTGATAAGTTGAATTATATCGTTTATTTCATGTAGATTTATTGAACTCGTTGCTACTGATTCTAACTGTTTCTCAATCTTTGTTCGGTCATCATTGTCTAGTGTTCCAAATAAATATTTGAACGCAGATCCTACTATGTTGATTAGTCCTCGTTTCTGCCTGTTTGTCTGGTGTAAAGTTATTCCGCTAAGTTGTCTTCGCATTTTATTGTATAAAAGGTCAATTTGGGGAATGTTAGTGTAATTAGTTATTTTATTGTTGAAATAGTGAGTTAGGTTATCTATATCGGAAAGGTTTACGCGAAGACAATGATGTTCATATTCTGAACGGATTTGAATTGATTTATCGGAAAATAAGAGGTATCCATGGTTAGTATCAATGTTGTTGATTTGAAGTTGTTGAGTTTGGCATACTTTTGTAAACGTGAGGAGGAATATTATGATGAACCAGGGGCCTGTGGAATGTAAAGTTTATTAATTTTTTTCTGTTTTTTAAATTGGGTCTTGTAGTAATGTGTTTCTCTATTTCTATTGGTGATTTTGTAATGGCCTTCGTCAGTTTGTTCGACGTTCCTTGTTAATTTAAAAGCGTTTTCTAATTTCCCTTTTTGCAACGGTCCCTTTCTATATCTAGTGTCAACGTTGTATTCTGTTCGGTCTTTGTTTATTTCGTTGATTTTAATTTCTTTGTTGTGTTGTGTATCTAAAATTGGTTGTCCAGCATAAATAAATATGTGGGCAGGAGTTTGTCTAGTAGTATCGTGTTTGGTTTTGTGGTTGTAAATGTAAAGGATCGTTTCTATTTTACTGAGTTTGGCTTCATTGTCATCGGAATTTTTTATAATACGGATTTTTTCATTTATCGTTTTGTGGAGCCTTTCTATATCTGCAACACCTGTGTTTGTAGTGTTAAGTTGTAATTCCACATTTTCAGTTTCGAGCCAACGTTTGAGGGCTAAGCTAGAAAATGCGCCATCTCTGTCTGCCTTTAGGAATTTAGGTTTTCCCAACTGATTGAATATGCGCATTAGAGCATTTTTACATTCTATCCAATCTTTTGTTTTTATCTGCTCAAGGGTGGCAAATTTAGAATAAATGTCGATACAGCTCCTCCTTCAGAGGAGTAGATATTTATTACAAATTTATCGCGGCAATGTTCGGGTTTAGGGGTGACTTTCATTGGCATTTTTGTATTTCGGTGTTCTGTTTTTGCTAAGTTACAAACTTGACATTCGTTAATTATATTTTGAATGAGGAGTTGGCTATTTGGGAAGTAGTATTTTTCGCTGAAAAGTTTTACAGTTTTCTGTATTCCGGGGTGTAAGAGTTTTTCATGTGTGTTTAGAATTAGTTCTTTAAAGTTTGCGTACGTGGGAATGTTTTTTAGAAAGATAAGGCTTCGGAAAATTTTTGTATGTCTTGGATTCAGTCTTCGAAATGTGATCGCTTTCGATGTAAAGAGCGCTGTTTTTCGAACAGAAATAATCGAGTAGATATCGTTTGGCTATTTCGGGGGTCATTTCTTCATAAGAAAGGTGTATAATTTGTTTTTTGAAGTAAGTTTCTATTTCTGTACTATTGGGACCTTTAGTAAAGATGATTTGCCTTTTATATTGCTTAATAGCTTTCTCTGATAGTCCGATCAAATTGTTACTGTCCTCTTCGGCACTATGTTGTGTAGATTCACCAAAAAATGTTTGTTCTATCTTTATTCTAGAAAGTGCGTCTTCTACGTAATTTTCTTTTCCTTTTATATATTTTATGTCGAAGTCATATTCCGAAAGTCTAATTTTCCATCTTGTTAATTTTGAATTAGGTTCTTTTAGTTTGTGTAGCCAGCACAAGGGTTGATGGTCAGAAGCTACTTCGAAATGTCGTCCTAACAGATAGTGTCGGAAGGTTTAAGTGGCCCAAACTATTGCTAATAATTCTTTTTCTATGGCGCTATAATTGACTTCATGTTCGTTTAATGTTCTGCTGATGTAGCTAACAGGGTGTCCGTCTTGTGATAGAACAGCTCCTAAAGCTACATTGCTGGCATCTGTTGTTAGTGTAAATTTCCTCTCGAAATTCGGTATTTTTAGGATCGGGTCTTCAGAGATTAATAATTTTAACCTTTGGAATGCTTCTAAGTATTCTGAACTGTTTATATCTATTGTTGCTCCTTTCTTTAGGCACCTGGTCAGGGGTTTGGCAATGTCAGAAAAGTTAGGTATAAATTTCCTATAATACCCTGTGAGTCCTAGGAAGGCTTTAATTTCTTTAGTTTTTCTTGGTAATGGATACTTTACTATAGCTTTTATTTTATCCGGGTTTGGTTTAATCCCGTCTTTAGTGATAACATGTCCTAAGAAAATTGTCTCTTGTTTTAAGAATTCACATTTGTTTAGTTGTAATTTTAAATTTGCCTGTGATAATTTTTCGAAAACAGCCTGTAAGGCTTGAAGATGTTCTTCTAAAGATGTAGAGAAAACTATGATGTCGTCTAGGTATACTAGACAACATTCATTTAAAAGCGGACGGAGTATATTATTCATACATCGTTGAAATGTAGCGGGGGCATTTTTAAGCCCAAATGGCATTCGCGTGTACTCGTAGTGTCCATATTTTGTAGAGAAGGCAGTTTTGGCTATTGACTCTGAGTCCATTTCTATTTGATGAAATCCCTTTGCAAGATCTATTGTTGTGAAATAATTTGACCTCCCTAGTTTTCCTAATATTTCATCTATGTTTGGTATGGGGTATCTGTCGTTTATTGTTATTTCGTTCAATTTCCTATAGTCTATTACGATACGGAGCTTCTGCTGTCCAGAAGCATCTAGCTTTTTAGGTACAACCCAAATGGGGCTACAGTACCGTGAATTACTTTCTCGGATAATACCCTGTTCTAGCATGTCTTGGATCTGTTTTTCTACCTCCTTTTCATATGTCTGTTGGAAACTATAAACTTTAGAGTAGACGGGGATATTGTGTGTGGTGTTGATAACATGTTTTTCTTGGTTTGTGAACGTGAGCGTGTCACCTTCGTGAAATTGAATGTCTTGGTATTTTATCAGTAGGTTAATTAATTTTTGTTTTTCTTCTACGTTAAGGTGTTCTAGTCGGAACAAGTTTTCCTGAAGTGTGGAGGTTTCTAAATAGGTGGGGTCTTGTGGAAATGAAGGGTCCATTTGGATATGATTCTGTTTTGTAATGTTATTACTTTCTTTTATCTTGTATATTTTGTTAAATAGGGTAGCAGTTTTCTTTTTATAATCGATTATTGCTTTGGCTTCAGACAACAATTTGCGTCCAATCAGCATGTCATAATGATCCGAGAACTGGTGTATCAAGAACTCTTGGGCAATAGGGAAGTAGTTATTAGGTGGTATATTCGTAAGTGTGTTAATAATTAATGGGCCATTACTAGTGTGTATTAGATGATTGGTTTCTTGTATTGGCGTTTGAAAAATATTTCGCGAGAGCATATTTATCGTGGATCCTGTATCAATTAGACATTTCAATTCTGTATTATTGTGTTTTATCATTATATATTGGCTTGATCCGGGGCTACTAGCCGAAAATTTTCTGCTTGTTCAATGTTATCTGGTTCGTTGTCATTTGTTGTTGGTATTTCCTCTTCTCTTGTCTCCGAATTGTCGTAGTTCTGTTCAGGGGGACACTGAATTGATTCTGGTGTATAGTTCAATTGGTAGGGATAAGGCTGGGGTTGAAAATATTCTGGATAGCAGGGATAATAGGAGTTATAATTATAAGGGTTTTCAGGTTGATAGGACGTTGCTTGCTGGTATCTAAGCTCTTCTATGCTCATTTTAGACTGTCCACTGTCTGAAGGTCTCTGTCTTTTTATTGGGTTATTGGTTTGTACGTTTCTGTTTTGAGGATATGTTGTGGGCATGTTAGTGTGGCTAGGTCCAAATCGGTTTTGGTCAAAAATATTTTGTCTGTTAAAAGCTGGGTTTGGTCTGGGTACTTGTGACATGGGTATGTTAGATTGTGGGTAAATGGGTCTATTTTGATATTGAGGAACCGGGTTTGGGTTAAACCTGGGCATATGAGAATGTGCTTGGTGATAGGGTTAATAGACGTTATTATAGAATGGTTGTAAGGGTACAAAGGGTCTAATTTGGTTATTCATTTGTCTATTTTGAGGGTTGGTTGTTATTTTGTTTGGAATTGAAGTTGGCTTTATATTATCTTTACCTGAGGTTGGTGCCTCATAAAGACCTTTTTCTTGTAATATATTTATTAGTGATCTTAGGTTTGGAATATTACAGTTAACTATTCTGAGATAAATGTGGCTTGGAAGTTTTTGAATTAGATTTTCGATGCTGGTTTGTATTAATCTAGTATAGAGAATGGTAAGTATTATTTTCTAGTTCTAATTTACTTATAAGTATCTGTCGTTTTCTTTCGGCTTCTTCGAGGAAATGTCGAATGTGACCTCGATATTGTATGTTCCTGAATTCTTCCAGAAGTTGGTGGTTCGGTGCTTGGGGCTTGTAGTTAAGTATAAGCTGAGTTCTGAGTTCGCTCCAGCTGCTGAGGTTGGTTACTCCGAGGGCGCGGATTACATCACCACTGATGTTCCGTTCGATGTGTCCAAAGATTACTAACTTTTGTCTTTCATCTGTGGTCTGATACAGAGCCAAGATGAAGTCGACGCGACTGATGAAAGTGTACAAAGTGTTAGGATCTCCGTTGAAAACCTCGATTGCGTGTATTTGTCTTTCTACTTGAATCATGTTTGAGTCAGACAATTCTATTTGTGCTGGTGCTGCTACGGCCATCGTGGTTTGTTGGTTTGAATTTTGATTAGTGTTTATGTATTTGAAGTTGGTTTAAGTAATTACTTGTTGTAGTTAAGTTTATTTAATTTTCATTTATTTTCGCTGTTATTATTATTGTTGTTATTATTTTTCGCTTATTTTTAGTTAAGTTTATTTGGTTTTCGCTTAGTTTAACTGTTATTATTGTAGTTCACTTAGTTGTAGTTACGTTTATTTAGTGTTGCGCACTTAGCTATTTCACTTTGTTTTGAGTAACCTTTTGTGGATTTACTACTCAGTGAATTCAAATGCGTCTTCCTAAAATTTAATATAATTTTAAGTTTTTCAATTTCGCTATCACTTGATTTACCGACGCGAGATATTGAAGTTGTAGTTCTTTAGCGGATGATACACAGAGAATTGAATATGTTTAATATCGCATCAATTAGTATCATCCCACCGACTGCGCCACTTACGTATTTATTTATTTGGTCGAATAAATAATCCGTCACTAAAGAGGACAAAGATCAACGCTGAACCGATTTTAAATTGAAAACACGAATAATTCCGGTGAATGTCTTTATTTAATAAATGTCAGCTTAAGACTAAATGTACAAAGTTTTGATCGGCTCGAAGTGAGTCGTGGAAAACGGAAATGTCTAGTCAGCATTTTTGTGGGGTTTGGTTTTTTATATGTGTACAAAAAGAACGATATGGTTGCGCAACAAATCATGCGCTTAGGTGTAAGCAGAAAATGTGAATTGTGAAATGTGCAAGATTGTACTATATGTACAATGCTTATGTAAGCGCAATACATGTGAAGCATATTATGCTACTATATATAGGCCTCAGATCGTAGCTTTGCTTGATTGAATCTGATGAACGTTAAACGTTCTTTTTCGACTTTGACATACATGTCGACAGCGAATTGATGGAATAGCCGACGGCACTTCAGAATAACATTCTCCTCATGTGCACGAATCAGCATATGATACGCATAGTAATTCCATGCGCTTAGATTTTTATTCGTTGATACGCCTGAAAATGCAAAATTAAATTAATTGTTAATGAAAGCCAAAAATAGCAATAGTAGCAATTAGTGTGGGAATATTGTACCTGTAATTGGATCGACCATCTTCAACGTGATGTCGAATCCGTCTTGCTCATGCCAATAAATGATATTTATTGTATATTGTAATATATTTTAAAGCATCGTACAAACGATGTGTCTTGTGGACACGATGACATTGCCTCTTCGCTGAACGACAATTTCTCGCGATTTAGTTGGATCGCCAACAATAATTGCAGCAACATCATTAACGGTGAGTGCATTAAATTTTCGCACATGTTCACCTGTTGGCGTACAATCCCCTCTTAAGACAAATTTGTGCGTATCTGATGGCATTCGTTCCAATGCTGTTCTGAACATATTAACGTATTAATCACAGCATTATTAGCATAAAAAATGCTTTCAATTGTTCAATAATTTGTCTCTTTATCTGTTGTGTTCCCTGTATATTGCACCGCACATTCAGCTGATCCACCATCGACGAATGAAATATATTTACAGAAATTGATGCGGTCAATCTGGCATTAGCATTGAATCATGCAAATAATATATTTGTCTTTGTATATGTAATATGTATATGTAGTTGTAGGTGTTGGAATTCATTGTATTGGTGTGAAAGATTGGTTATATGTGTTGTATCTTTTACCTTGCAAGTCGGCATGAAGCCGCCTTCTTAAATGATACTAGCTCCAACGGAAGTCATGCGAAAGCAGTTATTGTGTTCAAGGATGTGTTGAAGAAAATGTCTGGAATCGGTATCACTTCCATCAAACAATTGTTTCAGAGGTTGTGGTGGTGTAAGTAATGGATCCAGTTTGACTTTTTCACTTGCGCAGCATAATCAAGCCGTTTCTCTTTTGAACTTTAGCTCATTGCAATATCGGCATATATTCATCATTGGTCCATCATAGTTCGCAGTGGGATCATATTGGAATGCCAAGCGATTGTATGATGCCAATGACCTTCGTGTGGTCACGCGTTGTCTCAATCGGGCATTTTCTCTTATTATATTTTATCTTTTTTCGCTTATGTTCTGTGAATACACTTGTTGCTGGCTTGCATGTTTTGTGCGGCGGCCGATGTTCGTACTTCGTCCTCTATTCATTTTGGACTATGGACGGAGTGGTGAATTTAATCTCAAATGCACGATCCCCATAATTTATACAGTTAAAATTACCACCTTAAAGGCAAATGCCCGCTGTTGAAATTGAATAAAAATTTGCACAATAAACGTGATTGATTTGATGGTTTCCAAATGAAATGTTAGGAAACGAATAACTTATTATTTTTATACCCTTGAAAAAGGGTATTATAATTTTGTCCAGAAATGTGTAACGCATTAAAGGAAGTATAACCACAAAGTATATATATTCTTGATCAGTATCAACAGCCGAGTCAATATAGCCATGTCCGTCTGTCCGTCTATCCGTCTGTCCGTCTGTTTCTATGCAAAAAATAGACAGTAGTTTTAAAGCTAGCGTTTTGAAAGTTTTACCAGATCATTATTTTTGTTGCACGCAGATCAAGTATAAGAATCGGTCGGATCGGACCACTATATCATATAGCTGCCATACAAACGACCGATATGGAAACAAGTCTTTGTATGGAAAACTTTTTTGTTTTCCAAGCTATTGCAACCGAATTCAACATTTATACATCTGACATAGCCGTACATAATTTGTGAAAGTTTGGTCCGGATCGGATCACTATATCATTTAGCAGCCATACAAACGACCCATATGGAAACAAGTCTTTGTATGGAAAACTTTTTTGTTTTCCAAGCTATTGCAACCGAATTCAACATTTAATCATTTGATATAGGCATACACGATTTGTAAAAGTTAAGTCCGGATCGGACCACTATATCATATAGCTGCTATACAAACGACCGATATGAAAACAAGTCTTTGTATGGAAAACTTTTTTGTTTTCAAGGGTATACCATCTTCGGCAAGCCGAAGATAACTTTTCTCACTTGTTTTTTTTTACAATTTCACAGTGAACTCAATACAGGTTTGTCACATGAAAATACCTTGAAAATAATAAAGAAAGTTCTCTGATACGGACGTGTTTAAGTGACGCTGCGCGAAAATCGTATTTCAATATAAACTTGGCCGGATCAATTGGTAACCACGGAGTGGTGTTGCGCAATTGTTCAGCTGAGCGATCGAGACGCGTTAAAGAGCTCAAATCCCAAGAAGTTTTGAATTGACTAATTTTTTGGTTGTGGGCGGCCCAGCTGTTAAAACAGCTGTTAGTACAGCCAACTTACTCCAGAGGATGATCTGGTCAGATCAACAACGCTGCCAGATCTGCTAGCGTGCGAATTCATAAAAGTTTAAATTTGAATTTGATTTTGAATTTTAATTTTTTGAGTGAACCGATTGTTAGAAGGGGAAAGGCAAAAAGGTCGCGGACAGACTGATAATCATCCTCTCAGCCTTGCGGTACCTAAGCAGAGGCTCTGGTGTCCGAGAAGAGCCGGAATAACCTCCATCAGTCAACGCCTATGAGAAATCCGTGCCCTCCGTAGGACCCCCTCTAATCCTGCTCATCATCTGTAAAGGCCTAACCGCTGTTGCTGGATACTAAATGGAAAGTCCAGCGGGAGGCACTGCCCCCATCGGCGACGACCCATTCAGAAGAAGCTCCAGACTGTCGAGGTCCCCCATAAGAGAAGCCGGAACTACCGGGCAGGGAGTGGGAATCCGAGTACCGACGGCTGCGATATCCGGCGAATACAGTGCTGCAGAAATGGAGAACCTGGCTCCCACTACTAGCCAGAAGGAGATTATGGACCTCATCAGCGTGCCGTCGCAAAAGAACAGAGCCAAATCCCCATCTGGATTGCCACAACGGGCTACGGACCTGATCGCGGCGTATCAGAATGAGGACCTACCTGAAGTATTCTTGCCAGGATAAATTGCCAGGATCAATACACTGATTGCACCTTTTGAGACCCAGCGCCACGTCACCAGGAAAACCAAGGGAGTGATTATAGAACTATCGGCTCTTAATAACAGAGTTATAGAACTGCAGGAGGGTACCGCAAAGAAGTCCCCCCCACCAGGAGTACGGTTACCCAGACGAAGGCTCATAAAGCAAAGCGCAGCCAGGCTGAACCAATCAAACAGGCATTACCGAAAGTGCAGGTGCCCAAACCGGGCAACCTCATATCTGCCACCATAGTCACCGGTAAGGCGGTACCCACAAAGGAGGACTCCAAGCCGGTAAGCTACGCGTCTGTCGCCAAAAACACTAACAGCGCTTGCGTGAAAAACCAGAGGCGCTCATCCTGAAAAAAATGGGCGAGGCTGCGTACGCTGATAAGCTCTGGAGGATTAAATCAAATACGAGCTGCAGCGAATTCGGCAAGCACGTGCGTAACATAAGGAGGACGCAACAGGGAGAACTGCTGCTGGAAATTGAAGGGAAATCCTCTGCAGACATCCCTAACATCAAAAGTGAGTTACAAGCGAGGCTCAAAGAGCTGACTTCGGTACGCACGGGTGTGCAAAGAACTGCGGTAACCTCTAGCGGTCTAACATCAAAAGTGAGTTACAAGCGAGGCTCAAAGAGCTGACTTCGGTACGCACGGGGATGCAAAGAACTGCGCTAACCTCCAGCGGTCTGGACGAGGCTACGACGGCAGAGGATTTACACAGTTCCCTGGTCTCCCAATTCCAGGGAATCATCGTGAAACCAGAGGATTTGAGAGGCCTTCGCAGAATGCGGGACCGAACCCAGATAGCCTCTGTTCTAATGAGCGCGAACAATGCCATTGCGGTCATCAAACGGGGTGTAGTTACCGTGGGATGGTCCCGTTACCGCATCGCCCAGGACATAGGTCCAATAAGATGCTTCATGTGCCCGAAATAAGGCAAACTGCAAGTCAGTTAATCGCTCGGACGGCTGCCTACGATGCAGCGAGCATGGGCATAAGGCAAAGGGCAGCGTAGCGCTGCCAAGATGCCTGATCTGCAGCAGCGACGTGAACAAGAACCATGTGACAGGTGGTTTTGCATGCCCCACCTACAAAGCCAGTATTACAAAAGGACCTAATAGCCGCCCTAATGATTAACATCATCCAACTCAACATCAATCATTGCGCAGCCGCCCAGAACCTTTTGGCTCAGACAGCGAGGGAGCGCAAGGCGAACGTAGTGCTTCTGAGTGAACCATATCTGGTGTGGAAAACTCAGGGGTGCTACTTGGTGAATTAGGCATGGCGGCTATTAAATGTCACACAGGCCTATCTATGGAAGAGTGGAAAACCGTACCAAATGACAGATATGTTGGCATACCAGATCGAGCTCATGGAGACCACAAATGGACACGCGGAAACCAATATGGCAGCGCTCATGGATATGCGAAACTCAAGCCCTCGGTTTACTGGTGGAGTGTCTTTCTACACAAGCTACGGGCGGAGTGCGCCAGGTCAAGGAGGCAAGCACAGCGATCCAGAGGGCAACGGCACCACGCCCAACGCATTAAGATATACAAAGCGAAGTGAGCGGAGTTTAGGAACGGCATATCTGCAGCAAAAGCGAATGCATTCAAGGACCTGCTTGGAAGCGTAGACGACGACCTCTGGGGACTCGCTAACAAAGCAGTAAGGAAAAAACTTAATGCCGCTTTTGCAGGAACCGCGCAGCACCTAGCCCTCGTGTCGGAGCTATTACTAAGTCAAGACACGTTATGGCAACCCGCTTTCGAACCCGCTGCCTCCAACTTTCCGTGTATTACAAAATGTGAAGTCATCGAAGAATCAGAAAGTATCAAGCCAAACAAAGCTCTGGGCATTGATGGTATCCCGGGCGCAATCGTTAAAGCAGCTGCAACCGCAACACCTGAGGTCTTCAGGGACACATTCCAACAGTGTCTTCTGGACGGAGTCTTCCCCAAGCGTTGGAAAACGATGAAGCTAGTCCTTCTGCCGAAAGGCAAGGGGCCTGCAAATGTAACAGGTAGCTATCGCCCCTTATGTCTTCTGGACATTGTGGGCAAACTTTTTGAGCGCATACTTTACGCGCGCATAGAGGTAATCACCGAGAGTCCCACAGGCCTTTTTTCGAAAGGGGAAAATACGCTTTACGCTCTCGACGGTGACCGGGGTTAGGCGCCAGTAAGGTGTACTGTGCCATCATCACGCTCGACGTCAAGAACGCATTTAACACAGCGAGATGGCGCAACATCCTCGGCGCAATGCGCAACTTGGGTATACCCAGATACATACAGAATGTAATTGGCAACTACTGCAGGGACCGCGTGTTATGGTATGTAACAGAAGCTGGTCCAAGCAGTCACCAAATCTCCGCAGGTATTCCTCGAGGGTCGGTACTTGGACCGATCCTATGGAACATTATGTACGATAGAATATAGAGCATCAGCAAGTCCAGAGGCGTGAAGCGGTAACAGCTGTTGCCAAGACTATATCGGAGCTCCAGAAAAATAGCAATCTGGTTACAAAGGCAACGCTGCTTTACACAGCCCCTATCTGGTGCTGTGTTACCAACAAAGTATCATACTTGGATAGTGCGCGTGCAGTATCACGGACAATGGCAGAGATGGTTACCCAGACAGAGATTCCAGAGTGGATTCGGGGAGTCTGGCGGAACAGGTGGCAAGAGTCGCAACGAGGGCGGTGGACGTACCAGCGTATTCCTAACCTAACGGAATGGGAGTCGTTGAGAAGGCCCAGCTAGAGTCACTCGCTGGGGCTCCTCTCAGTTGGAGAGGCTTGATTTCCGCTATGATGGCGGACAAAGTAGTCTGGGAGGGGGCACACGAGATCATCGTCAACATGATGAAGCGTGTCCGCGCAGACGAGATGGCCAACAGGAATGATGGAAGAGGAGTACTCCCGTGTGGTGGCGGGGCAAGAATTCTACCACAACGCGCAAGGCGTGCCGTAAAATACGGCTAAAGAGTCATAAAAGGAGGGGGGGGGGGGGGGGGAGCGGAAATCTCCTCTGCTCGTGGTGCGCAACGTTTCGTTGCGCAGCTGGATATAAGTTTAGTATATGTTGGGAGAACCTTCTCCGTTATTGACTGCCCTTAAGGCTAGCCAACCAATATTAAAAATGCTGCTTTCGCCGGAGTAGAAATCTTGAGCGAGTGCTCTTTATTAAATTGAAATCAAACTGAACTTATTCTATTTTACAAAAGCCGATCGCGGCCGGCAAGCCGACCGCTCGTCCAGCAAAGTGCTAACACTAGCAGAAACAGCATATTTCCCTACACTGGGAAGATCAATGGGAACCAGACACGCCCCTACAGACGATCATGCTGAATCTGCATATAAAATGTTAGGGTAACAATCCCGGACTTATATCGACTTAAGTTTACCCATTAGCAGTGTTAACTACTCCCCCTTAGGAATATGACCGTCCTCGGTCATATGGAACTTGTCGACGACCTGTTGTATTTCCCTCGCATCTCGTCTCCTCCTCAGTACCAAGATGAGCAGGATAGAGCAGCTAATGAGGACGCTGATTCCCACGCCGACCGCAGACCAAATGTCAGTAGTTCCGGCCGATTTCACGTCTTGCTTAAGGCCTTGGATAACCTCCAAGTTTTCGTTGCTAATCCCTTGGAGAAGTGGTATGGTCAGCTTGGGATCGTGGGCGATGATGTTAAGCAACGGGGATGCAGTCATACCCATGCAGTGACTGCCAGGACGTCGTTGTTGCACTCCGCTACTATGTTGTCTGTTAGTTGCTGAATGATGTGTTGGTGAGATACAGGGAAAATGGTGACCTTCTTACAAGTGGTTTTAATGTTAGGGTATGAAATTATCACATGGATGATACTATCGGACTGAAGGATTTTAATGTTAGATGCCTCTATTAGGCTTATTACGGGGACATTTGTTGGGTGACCAATTAATACAGACTTCAAATCATTATGGTTAAGAATGGCCGGGTTTATAATATTGGCTTTAGCCAGTGTGACAGTAAGCATTAGATTTTGGATTTCGGTAAATAATATTCTGTTCCTTGCCAAGAGTGCCTCGTACAAGTGAGGAGTGTTAACCATATTATCTTGTTTCGCTAAAATGATTTTATTGACTGCTTCTGTTAATTCGTTAATTTTTTGCTGGGTCTGTGTATTTATGACCACCTGTCTATTATTTGACTCTATTAGTCTAGTTTCGGACATTTTTAACATTTCAAAATCGCTGGCATCTGGGGTGCCCGCTATTACTTTCAGTGCTGTGCCTAGGAAGTTTAGACTTCTGGCAATCCTATGATGCACTTTCAAAGCGGAAAATAAACTTCTAAGATGTTCGGTATCGACGTCTAACAATTTTCGCATATGCGACTCTGGGAAAAGCTCGAAAGTTCACAGTATCGCATTCGTGGTATTTTAACTTTTCAGATACATTTCCATACCTGATTGCGCTGTTGGGTAGATCTAATGCCGCTCCGGCCTGCGTTAGAAAGTCGAAACCTATTATGGCATCAAATGTACTAATAGTGTCAAGTAAAAAGAATGGGGCCGTTAGGTCAAATATGTGCATTAAGCATTTTTTGTTTACTTAACTGGAGCCATTAATGGAACTCACAGTGAATGGAGAGTCGACAAGAGTTATGTTTTTCAGCTCCTTTAGGGGCTTTACATAATTTTTTGCCGCTCCGGTATCTATGAGAATTTTTTAAACTCTGCCCGCCAGCCTTCGTTCAATGAAGGGCAAGCGGGACCTTCCTCTAACAAATTAATAATGTCATTGGACTCCGAGTAGTCACTGGACCTACCAACTCATCCCCGATTTAACGGCGTGGGCCAATCGCCGCCACAAAAAACTGGACTACCACCTTACCCAGTTCCTCACGGACCATGGTTGCTTTCGGGCGTACCTACTTCGGTTCCACCACGTAGAGTCAGCTCTATGCCTCTACTTTCCCGATGCTGAGGAAACAGCAGAGCATGTACTCATGCACTGCTCCAGGTTCACGGATGAGAAGGTGCAGCTAAGGGCGCTGATTGGTGCCCCGCTCAGCCCTAGCGGCTTGATCGCGGCCATTATGGAGAACAGCGACTCTTGGGAGCGGGGACATAACATCATCAGAGATATGATGAAGCGGGTCCGAGCCGACGAGATGACCAACAGAGCTGAAGGCTAATACAGGCGACGTACATCTCTACGGAGGCAGGAGGAAAAATACCCAGTGAAACCAGTGATGAAGGACGTGCGCCTCTTTGCCAATTTATGGCCCTTAGGCTCATTAGAGGCTTCAGGACTATATCCGGAGACGCAGCACTAGCACTGGCAGGCTTGCCGCTAATCGACCTGGAGATAAAGGCCATTTGTCAGGTCCGAGAAGGTGCTACCCGGCTGGAGGCTCACGAGCGACTGATGGGAGAGTGGCAGACCAGATGGATAACATCGCAACGGGGGAGGTGGACCTACCAACTCATCCCCGATTTAACGGCGTGGGCCAATTGCCGCCACAAATAACTGAACTACCACCTTACGCAGTTCCTCACGGACCATGGTTGCTTTCGGGCGTACCTACTTCGGTTCCACCACGTAGAGTCAGCTCTATGCCTCTACTTTCCCGATGCTGAGGAAACAGCAGAGCATGTACTCATGCACTGCTCCAGGTTCACGGATGAGAAGGTGCAGCTAAGGGCGCTGATCGGTGCCCCTCTCAGCCCTGGCGGCTTGATCGCAGCCATGATGGAGAACAGCGACTCGTGGGAGCGGGGACATAACGTCATCAGGGATATGATGAAGCTGGTCCGAGCCGACGAGATGACCAACAGAGCTGAAGGCTAATACAGGCGACGTACATCTATACGGAGGCAGGAGGAAAACTACCCAGCGACACCGTGGATGAAGGACGTGCGCCTCTAGGCCATATAACAAGGAAGGGAGTACAACCAGGCTCCACATCCTGCTCACCGACGAAATAACTTGACTGGCAGTCCCGCTGAGCTTGTAAAGGACAGAAGAGCATACGGAGGTTTTTGTTTTTAGTACGTAGGCATAATCTATACTAGGGGGGTTATGAATCGTGCCTGCCATCTATGGACGGTAGGTGGTATCTTTGGAAGATTTTAATTTTCCTATCGTAAGGCATAATAAAAAAAAAAAAAAAAAAAAAAAAAAGCCCCTACAGACGGTCATGCTGAATCTGCATATAAAATGTTAGGGTAACAACCCCGGACTTATATCGACTTAAGTTTACCCATTAGCAGTGTTAACTTATATATATATATAGTGACATATCCACAGTACCTAAGTACTTAGCACATGCCTACATATGGTAAATCAAACGCCTACTATATAAATACACACATAGCATGTATACCACATATACCCTACACTACCCTTTCTATTCTAATATACTAAATGTAATAAATAAAACCAATACACCCTATGTTACCCTTTGCTATCCAGTCAATACCAGATAAGAATCAGACTGTCACTGTACGAATCCTCAAGACAAGACCAGATGAAAAAAAAACCCCAAATTTCAACACAGGATGTAAACATTTCACCAACTGGTACACTAAACATTTATTGCCTAAGTTCTCACCCCATTGTCACGTTCCCACGCTCAAAGCTCGACTCGCCAAGCTCGAAAACATAAGTATTAGATTATTATTACAAGATCGGATTGTCTTCAAGAGCAAACGCACTTGAATCCAAGGGTAAATCAAAGTCAAGAACTCTAAAGCTCTCTCCAAATTCTCTTAGGACTCTAAATCCATATTCCAAAGTCCATATTGAAAAAGCTCGAGACCGAGGCTTGATCGTAAATCGAGAAGTTAGATCAGTTTGAGACCCAAATTAATTCGGTCGGTGTTCTTCAACATCAATAACTTGTAAAAGTAAAATTCGGTAAAATAAAATTATATTTAATTTTACTTACGAATAAAGCAAGTATTTAATTATATATATAAATACATACACATGCATATACATTTAATTTAAATATTTAATATTTAAATATATATATATTATAATTTATATATTTACATCCATATGTCGCATCCATTTAAAATAAAAACAACAGCTAGTTTCTAATGAAGCCTATTATGCCTAAAGGTGGAAATGAAAAATCGAAACTTTTCGTTCCGTCGAGCTCTTTGACGAAACCCAGACCAAAGCGATGCAATCGGGTGCAACTTCCTCAAGCAGGCCAACTTAACGGTCCAGCCTGTCTATAGTCGTCCAGCATTTACAGCAATGAACGGCAACGTTCTCTCCTCTACTCCAGAGAAAATTAACCTTCCGACTTGGTTCGTCCCGGTCTCCCACAGGTCGTCCGCCAAAATGCCCCAAGCACGATTTGCGAGACTTTTTAGGATGGCCCCGATCAACATCCCTTTTGCAGCCATCTACATAAACAAACTTACTGCAGTTAATAAAATATGCATCTCGATTTCAAGACATGTTGTGAGGCTTACGAAATTATCTCCGAATCAAAATTCGAATTTGCGTGGGCTGGTACAGCCCTGTCCAGAGTTGTCTCTAAAAAATCCACCAAACACAAGATTCGTTTCCGCCTTCCAAACTCGCCTTGCGAACAGCCAAGATAAAAGTCGTAAAAACCTTCACCCAACGTTTCGGTAAGTGAAGGATCTACCATCCAAATCGGTAGACCGACCAGATGCGGAATGCGAATCCAGTTTCGTCCGCACTACCTTCAGGAATAAAGATGACGATAAGTTGTCACACTCCCTTTTAAAAATCCTGAACGGGTGAGCCTGAGTCATTTCAAATTCATAGCACTCTTTCACAATTTCTTCGAAATGGGATAAGGCTTTAAAAGAACCCTGAGTAAGTCTCCGACATGACTCGGTTATTAAAGAGTACTTAAATTTACGTCATATGCGAAAAGTCCGAACAAGCAATAACTGCGACAATTTTTTACTTGCCTCAACACGCAGTGGTTAAGCCTGTAAGCACCACCACAAAGCTTCGTGTTATTCAATGGCTCCATTGCTTCCTCCAACGGACTAATCTTGAATGACCTTCATCATCCGGAGTCAGTTCTTCAATCTGATCTTACAACTCTGAATATGATGGCATATGTCGCTAAAAGAGTTTCTAAGATCACCCGAGGCCAAGTTGAAGGGACTTGCCAGCATGTCAGTTCCGAGTTCAATCCTGGTGACCTTGCTAGCTGAGGAGTGTCAGCACGCTACTTGCGGGATAGCAAGGACCTGAATGGCTAATAGAGGCACGAGAGCTATGGTCACACAACTCATCTGACACGTTCGATACTGATTTGGAGAAGCCGTTACCCGAACAATTCGTGATAGGTATACATTCAGCAGGATACGTATTGTTAACAGCAATGAGAACACCACTTCCGAAAGATGAACGATCTTAGGTTCATTTTCAGTGACATAGGAATTTTGCCACGTTTTAGTTAGCGCAATAACTTTAAAATCAAAAGAAAGAACATTATTGAAAAATTTGTTCAATTTACCAAGAATACCTTGAGAATCTCTGGTCGGAAACTCGTGAATAATACTTAGGATCAGGAGCTTCAGAACCAGGACCTCAGGATCAGGAGCTTTCGCAGGCAGTCATTTGCAAATTTTTTTTTAAATTATACCATATGGACGTAAATTCGGAAACGGCATTCGATGGTGTCGGACGCATATTTGCAACGCTCGTGGAAAAATTAAAATTCACATATTAGTGAGCAAGGACAAGTCCACAATAGTGGCACAAACAGTGGCTAGTGTAACAACAAGTTAAATAAAAGTGTTTCCAAGTTATTGACTTCAAAATTAATTTCACTTTTGCAATTGGAGCCGGCATTCACATGCCGGATAGAGCAAACAAAACATCTGTTTGCCCATAAGCTCTAATTAAGATTTAAGGATCTTGGCAACCTGTCTCCCGATTTCCATTGCATACTTTCAAGTGTTCGATGACATCTGAATTAATACGAAAAACGTACAAAGCGGATTCCGCTAGGACCGAAGAAGCCGAAGAGCCAACCGAAATTATGGCGGCGGCAATGGAATCTGGACGTGGCTCTGCACAAAGGGCCCTTTAAACATGACAACTACCAGCAACCAAACCACTGCGCCCGCCTTGGAGTCTGCGCAGCGCTTCCAAAAGATCAAGCGTAGGGTGGATCCAGGTACCTCTCCTAAATTAGTTAGGAAAAAAGCGCATCTAGACAAAAACTCGGTAAATCAACGTAAGTGGTAACACTAACAAATTCCAACTACTCGCCAAACTCACCACGGAAATAAATAGCGAAAGCAATGCTGAAGAATTGAGTGATCAGCCTAACAAGCCGCCAGAGCTGCGGCAAAGCGTACTGTTGGCAAAGCCCCTCCCAAGCCTCCACCCATCGTTATAGAAGGTATCTTCGACGTCAATATTCTGATGCAAAGCATTAGGACGATCACTGACGCAAATAAGGTTGAGTTTCGGGCCTCCATGGGTGGAGTTATGCGCCTTTACGCGGCCGACGCCAACACCTTCCGCTCTATTGTCAAATGGCTTGATAACAACGAATACCACTGCTACCGATTGAGGGAAGATAGGCCATTCAGGATATGCATAAAACGGCTTCACCATAGCACTCTTCATAGTCACATCAATGAATAGCTGGCAAAGCTTGGCCACAAGATGTTAGACGCACGCACATGTCCCAGTGCCGTAGCGGACCAAGCTTCCCCGAAGCGAGACCGATTAACATGCTCTTTGTTAATATTGCCACGGCGTCAAAAAACAAGGACATATTAAATGTCAAGACACTGAAACGAACATCTGTTGTGCAGTGTCACCGATGCCAGCAATTTGGCCACTCGGCCAAATACTGCCGAATGGCCTACGTCTGTGTAGAATGTGCAGGAGAACACCCCGCGAGTAGCTGCACTCGGCCTCGCAATGAACTATGTACGTGCTACAACTGTGGAGAGCAGCACCCTGCAAACTACTCAGGGTGTGCCAAGTTCCAGGCATTCCTACAACGCTCCAGGCCCAAGCGCGGCATGGGTGCAAGAAGATCCGTCAACGGGCGTCCGGTGCCCCAATTTGCCCCCAGTGGCCATCACCAGGGGTAGTGTCTGTAACGCAGACATAACAAGAGGCAGAACCACGGAGCATAACCAGTATCAGGCACGACCGCGTCATGAAAGAAGCCGCACTCGCTCAAGAAGTCGCCGCGATCCAGCTCTGCATCCAATGACAAGCGGTAACACAACAAAGGAAATTCTGAAAATGCTCAACGATTGCATCAATGCTCTACGCTCTATCCAAGATAAACAGATGCACCTATTATTGATGTTGCAGAACTGCTTCTGCAGACAGCAGCAGGGGCAAATTATCAGGTTGCTCTCTGCTCGTCAAGTGCAGCAAGCCTCAAAAAAATGCCGCTGCGCATTTTAGTGTGGAACGCCAATGGTGTGTCCACTAAGCTGCCCGAACTTGATTGTCTAGTGCGGATAAGAAATCAACATACTGCTGCTTAGCGAGACTCACTGCCGAGGCTTTGCCTAAACATTCGGCTTCGATGCCTATCCCGCAAACGACCCAAGAGATGGCAACGCGAAAGGAGGAGCAGCTATCCTGGTTAAGTCCAGCGTAGTTCACTTCCCGCTAGCCCCAATTATCGCCAACAAGGTGCAACTTGCGTCTGCAGCCATAGAAACAGTACTTGACACCATTAACTTTTGGTTCTCTCTTGAAATTTTGACCGATACGGACGTGCTTCCACACACGCATCGCGAAAAACTCATAAAGACGGAGACAGCTCAGCTAGAACAATTTTATATTGCACAGAGCCACATCGTGGGAACGTGTAATTGTTCGGCTGAGCGAACCAAACCAAAGCAAGTGTATAAATAAGGTCCAAAATACAATTTCTCATTTTGTTTTTTTTCGATTGCATTATTTGCGGTGGGAGGCCCATCTGTTAAATCAGCCGGTGGAGCTGACAACTCATCGCAGACCAAGAGTGCTCCCAGATCTGGTGATCGGGAACTAAATGGACAGACCAACGGAGGGCCCCGCGCCCACCGATGATGACCCATTCAGGAGGAGCTTCAGAATGTCAAGGTCCCCAAAAAAAGGAGGAGGAATTGCGGTGCAGGATGCCGGAACCCCTGCGCCGGCGGTAGTGTTGGAGGATATACCGACTTGCCGCCGCAGTGCTGCAGAGCTGGACAACCGGCCCCTGTAGCCAGCAGCGCTAGCAATACGAGCAACCTGAAGGCAAAGGACGTTATCAGCGTGCCGTCGCACAGGAACGGAAGGAAATAATAGACGGGATCGCCTATAAGGTCCTTAGACGCGGGAATCCAAAATGAAAACCTACGGAGCATCCTCGCCAGGATGGAAAATAAAATTAACGCTATACTATCCGCGTTCGAAATTCGGCGCCATGTAGTCATAGATGACAAGAACGTACTACTCGAACTCTCAGCTCTCAGCAACAGGGCCATCGAGCTTCATAAAGGCGTCGCTAAAGAGAATCGTTCTACGACCGCTTCTACCCAAACCGAGCCCCAATAGCCTAAAAAAAAGGCTACACCAGGAAAGGAACTGCCAAAGGGACAGATGCCAAAGTTCAGGAGCCTAAGGCACAGGCACCGAAGCGCGGCGACTACTCCGCGGTGAGCTCAGAGGGTATACCTAAACCCAAAGAAAATACGTCCAAGCCGCGCAGCTATGCATCCGTTGCCAAGGAGGCTAGCACTGGAAAGTGGAAAAGTGGCGAGTGGAAAAAAGTTCAGCCTAAACGCCTGAGGAAGAAGCCGGAGGCACTTATATTAAGGAAGACGGGAGAGGCCTCGTATGCGGAAATGATCCGGAAACTGAGAGCGGAACCGAACCTCAGCGAACTGGGCAAAAATGTTCGCAAAGTCCGCAGAACTCAGCAAGGGGAACTACTGCTGGAAGTAGGGGGCAAAGTCTCCGACAGCGTCCCCAAATTTAACACCGAGCTGGAAGCAACTCTAAAAGACATGGCTTCGGTACGCACGGGTACACAAAGAATAGCACTATCCAGCAGTGGATTTGACGAGGCCACGACAGCAGATGATCTCCACAGTTGCCTGGTCTCCCAATTTCAAGGCATTCTGTTGAAACCAGAGGACATCAAAGGACTACGTAGGATGCGGGATGGGACTCACATAGCCTCTGTCCTGATGAACACAAATGATGCGATTGCGGTCTTAAAGAAGGGCACGGTAACCGTGGGGTGGTCAAGGTGCCGCATCATCCAGGCCGTCCGGCCCACGAGATGTTACAAGTGCCTGGGCTACGGGCATCGAGCAACGACCTGCAAGGCGATCGATCGGTCAGACTGCTGCCTGCGATGCGGCGAACGAGGACACAAGGCAAGGGGATGTGTTGCACCACCAAAGTGCCTAATATGCAGCGACGAAGTGGACAAAAACCACCCGACGGGCTGTTTCGCTTGCCCGACATACAGAGCCAGCCTTAAAGAAGCGACGTCCCAGCATAATGCAGGAGAAAATAAAGATTGTTCAGCTCAGTGTTAACTATTGCGCCTCCTGAGCCTCCTGGTTTAAACTGCGGCGGAGCGCAAGGTAGACATCATGCTTTTGAGCGAATCCTATTCCCCTGTCCGTGGCAACCCCACAATGATATTTGACGAGACCGGTAAAGCAGCCATCAAGTGTTGCAGCAACCTGCACATACAGGCATTGGCGGCCTCTCCGATGCGCGGAATAGCATATGCAAGAAAAAAAGGAGTGCTTTTTACAGCTGCCCCCCTAGCGACACCCAAGACCAGTTCGAGGAGATGCGGGAGGTGCTGGGCAGCCATGCGAGAGGGCGCGGCCCGAAGTTCCTCGCGGGCGACTTGCATGGGCAATAGAATGGGGCAGCAGGATATCCAATCCCAGAGGCACAATGCTTATGATGGACCTTGTACTGCTGAACGACGGCTGCAAACCAACGTTCAACAACGATAGGGGTTCCTCCTATATCGACATCACCTACACCAGCAGAGGGTTAGTGGCTAACGCGAGCTGGACGGTCCACGACGTTGTAACGCTGAGTGACCACGCACTGATTTCCTTCTGCATCCTACCAAAGGGCAGGACTTGGAGGCGGCAGAGAAGATCAGTCGGGCAAGCCTGGGACTCGAGGGAGATCGACGACGATATGCTGGCATACCAAATCGACTCACTTCGGATCACAAATGGACACGCAGATTCAATGGCGGCCGACCTCATGGAGATGCTTGAGGCAACGTGTGATGCAACAATGCCAAGGAGGAAAAAAGAGTAGCGTAAGCCCCCAGTGCACTGGTGGAGCGCCAACTTAAGCAAGCTACACTCGGAATGCCTAAGGGCAAGAAGAAGGGCGCTACGAGCCAGAGGCAGCACCCAGCACGCAGAACTCATGGAAGCTTTTAGAAGCAAACGCTCTGAGTTTAAGCACGGCATATTGGCTGCCAAAGCGCGGGCCTATAAGGAACTTCTAGATACCGTGGATAGAGAGCCCTGGGGACTCGCCTACAAACTCGTAGCTAACAAGCTAAGGAAGAGAGAGGCAAGTCCAACTGACCCGGATGTTCTGGCTAGCATAGTAGCAGAACTATTCCCAAGGCAGACCACTCTATGGCGGCCAACAGCAGTAGCTCCACCCCCTCCCCCCCTTTGACTCACGAGATTTACATACCTCGAAGTTGTGGAGGCAGCCAAGCGAATCAAGCCCACCAAAGCTTCTGGCCTGGATGGAATTCCTGGAGCAGTCGTCAAGGCAGCGGCGTTAACTAGACCCGATATATTCGGGGAAACCTTCCAGCAGTGTCTCTTGGACGGGGTCTTTTCGACGAGGTGGAAAAGTCACAAACTAGTTCTGCTGCCTAAAGGCAAGGGATCAGCACACGCCGCAACTAGCTACCGCCCGTTGTGCCTACTGGACATCGTGGGCAAGCTATTCGAGCGCATCCTATATGCTCGAATAGAGGCAATCACCGAGTGCAGCAACGGCCTAGGTACGCGGCAGCACGGATTTCGGAAGGGCAGGAGCACCCTGGACGCACTTATGGCGGTGAGAAACATCGCCGAGAACGCTCTCGATGGTGATAGATGGCTGTGTGGAAGGAAGGAGTACTGCGCAATCGTCACGTTGGTCGCGAAGAACGCCTTCAACACCGCCAGATGGCCAGTAATCATCAGCGCCATGCATAGGATGGGTATCCCGGATACCTCAGGATCGTCGTTGGAACCTACTACAGTGTTTCTGCAGGAGTCCCTCAAGGATCTGTGCTTGGACCAATTCTGTGGAACATTATGGATGATGGAATCCTGGGCATCAACAGACCCTTAGGAGCTGAGCTACATTGCTTTGCGGACGATGTGGCAATAACTGCAGTGGCCAAGACAATAGCAGTCCTCGAAGAGAAGTGCAACACGACCATTACTATGGCCATCGACTAGCTAGAGAAAGCCGGCTTAACAATTGCGGCGCACACGACCGAGGCTGTCCTATTAAGCAGCAGGAACAAGGTGGAAAGAATGCTGATCACGGTCAACGGGACACAGGTGGCATTACAAGACTCCTTAAAATACCTGGGAGTAGTGATAGACCACAGGCTAGCTTTTAAGGATCAAGCTAGCTACGCAAGCAGGAAAGCAGCAATAACAACTGCGTCCTTGTCCAGGCTCATGCCCAATGTAGGAGGTCCAAATTACCCGGCCAGGAAACTACTGGTGGCGGTAGCCAAGGCAACGCTGCTCTATGCTGCACCAATATGGAGCAACGCCACCAAGAAAGGCACTTACTTGAAAGGAGCACGCGCGGCGGTATGGTCTATGGCCCTTAGGCTCCTCAGAGGCTTCAGGACCATATCCAGAGACGCAGCACTAGCACTGGCAGGCTTGCCGCTAATCGACCTGGAGATAAAGGCTATTTGTCAGGTCCGAGAAGGTGCTACCCGGCTGGAGGCTCACGAGCGACTGATGGGAGAGTGGCAGACCAGATGGATAACATCGCAACGGGGGAGGTGGACCTACCAACTCATCCCCGATTTAACGGCGTGGGCCAATTGCCGCCACAAAAAACTGGACTACCACCTACCCAGTTCCTCACGGATCTTGGTTGCTTTCGGGCATTCCTACTCCGGTTCCACCACGTAGAGTCAGCTCAATGCCTCTACTTTCCCGATGCTGAGGAAACAGCAGAGCATGTACTCATGCACTGCTCCAGGTTTACGGAGGAGAGGGTGCAGCTAAGGGCACTGATTGGTGCCCCGCTCAGCCCTAGCGGCTTGATCGCGGCCATTATGGAGAACAGCGACTCTTGGGAGCGGGGACATAACATCATCAGAGATATGATGAAGCGGGTCCGAGCCGACGAGATGGCCAACAGAGCTGAAGGCTAATACAGGCGACGTACACCTATACGGTGGCAGGAGAAAAAATACCCAGCCAAACCAGGGATGAAGGACGTGCGCCTCTTTACCAATTTACAAGGAAGGTAGTACGACCAAGCTGGCAGTCCCGGTGAGCTTGTAAAGGACGGAAGAGCATACAGAGATTTTTGTTTTTAGTACGTAGGAATAACTCTACTAGGGGGGTTATGAATCGTGCATGCCACCTATGGACGGTAGGTGGTATCTTTGGAAGATTTTAATTTTCCTACCGTAAGGCATAATAAAAAAAAAACCATTAACTTTGGAGCAGACTACTGCCCACCGAGATTTGCGTGGACTATGGAGGAGTTTACCGACATCCTGGAACATAACTGCCCGACGTATATTGTGGCGGCTGACTGGAACGCGTCCCACTGGCACTGGGGTGCAGGAAGGTGTAACCAACGAGGTCGTGCGCTAGCGAATCTTGCCCTGAGCACTGAAGTGAACTGTCTTTCCACAGGTGGCCCCACACTGCAGGCAAGGTCCTCCTGATTGCCCGGATTGTTAGGATTATGGACACTCAGGGAATTACTCCTGAGCACCATTTCGGATTCCGAGCTGGTCATTGTACGGTGGAGCAACTTCATCGGCTTGTTGAGCAAGTACTGACGGCATTTGCCCGAAACAATTCAGCAATGCCCTCTTCTTGGACAAAGCGTTCGACAGAGTATGGGACACAGGTTTCCACCTACTGAGGTCATATCTTGAGGGAAGGCAGTTCGCGGTTCGTTTCCATTCGGCCATCCCTACCAAATACGAAGTGAAAGCTGGTGTCCCTCAGGTAGTGTCCAGGGGCCGCTCCTGTACTGCAGTACAGTAGTGATATGCCGCAACCAGACAATTCGTCTACCATGCTGGCCACGTTGCTGACGACGTCTGTATCACCTATAGATCAAGCTGTGAAGCCTCTGCGGCTGATGGAATCCAAGTTTGCTGACGATGCCTGTATCACCCATAGATCAAGCTGTGAAGCCTCTGCGTATGATGGAATCTAGCAGTTCGCCACAACGTTCGCGCAATGGGCGAAGCGTTGGAACATCGGCATAAATAGCGATAAATCCACCAATGTCAGTTTTTTCTTATTAAGGAAAACCCCGCTTGCTATCGACTTAGAAGGAAGGCCTGTCCTACAGACCAATTCAACTAAATACCTTGGTCTTACATTGGATCGCAGACTCACCTTCGTCAAGCACATTACGGCTACTAGAACCCGCATACGAAATACAATGAACAAATATTTTTGGCTGTTAAGTTCAAGGAGCAAGTAGCAAACTGTCATTGGCTAATAAGGTGACCATCTACAAGCGAATTATCGAGCCGATTTGGAGGTTTAAATTATTTTATTATCTACCCAAGTAAGGTACTGTGCCCTATTTATTTCTATTCCATTTTCTTACGTTTACTGCAATTTCTACTTTTGCAATAACTCACTCTCTCCTAGTTTGCGCTGTATTTTTCCCATTACCTCTTCCTTGTATCCCGCTCTTATTAACAAGTACAGTGGTTTAAGGCTACTAGCTTGTTTAAAATTAATTATTTGTTGTCGTTATATGTTTTTAAATATTTTAAATTTCTTATTTTTAATCAAAAAATAAATTGTATAATGGAATTTTAATGGGACTGCGCTATAAAAACGTGCATCCCCTGTTGTCTGTGTGAAAACGTAGTACCTACTAAATGTGCCGGTTTCATTGCCTCAGTTTCGGGTGCAATTTCAAGAAATTCTAGCTTCCCCTTTTGCTGCAGTGGATGTCGCGCAGTTCAAAAATAAATGCGAACGTTCATGCGGCAAACTAAAAACGGTTTCAAAGAGTTGATAGGTGGTTTCCGTGAAATCAACGACCAACTTTCTGCGCTGGGTTCCCAATTTAGTAGCCTACAGCTGCTAAATGAATCTCAACAGCGTAAAAAAACCGCTATTAGGGACTCCGTATACCACCCCAAGAACAGGAGTTGTAAACAAAAATTCAGTTCCTGAATTTGACTCCATAGTCGAGCATAACTCGTCTAAATTAGCTTCCAGGGTATCACTTCAGGTGATTCCTCCGGCACGAGTAGAGTCGACCCCCCTAAAATCCACTGCTAAGGGTAAAACACCGTTTGGACCCCCGGTACGGACTGATGTCGCGGTCTTACAAACCGTAACACCAAAACCCTCACAGGTGATTCTCCCCTCTAAACACATATTTATTTCACGGCGGGCCTCTGACACCTCAGAGATTAATATCTCGGCATTTATC
The DNA here is from genome assembly GCA_035047645.1 of Drosophila merina. Classification (NCBI taxonomy): domain Eukaryota; kingdom Metazoa; phylum Arthropoda; class Insecta; order Diptera; family Drosophilidae; genus Drosophila; species Drosophila merina. The sequence goes on along the minus strand of JAWNPH010000022.1, from coordinate 760,637 downwards.
CAAGCCAAATCTAAGGCTGTTTTTAGAGTGGAGGACATTAGGAAATTGAAATATACTTTCTCAAGGCTTACGTCATCTTTTAAGATATGTGTACCTTTGCCGATGTTCGATACGATTCGTTCGCTCAGCTTTTGGCCGGATAACATATTCGTACAAGAACATCAGCCGAGTACAGTTAAAAAAGTTAATTAGCCTGTGGGAGTTAAGTTCCCAAAGCCTGAAAACCCTGTACCGTCTTCGTCTTCCGTACCTAAACCTTCATCCTCAAAAAACTAACAACATCTAGCACTCTTACCTATCAAAATACGAGGGGGCTTCGAAGTACGCTCCCTAAACTGTATTCTGATAGTTCTTTTGCATCCCAGATTGTAGTCTTGACAGAGACCTGGTTAAAGCCGGAGATTTTTAGCTCCGAAATTTTCCCAGACAGGTACACCACTTACAGACGGGACCGACCACTACGAAGGGGAGGAGGAGTCCTAACCCTGTGGACTCCGACTTCGCTTCTGAAGAGGTTAAGTTACCGAATCCTGGTGATATTGAATTCCTATGTGTGAAAATCACTATGTCGCTTCAATCACTGTTCATCACATGCTCATACTTACCACCTTCTTCAGAACCACCTAGATACTGGCACCACTTATCTGCCATTCAGCTGGTTTCTAACCGCATGTCCGACAGTGACCTTCTAGTGATTTTAGGAGATTTCAATTTACCTGAACTTATTTGGTCAAACATATCCCTTGGTAAAATAAACCACGTAAGGAATTCTTTAGGTCGGCTCTAGATCTATGTTTCGTTTCTGACCCAGATGGAATAACCGTTTCCAGAGCCATGCCACTTTCGCTCCCAGAAGATCCTTACCACCCAACGCTTGAGGTGTCGATTGAAACCCTTACTGCTAGCAACCTTCAGTCTCGCCATGGAGTTCATAAAACTCGCAGCTTTCGTAAGGCTGATTTTCAGAGACTAAGCAATTTAATTTCTACATTTGATTGGTCCGATCACTGGGAATGCACTGATATTAATATCGCTTTAGAAACATTCTACAAAACGCTTAACGCTTTCTTCGACTCTTGCGTGCCATAGAAGTATCCATCCGCCTCGACTAACCCTCCTTGGTTTACAAGGAGCCTTAAAAACTTAAAATACATCAAAAATAGACTCCTTAAGAGACATAAGGAAACTGGCTGTAATGTAACTTTCTCAAGATACTTAGTAGCTCGGTTGAATTTCACCGTGCATAACGCTGAGTGTTATAAGAATTATATATACCGCTGTCGGATCCAGTTTACTCAGGATCCGAAGCAGTTTTATAATTTTGTTAAAACTAAGTGTAAGCAGGTGTCTTTTCCCCCCCTAATTTCGTTTGAAAATGTATCTGCGACTACTGATTAGGTATTGCCGATCTATTCGCAACATTCTTTCAAACAACGTACTCATTTCCTACAATTTTGGATCAGCCTTATTATGAATCAGCCAATCTTATTTTTAGACCAACTTTCTCCGAAAGCACTGTGTTATCGGATCTTCTGAGGGTGAAACCCGTCTATTCGCCAGGTCCTGATGGTGTTCCTGGCTGTGTACTGAAAAACTGCGCTAAGCCATTGTGCAGACCTCTTCTAAAATTTTTCTCTTTGTCTCAGGAAACTTCGCTTTTTTCCAAATGTGGAAGGAATCCTTGATAGTTCCCATACACAAAAAGGAAAAAAATTGGATGCTACAAACTATAGAGGAATCTCTAAATTGTCAGTTCCAAAGCTTTTTGAAAAATTGGTAACACCACATCTTCAACATCTCTGCAGTTCAATTATTTCTCCCTGCCAGCATGGTTTTATAAAGCGTCGCTCCACCACCACAAACCTCTTGGAGCTAACCTCCTTTACTATATATGGCTTCCGAAAGGCCTTCAAACAGATGTCAACTACACTGACTTTATTAAAGCATTTGACTCTGTCAACTAGTGTTGGGTAATCCTAGTTCAATTTGAGGAATAAGTTCGTTCGTTCGTTTAAAATCAATGAACTAGGTCGTTCATTTAGTTCAACCGTTCATTTTTATACCCTTGAAAAAGGGTATTATAATTTTTTCCAGAAATGTGTAACGCATTAAAGGAAGCATCTCCGACCCCACAAAGTATATATATTCTTGATCAGCATCAACAGCCGAGTCGATAGAGCCATGTCCGTCTGTCCGTCTGTTTCTATGCAAAAAATATACAGTAGTTTTAAAGCTAGCGTTTTGAAATTTTTACCAGATCATTATTTTTGTTGCACGCAGATCAAGTTTAAGAATCGGTCGGATCAGACCACTATATCATATAGCTGCCATACAAACGACCGATATAAAAACAAGTCTTTGTATGGAAAACTTTTTTGTTTTCCAAGCTATTGCAACTGAATTCAACATTTATTCATTTGACACAGCTATACACGATTTGTAAAAGTTTGGTCCGGATCGGACAACTATATCATATAGCTGCCATACAAACGACCGATATGAAAACAAGTCTTTGTATGGGAAACTTTTTTGTTTTCCAAGCTATTGCAACCGAATTCAACATTTATTCTAATGACATAGCCATACATAGTTTGTGAAAGTTTGATCCGGATCGGATCACCATATCATATAGCTGCCATACAAACGACCGATATGAAAACAAGTCTTTGTATGGAAAACTTTGTTGTTTTCAAGGGTATACCATCTTCGGCAAGCCGAAGATAACTTTTCTTACTTGTTTAAACATGCTAGTGTGGTGCTTAAAAAAAATGCTTTTGAATGCTGTCATTGAAAATTAATATTATTTATTTAATTTATGTCAAAAACACTTATACATAATAATAATAAGAAATAATACAGAGTTTACAAACAGATAATATAGTAATTTTAATGCATTAATTTGATTTCTGAAAAGAGAATAGAGAAGTTTATCTCATCCGCTGAATCAAAGAAATTCCAAACTTTGCTATGCTTTCGTTTTGAAGCCGTAGATACGCACAAACTTGTAAACCGTCGTTTTAAAAGTATGCGAAAATTAATCAACTTATTCAATAAGCGAACTAAATGAACTAAGACCGACATATCGAACTAAGTGAACAACGAACGAACGGTCAGGGTAAGAGATAAAAATTAACGACGTGAACTAGTGAACTTATTGAACTAAGTGAACTATATTGAACTAAGTGAACTTATTGAACTAGTGAACTTATTGAACTAAGTGAACTATATTGAACTAAGTGAACTATATTAAACTAAGTGAACTATACTGAACTAAGTGAACTATATTGAACTAACGAACTATATTGAACTATAAAGACAGACCTAGTTCGTTCGTTCAGTTTGGTGAATAGTTCAATTTAGTTCGTTCGTTCACGAACGACACAACACTACTGTCAACCACTCACTCCTAACTGGGGTTTTATTGAAGGGGACAATATAAGTATTGATAAAAAATAAATATTTTTTCTTAAAAATCCCAAGTCACCCAATATTTCAAACACACCTCGTATAAAGGATTGAGAAGTAGAAGAGTATGTTTGTTGCTCTGGATGTGAGGTTATAAATGATGATTTGATAACATGGAGAGAAAAAGTGCAAAGTGAACTAATGGCAAAGACGCCATTTTAGGCCGAGTAGTATATCCTAAACCCTTCTTTGCTGGGCATATGTTGAACTACAATGGAATAGAGCACAAAAATTTGTAGTTCGTCTATTAGGAATATTAATTTTTAGCGTGTTAGAATTTAGATAGTTACCATATACATCACCATATAAATATTTAACGATTTTGATTGACGGTTAGTATATTGGTGAGAGTTTGCTAGGTATAAAATGATATAAGGAAGGCGGATTAAGTGTCCAGTTGTTCGATGAATCTAACTGCTTATTATATATAAAGGTATGTCCGACGGAGATTGTTGTGACTGTTTGAAAAAAAGTCAAATATTCCTCGTATCCCTCGTATAACGCGTTTTTTTTATACAACTCGGTTTCGATATAACGCGATTTGGAAAAAATTAGGTTTCAGTACAACGCGAAATTTTGGCGTATATACCGCGAAGGGGAAAATACATACCTATAAAATCTGGAAGAATAACAATAAAGTTTTTAATAAACCTTTAATTTGTTTTTAAATTTTTGAATGTGCAAATAATTATTTAAATTTGGTTTTTTAAATTTTGAAATATTTACATATGTATATGTATTATTATTCATATCTTGTTTTTAATTGTATAAGAAAGTCTGAATTTTTGTATTGAGTTGAAAAATATGTGCATCTGTTATTTAGTACGTATTTTATTTAAAAAAAAACTTATTGGAACCCCCAAATTTATATGAAAACTAAGGTTTAGATAACGCGGTTTACATAACGCGCAATTCTTCTGGAACGTAACTATCGCGTTATACGAGGGATACTGTACTCCATTGGTCCTCCATTGGTCCGCTTTGCTTTTATAAATATGATGCAACGGCAGCAGACTTTTTGTGTTTCATGATTTATAACTTATTTTTTTAAATATACAATATTATGAGACGTTGTTTTTAAGCAATAAATGAAAAAAAAATTTTAATTTTAATTTTCTTTTTTATCAGATCTTAATATATAATGTATGAAGAGTACGTTTTTGTTTTTAAACGAATATGAATCGTAAAAGTATTAATCTATAACAATATTTTTAGTGTTTTCATCATATATAGTATAAGTGTATTCATTGTAAAAGTGGTCGGGTTTAAGGGGTGGGTAGCGCATTTTTTATGAAAATCAAGGGGTGACAACTGCTTTTTTATATTGATTTCAATATTGATTCGTTTCACCACCAAAAACTTCTCCCTTTTTAAACTATTTTGGCTGGAGGTGATATTTAAGATTTTTAACCCTTTTCTATTTGATATTGACAGATTACAGCTTCTTCCAATACAAAAATTTGCAGAAGAGTTATTAATTTTGTTTCAAAAACTTTCGTTAGTTACGGTAAAATTAAATCGAAAAAAATACAGTTATGTTGTCAGTACTTAGAAATTTTTTTTAAGCTAATCTTTACATCTTTGTACAATTTGTATACCCTTGTGTGTTAGACGCAGTAGAGAAGATATCTAACCATTTTCACGAAATCCCCTTTTATTTTTCAAGCTGTTTATAAATCGGAACTACCGACCATATAAAGTATCCTTCGTAACTGCTGTATTGTTGATGCTCTTGCGGATGAAACTTTAAAATTAGCTTAAGGCCTGTTTCAAAACTATTTAAAATAATTAAAATCTTACAAAAATGTATTATCCTGTATATTAATGTATGTTTTTAATTGTATACTATTATTATATATTAATGTATATTATATACATTATTATTATATATACATTATATTATATTAATATATAGTATAGTATATATAGTATATTAATGTATACTGCAGCTGCCATATAATTGATCGGAAATGGTTTTCCATAAACTTAACTATTTTTTTGTTTGTATACTCTTGCGGAGATTATTATACCTTGGGTCAAGGTATGAAACGCAGTGAAGGAGACATCTTCGCCGCTATAAATTATATATATATAGGTATTCTCGATCAGGCCGTTAAACAAGACTACAGCTATATCCTATAGTTGTTGTATAAAGGAAGGATCGAAAATGGTTTGGTTTCGATGTTGTTGCAGAGTTAATTCGAGCCTCTATTACGAGAATCGGCACTAATCTTTAAAATTACTTAAAAACAAGTGAGAAAAGTTATCTTCGGCTTGCCGAAGATGGTATACCCTTGAAAACAAAAAAGTTTTCCATACAAAGACTTGTTTTCATATCGGTCGTTTGTATGGCAGCTATATGATATAGTAGTCCATTCAAATGTTGAATTCGGTTGCAATAACTTGGAAAATAAAAAAGTTTTCCATACAAAGACTTGTTTTCATATCGGACGTTTGTATGGCAGCTATATGATATAGTAGTCCATTCAAATGTTGAATTCAGTTGCAATAACTTGGAAAAAAAAAAGTTTTCCATACAAAGACTTGTTTTCATATCGGTCGTTTGTATGGCAGCTATATGATATAGTGGTCCGATCCGACCCATTCTTACTTGATCTGCGTGCAACAAAAATAATGATCTGGTAAAAATTTCAAAACGCTAGCTTTAAAACTACTGTCTATTTTTTGCATAGAAACAGACGGACAGACAGACGGACACACGGACATGGCTATATCGACTCGGCTGTTGATGCTGATCAAGAATATATATACTTTGTGGGGTCGGAGATGCTTCCTTTAATGCGTTACACATTTCTGGACAAAATTATAATACCCTTTTTCAAGGGTATAAAAACAGACTATGTCTTATCTTTATCTTATAGCAGCGATTGGAAACGACACAACATTGATGTTGTTGGGAGTAGACGGGATAGACTTTTCCAGAATTCATTTTATAAGGATCTGTCTAGATTCTGATAATTTTCGAAATATCGCCAAACTATATCCAATGATAGAGGAAGGATATTCAAGGTCTATACAAAATGTATCACAAATTTTGTATTTTTTCAAAAATTATTTATTTATTCATGAATATCTATTTTATCTACTTCAAAGTAATTAACATCGGATATATAGTAATACAATTATGCCAACAATCTTTTCAATCCTCGAAGCACTAAAAAAAAAATATCCGGTCGTTTCTAGCGGAACGATTTGCGTAAATTACGCATATCTTGCTGGTAATATTTCTTTTTAATCGTACTACCTTTGGTAAAAACTCATGATGCACCACCACCCTGCAATCGAAAAAACTTTTATCAAAACTTTTGATTTTTTGTGGTAGGAATATATAATATTAAGTTCATCAGCATGAGCTAGCTCCCTTCGAACGCATATTACTGGTATCCTCAGCTCCTACTTTCCGTTTGTAATTAGGCAGGTCCTTTTTTATCTCAGCACAAGCGGGATGCAGAGAATACAATTTTTTCTTTAGTGGTCATAACCAAACCAGAATTACCACTGACGGACTTCAAGATCTCACTCCAAAGCTGCGGTCCTTCCAGAGTCGAAGAGCTTTTATACTAAATGGAAAATTAATTGAGTAGTCAAGAAGTGGGCATTGACAGTATAAAATTACCTTATCCTATAGGGGAAAACAATCGGTAAATTGGAATCGCAGCCTTCGCGACGGCCTGATTTATAAAAAACATAGACATCGCTGTTGTATTTCCAATGTAGTTACGCTCCGCCAGATCCAGAGCTAATAAATAAAGCTACACAAAGCAACTGCCAAGTGGCTATATTTCTCATGTGAATGATGTTTCCCTTTTTGGAGACAACCCTGACCCTAAGCCTCTTGGCCAATGAAAGTGTGTTAGCCGATAGCCCTGACGAGAGGCATGAAAAAAGGAAACTCTAATAAACGTTACACCACAGTGGCCCCCAGAAAAAAATCTTCTCGTCTCATTACAACAGAAAGGCATCCAGTTGATGCGTCTGTGTCGTATTACTGTGCCATTGTATTACTGTGCCAAACGTTAATACCAATTTTGAGATGAAAACGATACTCCTTACTGAATTCCCAAAAGAGCAGACTACTGAGGCTTTGGCATAACATAGCCGCATGGTTGTTAATATGTTTGAAAAGGAGGCCACTGAAGAAGATGAAGCACCTGCGCGTCCTACCGTTTGGTATGTTGATCAGGAAAAGCACCAAAAAACAAAAGGCCTTGCAGATATCAAAAAGAGGTAGACAAAGAAATTGGCTAAGCCCACATGAGCATGAACGTTAGAATTTGTCAATGCTATCATTGTTATGGTTTTAAACATGTGAAGGTACGACGCTACTTGCAATCACTTTTGGAAGAGCGATGCGACAAAACAAAGGGCGAGGTATACCATTTATCCCATTTATTCTGAGCAAAATAACGCAGCCAAAATGTTACAATATACCTTTATCAATTATTCAACAAGGGTTATTCTTTGCGGATGTCTTAAAAAACAATTTTTTAAATCCGCACTTCTTCAAGCACAAAGCACCGAATTATTTAAAGAATGCGACGCTGCCAGATTTAAATAAATAATTCCATGCATTCTCTCTTCTAGGTAAGCATAAAGTGGGGAAAATCTGTACTCAGAAACATATCTTTTGATCCAAAATGGGTTCTGGAAAGCGATTCCAATACGCTCCAGGCACTAAAGAGATCTGTAGATCAACTCTGCTCCACAGTGGTGGAATTTTCTAATGATATCGCTTTTGAAAGAGAGTGCAATCGCTGTAAATATAGCAAAAAAAACATTATAATATGGTAGAATATTGTTTCATTTATTTATTGATATTAAATAAATAAATTGTAAGCATGTCTAAGGGTACAGGGTATTTTGCAATCGGGAAACTCGACTGCTGCTACCTTATTTGTTGTTTCTTATTCTACTATAGTTAAAATTGATGAGGTATATCTATATACAAATGAACACAATTATATTGTAAAAAAAAACAGTAGAGAGATGGCACTGTGTGCATCTGAGCCTTACCATAGATAGAAAGAACTCCGGAGCGATCCATTATAAATTTCAAATTTAAGTATCACATACAATATAACGCCAAGATCGTTAACCTGAACAAATCTTTTCTAGGAAATCCCATAGAAAAATTACGTAGCTTGATGAGGGCTTGAGCGATAAGCTCGCTTTTCACCTATTTAGTTTTCAGAAATTGTAAGAGCACCATTTTTGGAAATTGTCCAAATGGAATGAAGTTTACCTCGGGCAGAAGAAGCATTATGTTGAAGAGAAAGCGTAACGTTTTCTGCAAATTTAAGCACCAGTAAGTTAGACCAAGGGGTAAGTCAATAATAAAAATTGTAAAGAGTAACGCCTCAATATAGCTTCCTTAGGGGCCTCCCGTTGAAGCTCGAACAAGACGTGAGTGTGCATCTTAAAAAGGACACCTTGGGTTCAATCAGCTAACTTGCTGGAAACCCACACTAAAAGATCTGTGGTGATTGAGTTTACTTTAAATTAATTAAGAGATTCAAATGCTTGCTTATGTCAGTGTAGATGATATCAGTTTGAAGATCATTTCGGAAGCCATCTGAATATTTCCATGGAACGCATGAGTTAAAGGATACGTTAAGAGTTTTACACAATATTTCCAATGCAATAATTATATTGTTTCATTCCCTGAGATCATAAAATTAATGGGGAGACTAAGTTCCATAGAGGAAAGGGTTTCGTTGATTGACACGGATCTTTTGAGGTCTGAGGACTATTCAATAAGGATCAGATGCAAAACACAATTCTAGAAGCCGAGTAAAAGAATTCCTTGTGTGGGTTATTTGACCGCGGAATATGTCGATCATACCCTCAGTGAAATCATGGAATGTTGAAAGTGATAAAAATGGTGAATTCTCGATGTTTGACCAAATAAGTTCAAGTAAATTTAAGTCCCCTAGAGTCACTAGCAGGTGACTGTCGAACATGCGATTAGAAACCAGTTGAAAGGTAGATATGTGGTGCCAGTATGTTGGAGGTTCTGAAGAATGTGGTAAGTATGAGCATGTGATCAACAGTGATTGAAGCGACATATTGATTTTCACTAGGATTTCATAGGAATTCTAGATCGCCAAGATTCGGTAAATTAACCTCTTCAGAAGCGAAGTCGGAGTCCACAGAGATTAGGACTCCTCCTCCCCTTCGTAATGGTCGGTCCCGTCTGTAAGTGGAGTACCTGTCTGGAAATAATTCGAAGCTAAAAATCTTCGGCTTTAACCAAGTTTCAGTAAAGACCATTATCTGGGATGCAAATGAAGAACTCTCAGAATAAATGTAGCTTACTACGTACTCCCAAAGTATTCTGATAGGTAAGAGTTGTTAGTTTTCTCGATGAAAGGTTAAAGGTTTAAGCTTTTGGGAATTTAACTCCCACAGGCTTGGGGAGTTTACGCTTAACTATGCTCGGCTTATGTTATTTTACGTATATGTTCTCCGGCCAGCAGCGGCGCGAAAAATCGGCAAAGGTACATGAGTCTTGAAAGGACGTAAGTCTTTAGTAAGCATATTTAATCTTTCAAATATATTCCACTTTTAGTATGGCATTCGATTTGTCTTGTATGTAAGCGGCAATATAAAGTTCAGAGGTGTCATGGGCTAGCCGTGAAAAAAAAAAATTCCTATGAGGAGGTCGTATCACCGGTTTTAAAGTTACGGTTGTTAATACCGCGACATATAAATACATTAAATATAAGCAATAAATAGGTAACGCAAAGCGGACCGAAAACACGGTCGTACGCTATACAAAGAAGCGATTCTTTTTCCACCTTTACTTAATTTTGTGGCCACTTGAAGATGCGATGCATTCAGTATCTACAAATACCAATGTTACTGTTTCTAAAATTACTCCTGTCATATGAGAGTTGTGGCATTAAATACAAAATTAAATTAACTAAATACTAAGCTAAAAAAAAGAAGGCGCCGCAGTGTTGGAAATCATAAAAAATGAAATTAAATAAGTATAATTCTTCTCTTTGCCTTCTTTAAAGATGAGATTCAAGTAAAAGTGGTTTTTGTCGACGTTGAACAAAGGTGAAGCAGCCAAAGCTTCTTAGAAGGAATTACTTGGTTAAACTTTCAAAACACGTTGAACAGCCAAAAGTAGAGCGAACTCAATTTAAATTTCTGTTCAGGAAGAATAATATTGGAACAGCGCCAAATGGAACAATATTGTAAGTGTATTTTTGCTCCGCCCTAGCGGCGGATGATTAAGAAGATAATAAAAATCCAACTAGAGAAGCAGCAAGAACGGTTTTTTTTACTCTTTTCTTTCAACCACGTAACCACTGTAACAACAACGCTGGATTTCAACTTAATATAGATCGCCCTGCCCCCAACATTGGTCCTTCGCGACGGATTTGGAACTAATTTTTTTGATAGCGCTGTTTTCAAGATAAATCCAGAGTTCATTCCATGTACCTGTATACATATCCACATACTTATCCATACTTATCCACATACAAATAAATCCGTTTAAACATATTTATCCACATACAATTTACATATTTACACTTATTTATACACTTTTTTACATATAATAAAATCCATCTAGAAAAGCAGCGAGATCGTTTTATTATTTACACTTTTTTTTTTCAACCACGTCAACCCCAGTAACCACAACGTTGGACTTGAAGGACCTCAACACTTTTTTAAAAACCAAAGCTGCAAAAAAAGTTCGTCCCGGTCAGATGATCTTATTTTTCTCCGTCTCGATTCTTAAACATACTTCTTTTTTTTTACACAGAATATACCCAAACATTGTCAAATGACAGATTTGAAATTTAAACAATCTTTAGAACTGTTAGAACGCTGATGTCGCATTGTTAAGCACGTTCACTGCAAATAACGTTTGAACATAAAATGCTTTTCTTTGTACATCACTATTTTTCGGATATTTAGTTGCACAGGCCACAAATATAATAATTTCCAACAAATATTTTAGCGCATATTAACAACAAAAAAAAATTGTATAAGATACTCACGCCTCGTAAGCTTATCTCACAATTTAAAGCACTCAAATACACATGCATTAGCTGCGTGTGCTCATCTTGGCATTGCTTTAATCGGAATGCTTAAGAAACAAACTCTTTCGCACTCAACGTTGCTTAAGAATAACATTTAAAGTTTATTAAGTGCGATATTCTTGTTTTGGTTTTTACATTAATTTTTTCTGTAATAGTTTTTATATTTAATATTTTCAAATGTAATATGTAATATTTTCATATATTCGAAATAAGCTCCCAAACTTGTTAACTTCGAAATAACAAGAAAGATCCCAAGAAATAATATTACGACCGAGTCACTTGCAGAACTATCTTCACATCACTCTCCAATTCTACTTACTCTCTGGCATCGACCATATATAAATGAGCGGCCCTACAGGCTGACAGACAACAGGACCAATTGGCAAGGTAGGCGAAATATGTATGTACAGAACCAATGTATGGAACCAACTCATACGGTATTCACCGAGGAGGATGTTGATAGCCAGGTCAAATCTACCGAGAAAACACTTGTTGCTGCAGCTAAGGCCTCTATCACTCCAGACACTCACAAAATGACAAACAATAGCAAGACAAATCGCGAAATCGAACAGCTAGTACTTGAAAATCGAAGACAAAGAAAAGAATGACAGAATCACAGATCCTCAACGGCTAAAGAACAAATAAATAGAATAGCTACACGTAGACTAACCAGGGCACTTAAGCTTTTGGATGCAAACGCCCAGCATCTATATATCAAACAACTATCGCCCACCAGTAAAAATAAACCTTTGTGGAAAGCACACAAAAATATTCAGGCACCAGCAGAAACAATCATTCCACTGCGTGGCCCCTCTGAAAGCTAGATACGCAGCGACGAAGATAGAGCTAATGAGTTCGCCGATGACCTGCAGAAGGTATTCCAACCCAATCCTGCTACCAACTCATTTGTCCTACTTGCAATCACTATAAAGTTAGCACCAATAAATCCAATTCAGCCAAAGTGAGATAGCATCTACAATAAAAGATCTTGAGTCCAAAAAACACTTGCACATGACTTGGTGTCACCAAAAATGATTACAGAACTTCCACCGTGTGCGGTTCTGACCTTATGCCAACTCTTCAATGCTATAGGAAGCTTGGATACAGGCAAAGACAAAACCCAACGCTTATCCTACAGACCAATCAGTCTTCTAACATGTCCATCGAAACTGTTTGAAAATGCATTTCTAAAGCAACTAAGTCCCTACTTAAAAACACAGATTACAATACCATCGCATCAATTTGGCTTTCGAAAAAATCATGGAACGATCGAACGGTCAATCGCATCACAAAAAAAAATTCGTACCTCTTTTGAGCACCAGTATTAGCAGTATTCCTGCTCAGCGATATTCTTAGATGTTGCACAAGCACAAAACTGCTTCCCCAGAATACTGCTTACCCACACAAAGTACTCGAATCTTATCTCTTCAAAAGAGTGTTTTCAATCAGGTGTAATAGTTCGAATTTACATGACTGTGTGCTGGCCCCGTTCTTTACACCCTATACACAGCAGACATTCCTACAAGCTATCAGCTCATAACCTGTACATTTGCTGACGATACCGCAATACTTAGCCGATCTAGATATTAAGAAAAGGAAACATAACAACTTTACTGTCGTCTTAAAATAGTGGAAAGATAGTTTACGGACTGGCGCATCAAGATAAAGAAGATCAAAAGCATACACGTAACCTTCACATTAAGACACAGTCACAGACAAACCTGCCCACCCTGTACCATGAACAATACATTCATCCCACAAGCAGACGTACTAACCTTTTCACAAAAATCTTTTCAACGAGGAAATTCATATAAAAAAAGTCAAAATCAGAGCCGACTCGAGTCTGCAGTGAGAGCCAACTGAAGCGTAAAGATTCTCCAGTCCAGCAAAGAAATCCTAGGGCCGCCTCTAACTAATACAATTACTTAATAATATAAAAAATCAAAATTATATGATAAGATTTAAATAATTTTTGTTATTTTTACAAAAGAGAAGATCTAATAAATAACGCAATACGAGTATGAAAAAAATAAACAAAAAAAGTTTCATATTTTACTTATGGTATAAAAAAATATAATCACAACTGTCGTTTGGGTGTATTTTGAAAACATATTTACTTCGTTTGTAATTAATTTTTTTATTTTTAATATGAAAAATAGCGTATTTTCTTCTTCTGGTAGCCCGCGTGGTGATCAGCTGTTAAAGCTAAAGCTTTAAGCTCGATCGGCTGATATAGTATTACGCTCTTGTTTGGCCTACAAGTTCAGCCGTTTTAAGAACCTGCTGTACACATGTACTTTCGGCAATTACTCAACTTTATCAAGTAAAGTTTAAAGTAATTGCTGGAAAACATGGATAATCTTTCATCAAGAAAATCAATCGACCTTGACGCAATGAAGTCAATTGGAGGCGTAGGCTCATAAGAACTGCACTCTAACTTGCAAGCTCAATTACTAATTCCCGGGTCACGCGAATGCCCATCCATCTCCGCCCCATGGGAAATCACAACCTGTAATACCACGAGTACGGCAACATCAAGCATCTCCACAATATCATCCCAGTATAACTCGACACCAAAACTAAATGGTAGTGTGTGCGCTACAACAATCAGCACGAGCCAAATCAGTGCGACGGTAAGCACTTCACCGATCTCCCCTGTTCATCCTAGAAGATCGCAAAAAGTATCTCACAATAGAGCCGGTTCCGTTCTTTCCTCCAAATTAACCCGTAAAAAGGTAGTCCCTCATCAGGAGCATAGTAACCGCAGAAATCGCTTCCAAGCTTTAAGCGATAATGAAGAAATGGAACCCTACACCTCGCAAGCCGCGATCGGCCGTGCGGAAGATGAGCGTGGAGCTAACCAGAAGCCTGCAGGTATTAATACACCTGCTCCGGCGCCTCCCCACCGACTCGTCGTCATTCTAAAGTACCGAGAATCACGGTCCTTGGCGTGGCCAACTTTTTGTCATTCTCCAGCGAGCTGGACGCCCTCATTGGTGACTCCTATGTAACAAAAACCTTAAAATCAGGTGACTATGCTATATAGTACAACTCATCTGACGACTACAGAACTTTGGCCCATCCGCAAAAATGGTATACTCTTTCACTACCACCAGCTACCAAAGGCTCGACCCTTCCGCATTGTCACGCGTAATACATAATATTCATCAACGTTAAAAAGGGCGAAAGCAACAAGCTCCTAAAAAACATCTATGCCTGCAGAAATAAAGTTAGCTGGGAGAAGCCGCGTAAACAGTCCGTGCCTGTTCAGTGCAACAGGTGGCAGGAATATGGGCACACCAAGGCATACTGCACACGACATCATTTATGCAGGCAATGCGGTAAGTATCACCCAGACTCAGAATGGAAACTCGGACCGGTTGATCTTATGCTGCTATCACTGTGGCAACTCACACGCAGCCAACTTTAAAGGTTGCAAAAAATATCTTCAAATCAAATTTCAAAAATTAGCAGCAGCAGAAGATCATTCCATCACCTCTACCAAGTACTACCCCTACCTTTGGCAAGCAAACTTACGTCTGCGTAGCCAGCTTAGTATCACCAGTAAAAAACCCGCTCCCCTCCTTCCTTGCGGTCACGTAATGATCATCCTTACATCGGGATGGTCAGATGTCCATTTATAAGTAATTCAGGTCACGGATTGTATTAAATCGGACAAGTCTATGTAACTTGCATTCTCGTTATTCAATGAATATATTCCTTTATATATAAGTGTTCTTAGTCTATAACGCCGAGCTGCGCTGTCGGTGACGCCAGCAGCGGACCGGTTTTATTATATATTTATTATTTTAACTTATATGTGTCACTGCTACTAAGCGCTGAAGGGAATGGGGACCGTTATGTTATTGTTAAATGTTTTGTTATGTTATGTTTTTGTTAAAATATTAGGCTGTATTTGTATACATTAGACACTTAATATGTGCGCATATCACAATATGCTCTTGTGTGACCATATTCTTGGCAATAAGTGCACTGGACGGGGCCTTTATACTTGTTTGGTTCTCCTAAGGTAACTCTACGATGCCGAAGAAACTTTAGCTTGTAAATAGAGTGTACTTCATTTCTCCTACTAGCTTAAGTGCAGGTTTCAGCTTGACTTTAAAGAGTGGTTGTGGTTTTCTTTCTTTTTTCAGGATGTTATAGACAGTTATGTAGGATTCAAATAAAGAAATCTCAGAATAAAGCTTAGGGACCTTACTCCGTAGGGCCCTAGTATTCTAATAGGTATGAGTAAGGGAAGTTGTTAGTTTTTTGAAGAAAAAGAATTTGTTGAAGAAGAAGATGAGAACGATAATTGTTCGGGGTTTTTAGGTTTTGGGAGTTTATCTCTCATAGGTTCGTAAATTTTTTTCTTGACTGTACTCGGCTAATGTTCTTGTTCGTATATGTTCCCCGGATAGTAGCTGGGAGAACAAATCGTGTCGAACATAAAGATACACGTATCTTGAAGGGTTACATGAGTCTCCAGCAAGTATATTTAAACTTTTTAATGTCGTCCACTTTAACAACGTCCTTAGATTTGGCATGGATATAAGCCGAAATATCAATTTCCAAGTGGTCAGGCCTTCCATGAAATAAAAATATGTTTAGAGGGGGGAATCACCTGTAGGGGTTTTTGTGTTACGGTTGATTAAACCGCGGGCTCACCGTACCGGAATTCCGGACGGTCGATTTTCATCTTGATTGATGCCATAAAAGACAAATCGAACAAGTTTTGCTCGATTGTAGTGTTAACTCGGGTGCCAAAGCAATAGATATGAGCGGTTGCATGGTTGTTGGCTGATAAGACTGAAGAGCGATTTCGGCATATACGGCATCCGTAAGATCAGATGTTTTGTGCTTGGGAAACTCATTTAGCAGTTAGGGGCTGCTGAGGTGTGAATCAAGGGCAGAGAGTTGGTTGTTGGTCTTACGGAAATTACCGAGCAACTTTTGAAACCCATTTGTAGTCTGACTCATGAAAGTTCGCATATCTTTTTGAACATTACGATATCACAACAGGAAGTGAAACGGGGACTTTTAGCATTTAAAACGTTTTGACACAGCCAGAGAGGAATGCAAGGTTGGGACTGGAAAATCAGCTTGTTGCACGATTTTACGCATAGTCACTATAAAACTTTTTAATTAATTTAATTGTTATCCCTATCAGCTTGCGCTCTTATTAATCTCAATCCAATATGAATATGAATATATATATTCTCTAATATGAATGTATCTAAAAAACAAAACAAAATTAAATTTGGAAACTTATTACCCGAAACCACTCTTCTTTGGATTGAGATTAATAAGAGCGCAAGCTAATAGAGATAATCACTTACAGAAATGGAGAAAGGGATATCGTTCAGTGGATCCTTTTAATATTTTGTTGAACAAATAGAACCAGGAATGCTGAAAAAATGAGCTATGTATTTACTACTTAAGTCGATATCCTTTGAAAGTATTCGAAGTGTATGCAGATCTGGCGGTGCGCCTAGGAAACCCGAAGAAAAAGATGAACACATGAAAGCAGTGGTCAACATTTTACAAAGCAGGTCCCATAGAAACTTAAAGTTTAACCGTGGACTGTGTTACTCATTCGGCGAGCTGCTAATGTTACCGAAGCATCAAGACCGACTCAAATTCATTTCAGTCGGAGGGGCTGCATTTAATTTTAAAACTAACACAATGTTTTACCGCATACCATGGAATATTTGAAGCTCTGGCAAATATCTGTTAAGGGTGGGACTAAGACTCAGATCACATAGCCCCTGTTGAAAATGTAAAAACGAATAGTGTATACAAGTAAGTAAGCACGATTAATAAGTAGCATGTAAGTTGGAATAAATCTTCGCAGTTTA
The DNA here is from genome assembly GCA_035047645.1 of Drosophila merina. Lineage (NCBI taxonomy): Eukaryota > Metazoa > Arthropoda > Insecta > Diptera > Drosophilidae > Drosophila > Drosophila merina. Next base: position 743,239 of record JAWNPH010000022.1, on the reverse strand, counting down.
TTTTATCACCCTTGTGGTTTATATGAAAATTCAGCATAAACGCCGTTAGAGGCCGCGCTGGGTTCCCGTTGCTTTCACCGTTTTGGTTAGATATGATGGTCGGCCTTGCCGACCGAACTTACTTAGCTTAGGTAGAGATAAGAAAAGTGATTTCGATTTTAATTGTAATAAAGAGCAATATCTCATTGAATTGAATCCAGCCAAAGCTCATCTTATTAAATTGATTATCTAGCCATAAGGGCAGATATTAACGGATAGAAGTTATCCCACCATATCCTGCACATATTCAAGAACAGTGCTGAGCCCACGGCGAGTCGGCCAGTGTACCCCCCTGAGAAGAAGATCCCCACCTCACCGACCTCGCGTAACCGACCACGTGGCGATTACGCAATCCCTCCCCCTTTTCTGTACGGACTGCGGCTTGGGACAACCTAGGGAATCTTACTTAAACTTAATTTATATGGTAGAACAAGTTGTATTGTAGTTGTATCGTATTGTTCAAATCGCTTTTAAACAGTAGCATGAGATCTTTTTCCAACTAATTTCTCGATCATAAAAAAAGCAATGAGAACACTATTCAAATTCCAAGTGAATATTTATATATTAGACCTGTTACTGCCTTCACCTGATCCTGTACTTTGTCATGTAAGCGATGACGTTATTCTTCCAAAGGCCAGAGATTTACTTAAAAGAAAAAGAGGAAATTGTTTTCAAGATCCATAGGACAGAATTTTATGCGACTTGACAGTAAGACAACTGCAAGCCTTTCTTGGGTTACTCAAAAGTGATTTCTTCTAGCAAAAATTGTGCTCCATTGATAACACCGTTTTTTTTTTGTTTTTTTTACGTTCTTATTTTTTATTTAAAATCTATCCAAATGCACAAACATTGAATGGTTTAGGGGTGACCTTAACTTAAGGAATGTACATGGAATGTATAACTAATGAGGTTGACTTAGGTGTCTATTAGTGGGGGAGGTCAAGCGGGTGTTTCCTTTTCAGGCGTCTTAGGGATTGGCTATTATCTAATGGTTGATGGACAGGTGGTTGGGGTGGTTGTCCAGTCTTTTTGTGTATCTTTCGCTGAGACGGGTGATCTCCTCTGCTACCCATGCAATTCCAGGCTCTTTATGGATTTAGGCATTTATTCTGAAACCGCTGGATTCTGATGCTGTTAGAACAGCTTGCCGTGCCCCACAACTGTATCCCATAGGTTCAGATTGATTTCAGGACTACTTTGTATAAAAGCAGTTTGAGTTTTTCTTTGATCTTGGACCTTCTCCCCAGAAGCCAGTGCAGTTGCTTAAGTCGTAGGTTGGCCTGGTTGCACTTGTTGATCAGGTAAGGGCAAGATATTTTGGAGTGTTATCCATAGGGATGGTTTCCCATTGAGTGTGACGGGGGGACAATCCCCCCTGCGTAGTATGAAGGTTGTGTGGGAGGATTTCTCCGCGTTGACCACGATGTTCCATCGTTTCAGCCATGGACCGAGGGGATTCAGTTGCCTCTGTATGATGGCTGATGCTTCCTGAGGATCTGTGGCGGAGGCTGGGAAGGCGGTGTCATCAGCATATGTGGCTACTGGGAAGTTCCGAGAGGGGGTGATGGGAAGGTCCGCTGTGTAGAGTGGGTACAAGATGGGAATTCTCTTTCCTCTGTGTATGAATTGAGGAAGGCGTAGTGGGAACTTGGAAGAAGGGATTTAATTTTGAAAAGGAGTCCAGGGTGCCAGACTCTGTCAAACGCCTGTTTGACATCCAGCATAACGGCGCAGCAGTACTTCTTCTTTTCGAAGGCCTTAAGTACGCTCTCAACAAGCCGCTGGCATTGCTCAGGTGTTCCATGGAAGCGTCTGAAGCCAAACTGGTGATCAGGGATCAGTCCAGGATCGTCCAATACTGGCAATACTCTACGCAAAAATACTCTTTCAAGTATTTTAAAGAGGATTGCTAGCAAACTAATCGGACGATACGATGCTAGATTGGCTTCAGGTTTTCCAGGCTTGAGGAGGACAATTACTTCAGCATGCTTCCGCTTCAAGGAAGTATCATAGACGGAGGCAGCTGTTAAAGATGTTAGTCAGCCTTTGGGAACAGATTAGGGGCAACATTTTCAGTGCTGTTGCATTGATTCGGTCAGGACCTGGTGACTTGCCGTTTTTTAAGGAGGCAATCTGCTCTGGTTCGACGGGCTGTATTGGCGGGCCAGGAGCACTTGGGCTGCCTACGAACCTTATGGTGACAGCTCGCTCTTCTCCAGTGCATCTGTCGAAAGGTGAGAATGCACTGTATAGATGGTCAGCAAAGGCTTCTGCTGTTTCGACCTCAGACCGACACCAGGAACCGTCCACTTTTCGCACGGGTGATATCTTCACAGGTCTTTTTATGTGCCTCGTGACATTCCACAGGTTGTGCTGCGGGTCTCCAGGTTCCAGCTCCTCAAGGAATCTATGGAACGAGTCCTGCCGTATGACGGATAGCTTGTCCTTCAGTTTCTTGGTGGCACGATTAAGTGCTGTCTTGTCCCTAGGGTTGCGCGAGGAAAACCAGACTCTTTTGAGGCGCCTTTTTTCCGTCACGAGGGCCGCGATTTCAAGAGACCACAAGTGCACGTCTCTTTCAGGTGTTCTGAGGGTAGTCGGAGGAGGTGGATTCGCAAACTCAGCAGCATTACGCATCTCCTTGGTTAGTTTTTCGATGGCCGCATCTATGTTGCTTGGTGTGGAAAGAGGGGGATCTGGGTACAGGGAGGAAAGCATACAGAACGTAAACTTGGGAGCATTTGTGTGTTTGTCTGATGTTTGGGGATGTTTGGGACCAAGTTTACTGCGCTCTGGTCGGATAGCAGCTTATCATAGCTTGAGCATGTTATCTTAGAGTGTCCTATGCCGTTGGACACGGCGAAGTCCAGCAGATCCGGCTGCTTTGAAGGGTCGGTGGGCCAGTGTGTGGGTTCTTTAGTGGAATGGCAGTCCAGAATCTTCCGCTGCAGGTACTTATAGAGCGTTTTGCCTTTGGGGTTGTTTTTTCGGGACCCCCACCAGGAGTGTTTGGCGTTAAAGTCTCCGGCTGCTATAAAGCGAGGACCAAGGGACTCGAAAAAATCCTGAAGGTGGGTCTCGGTTATCGAGTGTCTGGGTGGGAAGTAGTAAGTTAAGTAAAGTAAGTAGTAAGTAAACCGCATCAATGGTGATATCTCCCTGTGGGCTAGAAATCCTGGTCACGGCGCACTGAGCCCATTCCTCCTGAAACGCGGGAAGTTCCGTGTACTGAATGCCACTCTTGATGAGCATAGCTGCTCCTTAGCGTGCTCTGCCAGATGGATGGTTGGCATGTAACAATTCGTACCCGCTAATTTTAAAGTAGGATCTGGGAGAAATGTGGGATTCCGAAACTAGAAGTACATCGATATTGTCTGTTTTGATGAGATGCTCTACTTCGGCTTTACTCCTCTGCAGGCCGTTTGCGTTCCAAAAAACTATGTTATGGCTTATTTGCATTATTTTCTGTTGAGGATGGGAGCTATAAACTGCATCATCTGCGAGAACATCTGCGATAACATCTGCGAGATCAACTTTTCCATCATCCTCTCAATCGATCCTTCCATGCGGGCAAGCATCGTATCAAGCTGGTTGGGTTGTGGGGCTTCGGGAGTGGTATGAGGGGTTTTTTGGGGATTCGTTGGCTGTGTCACTTGGTTTCCTAGGAGTACATCCCTATAACTTGTAACATTAATGATAGTTCGTATCTGGATGAGAGGTGGTTTGTTGCTACTCTCAACGAGTCTGGCTTTAGGAGATTGCTGCGCCTTTGCCTTTTTGTAGGCAGGACATACTCTGAACGACGCAGGGTGATCAGCTTGGCAATGTAAACAGCATGCTTTCTCGTCATCTTTTTTGGTGCATGACCTAGAGTCATGAGAATCACCACATTTCACGCAGCGATGTTCCAGGAAGCAGTAGCGCTGGGTGTGTCTGAACCCTTGGCATCGGAAACATTGTGGAATATCGTTGAACTTCATTGGGGGCTCTACGGTGACGATTGACCTGCAAATCCTCTTTATTTTGAAAACCTCTGTGTTGTTGCTCGCTGGTTCTAGATTAACAAAGAAGATCCCCAGTGGTTGTTTGGATTTCCTGCCAATGGGATTGGGAAGATCCCTCACAGTATGGCCGTATTTGTGGAGGTCTTCTTTAATTTCAGTCTGGTCCGTTGAGTGGTAAAGTCCCTTGATGACCGCCTTGTACGCTCTCTCGTCCTTTGGTTGGAAGGTGCGGTGTCTTTTGTTTTGTGCCACGAGGTGCTGGCGTAAGTCTGTGTAGGACTCCTTGTCTGGAATCATTACGCGTACGTTATTATTTCTCTCCGTTTTATACGAGAAATTCATTTTGGTTCCGACTAGAGTCGTTATCATCTTGACAACCGCTGTAATGTCGGTCACGTCTGGGATGTAGATCGGGGGAGGCTTGATCGTCTTCGGGATCGGGATTGGTTTTTCTGCTGTTTAAGAAGCCACTGCCAGTTTCGGGTTCGTCATGTTCGTCGTCATCTTCTTTGCTTAAGAGGAGGGCAAAGGGGTTGTTTGCCAGTTTGCTATGCAGAGCTGCGCAGGTGCTAGGCGTGGCGTCATGCTCTTTTCCTTGCCTATTACGCGCGGACTTGCGCTTGATCTCGCTGGGCTCCGAGTAACAAGAACTCCAGCTTGAGTCGCTGCTCGAGCTGCACTTCCTTGCTTTGAGGGCCTTCTTACAGGGCATTGTTTTGCCGAGCTTGATGGCACGCGGCGGGGCCTGGCGAAAAATAATTCAATTTAAAACTAAAAAAAAAAGTTCCTTTTTGATGAAGGACTTTTCAATGATAACACCGTAGATACCAACTTTTTTTATGGAAGCGCACAAAATCGAAAGATCAGTTTGGCTTTCAAGGGAGACATGGCACCATAGAGTCTACGGATTGGTGAAACACATCTTGCAGGCATTTGACAACCTGGAGTATTTCAACACAGTCTTCGTTGATATGAAGCCAACCTTCGATAAGATTATTTTTGATCACAAACTTAAGTTTAATGATCGCATTTCTGTGACAGTGAATAAAGCCAGAGGAATGTAAGCCTTTATTAAGCGATGGTCTAAAGAATTTAATGATCCTTTCACCAGCAAATCCCTTTATATCACCCTAGTTCTTTCTATCCGTGAATATCGGTCGTGCGTTTGGAGTCCTCAATACTCCTCTCACCAAAATAGCATTGAGTCGGTGCAAAAGCAGTTTCTGTTATTTGCACTAAAAAGCTTAAACTGGGATCCTGATAATCGTCTTCCGCCGTACGGTTGCAGGCTTAAATTGTTGAAGTTACCTCATCTGAAGGATCGCCGAACCTGTGCTGGGGTCATGTTTCTACACATGCTAATCCATGGCATGGTTGATTCCAAACACCTTCCAAACCAACTATATTTTTGCATCCCTAATAGGAAAACTAGGTCTTTCTGACCCCTATGGTTACCTATTTACAGATCCAACTACGCTGAACACGATCCATTTCGCACTATTTGTAAAAACTATAACCTCTTGTCATATAACTATCTTATCTATCCCCTGAACTCTGTCTTAATGTTAATAAATTAAAAATCCTAGAATACCTCCTAGAATAGTGATATTGTAGTTGTATTTACATTTTTATATATATTTAGCAGATCTTTGTTAAATTGTTGTTAAATAAATAAATATATTGTGACTGTTGTGCAAAATTTAAAATCTCATACTTGCTCCCTACAATAGTCTTTTAAGATAATATATTTTGAAGGACGACAGTTTGATGTCAAAGTAAGGAATACATACTTGAATTACTATCTGCGTTGAAAGCCTTACTCGTAATGAAAACAGGAGTTCCATAGAGCAGTGTTTTCCAAACGTTGCTGTTTTGGTTGTATACTACGGATACACCCAACCCTTGCTGTCGACATATGGTACTCGTAGCTCCCTACAAAGCACTTATTCCGGCATATGAAGATAATATTTCAATCGTATACAATACCAACTGTCGCAGAGAAGCAGAAAAAGACTGCAGGGATATCTTAATACTCGTGTAGCTTGTTGAAAACGGCTGAATATCGAAGTCCAAGTTCACACTGGAAGAGCTAATAATAAATACACCTGAAATACAGCTAGACCAAGTAACTCTGTGGCAGCGATCGCAAGCGATTATGTTGGAATTATCCTACTCAACCGACTTTTGTGACGCATCTTCATGGCACGGTCAAAAAATGTAACCTTAGAATCCAGCAGCAGGGCGGTATATGCGCATTGTATTATGCTAATATGGTTAAATGGAGTGCAGATATGGGGGATCGCAAACAAATCAACCTATAAGCGTATACTCGTACAAAATTTGATTAAAATGTATAGGGTTTTAAATATGGCAAATGGGAGCCCTTACTCTAAATACACTGAAGAAAGACTTTTACTGAAGTTTTTGTGGATTCTTTGGAGCATTTCAATGGGTAGTTCGGAGATGTTGACTTAAATGTTGTTCTTGAGGGCTTTTAGGATCCTGGGATGATCGTTGTAAACCTTGGATTTGAGGTAGCCCCACAGGAAAAAATCGAATGGGGCTAAATCTGGGGACCAGTTCAAATCGCCTCTCAGGGACATGAGGCGCCCAGGGAACCTGCCTCTCAAAAACTCCATCATTCTCCGTGCTGTGTGGGTGGTTGTCCCGTCCTGCTAAAAGCAGACGTCGTCCTCTTGATGTTTCTGCGAAATTGACTGGTTTCTGACGCTCCGTTCTGATCGTAGATACATTACCACTCGTCTCCAACGATCTTACCCACGAAAGAATGCGATTTCGGTCCGGAAAACGGCTGCGGGGGCGATATTGAACCTCAAACGAAAAGCCCATTGCACGCGGACGAACGAGCGGGTGTTCTCGAAATAGGCTCTAACGCAAAACGTAAGGTGTTCCACAGACCAAAATATATTGGAAACTGAAAGAGCGTGTTGAAGCAAACTTCCCGTTCCCGTATTTCAAATGACCCCCAACCAAGATACCTGCGACCATTCAGTCGGGTAAGACCCTGTACTTTAACAGTATGTACGGTCCTAACAGCTTGTTAAAATTTCTGTTAAATTATGTGTTTTGTTGAAATATTGGAATTAAGATTCTTTTTAAACATTTCATGTTTGTGTACATAAGGATTTGCCACAAAAAGAGGTTGGTTGAACATTTTAATACGTATTAATCATAATATTTATCAACCCGACAATAAAAAAACATGAATATTTTAATATCGGTATGTCTGATTTGATAAATTTTGATCTCTTAGCTTAAACGCACAAAGCATCTAACCTATCTAAGAATTCGCAATTCGTATGCTGATGCGTGAAGACGTGTTTTCATCGAGCTCCGATAAAATTAATTGATTCCAGTGAAGTGAATGATTATTAATAAAAGACAAATAAATATATTGAAAGCGAAAAAGTCGCTCCGGGCGATGCACCATCACTCGAATACATATTCTGCGTTTGAAATAGTTAAATAATTGTTTCAAACAAATTAATTTAAAAAAAGGCACTATAAGCCAGAACGACACTCGCGCTCAGCGGCAACGAGCGCAAGCTCTCATTCAACGAAACAACGCGTACTTTTCTTATGTCTCCGCGACACCTGCAAACGAAGACAACGAGCGGCCAATAACCCATAACCCAACGAACCTTCTTGTACCAACAAATCAAAAAAGAGCGCGCTCTTGCTCTCCCGCATTTCTAGCTCCGACACAAGCTCCGCTATCTGCAACAACAACAACTGGAGCAATATCGACAGCCCGCTCTACGATTGGCTGCCATTGGCTGCACCCGCTCACGCTTTTACTGAGGCAGCAAATGCAAAAACAAAAGCCCAAGAGCCAAACGGCACTGCTGCACAACTAGCAAAATAAAATGAAAACAAAAAAGTTGGGTTGGCCTCACAGACTGGACTGGACCGCTATATAACAATAACGCGGAAGCTTAGCCCTAAAACTTTCGATACAGAAAACAAGCCGAAAAATATACGCGACAATTCTACCTCGATCAACAATGAAGCGCCCGCAAATAGCAACAGATTCGCTTTGCTGGCAGATACCAACGAGGACGTGCCACTGAAATCCATCGATAAGGAACCAAAGAAAAAAAAGCCCCCCTCAATTTACATCCGCGAGAAGAGCACAAACGGTTTGGTAAATTCTTTAATTGGCCTTATTGGAAAAGATAGCTATTATATAATACCCCTCATAAGAGGTACGATAAATGAAATCAAACTTCAAACGAAAACGGAGGAAAACTACAGAAAAGTCACAAACCATCTTACTGCAAACAAAACATGCTTTTACACCTACCAGCTTAAAAGTAGCAAGGGTCTACAAGTAGTACTGAAGGGCATTGAGCCTGATGTAAAGCCCGAAGAGATAGCTGAGGCGCTAAAGGAAAAGGGATCTTGCGTCAAAAGCGTACACAATATCAAAAACAGAAACAGGCAACCGCAACCACTCTTTAAGATTGAGCTGGAACCAGAAAACAAGCACCTAAAAAAAACGAGGTTCATCCAATTTTTAAACTCCAGCTCCTTCTGCACCGTAGGATTACAGTAGAAGAGCCGCATAAACATAACGCTCCTGTTCAATGTATGAACTGCCAAGAATACGGCCACACGAGATCGTATTGCACACTTCGCCCAGTGTGTGTAGTCTGTGGAGATATCCACGTCTCCACTCACTGCCAAGCTAACAAAGAAAATGCATGCGCGAAAAAGTGCGGTAACTGTGGGGGTAATCACACAGCAAACTACAAAGGCTGTCCAATCTACAAAGAGCTGAAAACCCGTCTCCACCAAAGTATGAACACGGCACGGGTACACCAAGGAACAGCTACGTTGATACCATCGGAAACAAATCCAGAAGTACTTTTTCCGAAACCAACAAGTATTGCTCCCTGGGCTAGCACGAACAAGATAAGTTTTGCAAACGTTTTAAAATCAGGTATGACACCTCCAACCCAAAACTCCCAAACCTCACACGAAGAACACACAAAATTGGACACACAACAAAACTACAGGCCATCTGAGCAGCAAGAAACGAAAACAGAAGCTATGATCCATGCCTTACAACAGAGCATGACGGAATTCATGACGTTTATGCGAACCACCATTCAAGACATGATGCGTAATCAAAACCTATTGATCCAAATGCTTGTCTCCCAACAATCAAAATAAATAATGGCTACCTTACGCATAGCTACGTGGAACAATGGCGTCTCACAGCGCAAACTTGAGCTAGCTCAATTCCTACATGAGAAGCATATCGACGTAATGCTTCTCTCGGAGACTCATCTTACAAGCAAATACAACTTTCAAATAAGAGATTACAACTTTTATGGTACAAATCACCCCGATGGTAGAGCACACGGTGGGACCGGCATTCTAATTAGGAACCGTATGAAGCACCACTTTTACAAAGAGTTTGCTGAAATTCATCTACAGGCCACATCTATCAATATACAGCTGGAGGACAACACTCACCTCACACTGGCGGCCATATACTGCCCCCTCGTTTCACAATATTGGAAAAAAAATTCCTGGATTTCTTCCATGCACTAGGACCACACTTCATTGCAGCAGGCGACTACAATGCTAAACATACTCACTGGGGATTTTCCAAAAACAGCTTTATAAGGCTTTAATTAAAGCCACTAATAAACTTGATCATGTTTCCCCTAGGAGTCCCACATACTGGCCATCAGACCTCAATAAGCTGCCAGACTTGATTGACTTCGCAGTTACGAAAAATATTCCTCGCAGTTTCGTTAGAGCTGAATGTCTACCAGATCTGTCATCTGATCACTCGCCTATGCTAATTCATCTCAGCCGGTATGCAGAAAACGTAAAACCACCCTACAGACTGACTTCGCACAAAACGAACTGGCTAAGGTATAAAAAATATATAAGTTCACACATTGAGCTAAACCCAAAACTCAATACTGAACCTGATATAGAGAGCTGCACAGAAACACTGGAATCCATTCTTACGGAAGCAGCTCGAGCAACACCTAAAACCACAAACGTTACAATTATTCCGAATAAGACTAAAGCACAAATCGAGCAACTCGTCCACGCAAAACGACGCTTACGTAGACAATGGCAATCCTCCAGTTCACCATCTTCAAAACAAAAACTAAAAATAGCCACACGGAAGCTGGCCAACGCTCTGAAACAGAGGAAGAATACGCTCAGAGCCGATATATAGAGCAACATTCACCAACAGGTATTAAACAAAAGTCACTGTGGAGAGCCCACCCAACCCTTCGCCCACCGACTGAAACCGTTTTGCCCATAAGGAATTCCTCAGGCGGCTGGGCACGTAGTGATTCAGACAGAGCCACCACATTTGCCGCTCATCTACAAAATGTATTTACGCCAAACAAGGCTACTAGCACATTTGCGCTACCGACTTCAAACGAAAACGGCATCCAGCAACACACCCCAACTGTGTTTCGTCCAAAAGAAATATCTAACATAATTAAAAAAAATCTCAGCCCGAAAAAATCCCCCGGCTACGACCTTATTACCCTGGAAATGATCATCAAGCTGCCACATTCTGCAGTTCGGTACATAACGCAGCTCTTTAATGCCATCACAAAACTTGGCTACTTTCCACAACGATGGAAGAGATCGATTATCATAATGATTCCGAAGCCTGGTAAGGACCACACAGTTCCCTCATCCTACAGACCAACAAGTTTACTCTCATGTATATCGAAACTATTCGAAAAATGCCTGCTAATCCGATTGAATCCACACCTGAGAGCCCACAATATAATCCCAGCCCATCAATTTGGATTTTGCGAAAGCCACGGAACCATTGAACAGAACTGCATTTGAAAATCGAGAATACTGTACAGCCGTATTTCTAGACGTATCCCAAGCATTCGACAGAGTCTGGCTAGACGGCCTAATGTTTAAAGTTAAAACATCTCTACCCGAAAGCACACACAAACTTCTAAAGTCATACCTATATGACAGAAAGTTGCAGTGCGGTGCAACACTGCTACTTCCACTGACCACGAAATTAAGGCCGGAGTCCCCCAAGGAAGCGTTCTTGGGCCAACTTTATACCTCATCTATACCGCTGACATTCCTACAAATAGTCGGCTAACAGTGTCCACGTTTGCTCTCTGACTGGCGAATAAAAGTCAACGAGGAAAAATGCAAGCACGTGACATTTACCCTGAACAGACAAGATTGCCCACCACTTTTGATGAACAACATACCACTCCCGAAAGCAGATGAGGTAACGTACCTGGGAGTACACCTCGATAGGAGACTTACATGGCGCAGGCACATTGAAGCGAAAAAAATTCATCTTAAGCTCAAAGCGAACAACTTACACTGGCTCATCAACGCTGGCTCTCCACTCAGCTTGGACCACAAGGTCTTACTCTACAATGCAGTACTGAAACCAATCTGGACCTATGGTGCACAGCTATGGGGCAACGCCAGCAACAGCAATATCGACATAATACAGAGAGCACAGACAAAGATCCTGAGAACTATCACTGGGGCACCGTAGTATGTTCGAAACGAAAACATCCATCGAGATTTAAATATTCCAACAGTCACCAATGAAATCAAAGAGCTTACGAAAAAATATCATGGCAAGCTTTCCTCGCACCCCAACCACCTAGCGAGAAATCTAACCCAGCTCAGCAGTCGTTCCCGTCTCCGACGAAGGGACCTACCAACCCAGCGAAGAAATCTTTAGGGACGCTTAATCACCGGAACAGTTGAATTAATTAAAACGACTGTTTAGGAAAAAAAAAAATTGTATTAGTTAAGATTTTCAAACTTATTGTTAGCTCTTATTTAAGAGGATCCAATAAATAAAAGCAGAGTTTAAAAAAAAAAAAAAAAAACTTACCTATTGAAATGCTTGCTTTTTTTTCAAGAAAAAAAATAAATTTTTATTATTAGGATTATTATACCATTGCCTCTCGACTCCCTAATTAAGTAGGTTTAAGTATGTAAATATGTAAATACTCTATAAAAATTATAATACTCTGCAGTATAAGTTACTACAAACAGTACCAGTAAAAAACAGTTAACAGTAAAAAAATTACCTTCTAGGCAACTTAATCTAATCAGAACTTATTTTTATCAATTAGTTACATCTATTATATTTACATAGATTACAAATTATGTTATTTATTTCATATTTTTTTTGTTATATCTTATATATCTTATAAATCTTATATAAGATTATTAACAATGTAGAGTAATTGTATTAATTAGACACGGCTGGAGAATATTTGCGCTTCAGACGGCTTTGATTGCAGAATCGAGTAAACGACTTTGCGAGAGGATTTTCGTGTGCAGCAAGTTTTTCTTGGTGTTTTTTTAATCTGGATTTTCTCGTTTTTTTTTTTTATTATGCCTTACGATAGGAAAATTAAAATCTTTCAAAGATACCACCTACCGTCCATAGGTGGCATGCACGATTCATAACCCCCTAGTAGAGTTATGCCTACGTACTAAAAACAAAAACCTCCGTATGCTCTTCAGTCTTTTACAAGCAGGATGTGGAGCCTGGTTGTACTCCCTTCCTTGTTCTATGGCCTAGAGGCGCACGTCCTTCATCCCTGGTTTCGCTGGGTAGTTTTCCTCCTGCCACCGTATAGGTGTACGTCGCCTGTATTAGCCTTCAGCTCTATTGGGCATCTCGTCGGCTCGGACCCGCTTCATCATATCTCTGATGATGTTATGTCCCCGCTCCCAAGAGTCGCTGTTCTCCATCATGGCCGCGATCAAGCCGCTAGGGCTGAGCGGAGCACCGATAAGCGCCCTTAGCTGCACCCTCTCCTCCGTAAACCTGGAGCAGTGCATGAGTACATGCTCTGCTGTTTCCTCAGCATCGGGAAAGTAGAGTCATTGAGCTGACTCTACGTGGTGGAACCGGAGTAGGAATGCCCGAAAGCAACCAAGATCCGTGAGGAACTGGGTAAGGTGGTAGTCCAGTTTTTTGTGGCGGCAATTGGCCCACGCCGTTAAATCGGGGATGAGTTGGTAGGTCCACCTCCCCCGTTGCGATGTTATCCATCTGGTCTGCCACTCTCCCATCAGTCGCTCGTGAGCCTCCAGCCGGGTAGCACCTTCTCGGACCTGACAAATAGCCTTTATCTCCAGGTCGATTGGCGGCAAGCCTGCCAGTGCTAGTGCTGCGTCTCCAGATATGGTCCTGAAGCCTCTAATGAGCCTAAGGGCCATAGACCGTACCACCGCGCGTGCTCCTTTCAAGTAAGAGCTTTTCTTGGTGGCGTTGCTCCATATTGGTGCAGCATAGAGCAGCCTTGCCTTGGCTACCGCCACCAGTAGTTTCCTTGCCGGGTAATTTGGACCTCCTACATTGGGCATGAGCCTGGACAAGGACGCAGTTGTTATTGCTGCTTTCCTGCTTGCTTAGCTAGCTTGATCCTTAAAAGCTAGCCTGTGGTCTATCACTACTCCCAGGTATTTTAAGGAGTCTTGTAATGCCACCTGTGTCCCGTTGACCGTGATCAGCATTCTTTCCACCTTGTTCCTGCTGCTTAATAGGACAGCCTCGGTCGTGTGCGCCGCAATTGTTAAGCCGGCTTTCTCTAGCTAGTCGATGGCCATAGTAATGGTCGTGTTGCACTTCTCTTCGAGGACTGCTATTGTCTTGGCCACTGCAGTTATTGCCACATCGTCCGCAAAGCAATGTAGCTCAGCTCCTAAGGGTCTGTTGATGCCCAGGATTCCATCATCCATAATGTTCCACAGAATTGGTCCAAGCACAGATCCTTGAGGGACTCCTGCAGAAACACTGTAGTAGGTTCCAACGACGATCCTGAGGTATCCGGGATACCCATCCTATGCATGGCGCTGATGATTACTGGCCATCTGGCGGTGTTGAAGGCGTTCTTCGCGACCAACGTGACGATTGCGCAGTACTCCTTCCTTCCACACAGCCATCTATCACCATCGAGAGCGTTCTCGGCGATGTTTCTCACCGCCATAAGTGCGTCCAGGGTGCTCCTGCCCTTCCGAAATCCGTGCTGCCGCGTACCTAGGCCGTTGCTGCTCTCGGTGATTGCCTCTATTCGAGCATATAGGATGCGCTCGAATAGCTTGCCCACGATGTCCAGTAGGCACAACGGGCGGTAGCTAGTTGCGGCGTGTGCTGATCCCTTGCCTTTAGGCAGCAGAACTAGTTTGTGACTTTTCCACCTCGTCGAAAAGACCCCGTCCAAGAGACACTGCTGGAAGGTTTCCCCGAATATATCGGGTCTAGTTAACGCCGCTGCCTTGACGACTGCTCCAGGAATTCCATCCAGGCCAGAAGCTTTGGTGGGCTTGATTCGCTTGGCTGCCTCCACAACTTCGAGGTATGTAAATCTCGTGAGTCAAAGGGGGGGAGGGGGTGGAGCTACTGCTGTTGGCCGCCATAGAGTGGTCTGCCTTGGGAATAGTTCTGCTACTATGCTAGCCAGAACATCCGGGTCAGTTGGACTTGCCTCTCTCTTCCTTAGCTTGTTAGCTACGAGTTTGTAGGCGAGTCCCCAGGGCTCTCTATCCACGGTATCTAGAAGTTCCTTATAGGCCCGCGCTTTGGCAGCCAATATGCCGTGCTTAAACTCAGAGCGTTTGCTTCTAAAAGCTTCCATGAGTTCTGCGTGCTGGGTGCTGCCTCTGGCTCGTAGCGCCCTTCTTCTTGCCCTTAGGCATTCCGAGTGTAGCTTGCTTAAGTTGGCGCTCCACCAGTGCACTGGGGGCTTACGCTACTCTTTTTTCCTCCTTGGCATGGTTGCATCACACGTTGCCTCAAGCATCTCCATGAGGTCGGCCGCCATTGAATCTGCGTGTCCATTTGTGATCCGAAGTGAGTCGATTTGGTATGCCAGCATATCGTCGTCGATCTCCCTCGAGTCCCAGGCTTGCCCGACTGATCTTCTCTGCCGCCTCCAAGTCCTGCCCTTTGGTAGGATGCAGAAGGAAATCAGTGCGTGGTCACTCAGCGTTACAACGTCGTGGACCGTCCAGCTCGCGTTAGCCACTAACCCTCTGCTGGTGTAGGTGATGTCGATATAGGAGGAACCCCTATCGTTGTTGAACGTTGGTTTGCAGCCGTCGTTCAGCAGTACAAGGTCCATCATAAGCATTGTGCCTCTGGGATTGGATATCCTGCTGCCCCATTCTATTGCCCATGCAAGTCGCCCGCGAGGAACTTCGGGCCGCGCCCTCTCGCATGGCTGCCCAGCACCTCCCGCATCTCCTCGAACTGGTCTTGGGTGTCGCTAGGGGGGCAGCTGTAAAAAGCACTCCTTTTTTTCTTGCATATGCTATTCCGCGCATCGGAGAGGCCGCCAATGCCTGTATGTGCAGGTTGCTGCAACACTTGATGGCTGCTTTACCGGTCTCGTCAAATATCATTGTGGGGTTGCCACGGACAGGGGAATAGGATTCGCTCAAAAGCATGATGTCTACCTTGCGCTCCGCCGCAGTTTAAACCAGGAGGCTCAGGAGGCGCAATAGTTAACACTGAGCTGAACAATCTTTATTTTCTCCTGCATTATGCTGGGACGTCGCTTCTTTAAGGATGGCTCTGTATGTCGGGCACGCGAAACAGCCCGTCGGGTGGTTTTTGTCCACTTCGTCGCTGCATATTAGGCACTTTGGTGGTGCAACACATCCCCTTGCCTTGTATCCTCGTTCGACGCATCGCATGCAGCAGTCTGACCGATCGATCGCCTTGCAGGTCGTTGCTCGATGACCGTAGCCCAGACACTTGTAACATCTAGTGAGCCGGACGACCTGATTGATGCGGCACCTTGACCACTCCACGGTTACCGTGCCCTTCTCTAAGACCGCAATCGCATCATTTGTGTTCATCAGGACAGAGGCTATCTGAGTCCCATCCCGCATCCTACGTAGTCCTTTGATGTCCTCTGGTTTCAATACAATGCCTTGAAATTGGGAGACCAGGCAACTGTGGAGATCTTCCGCTGTCGTGGCCTCGTCCAATCCACTGCAGGATAGAGCTATTCTTTGTGTACCCGTTTGTACCGAAGCCATGTCTTTTAGAGTTGCTTCCAGCTCGGTGCTAAATTTGGGGACGCTGTCGGAGACTTTGCCCTCTACTTCCAGCAGTAGTTCCCCTTGCTGAGTTCTGCGGACTTTGCGTACATGTTTGCCCAGTTCGCTGAGGTTCGGGTCCGCTTCCAGTTTCCGGAGCATTTCCGCATACGAGGCCTCTCCCGTCTTCCTTAGTAGAAGTGCCTCCGGATTCTTCCTCAGGCGCTTAGGCTTAACTTTTTTCACTCGCCCATCCTGGCGAGGATGCTCCGTAGGTCTTCATTTTGGATTCCCGCGGCGAAGTCCAAGGGCCTTATAGCCGATCCCGTTGGTGATTTCCTTCTTTTCCTGTGCGACGGC
This sequence comes from Drosophila merina, assembly GCA_035047645.1. Classification (NCBI taxonomy): domain Eukaryota; kingdom Metazoa; phylum Arthropoda; class Insecta; order Diptera; family Drosophilidae; genus Drosophila; species Drosophila merina. The sequence continues at coordinate 726,770 of JAWNPH010000022.1, read as the reverse complement.
ACGCTGATAACGTCCTTTGCCTTCGGGTTGCTCGTATTGCTAGCGCTGCTGGCTACAGGGGCCGAGTTGTCCAGCTCTGCAGCACTGCGGGGTTTAGTCGGTATATCCTCCTCCGGCGCAGGTGTTCCCGCGGCTAGGTCTAAAGGCCCTATAGGCGATCCGATTGGTGATTTCCTTCCTTTCCTGAGTGACGGCACGCTGATAACGTCCTTTGCCTTCTGGTTACTCGTATTGAAAGCGCTGCTGGCTAGGGGGGCCGAGTTGTCCAACGCTGTATCACTGCGGCGGCAAGTCGGTATATCCTCCAGCACTACCGCCGGCGCAGGGGTTCCGGCGTCCTGCACCGCGATTCCTCCTCCTTTTGTTGGGGACCTTGACATTCTGGAGCTCCTCCTCAATGGGTCATCATCGGTGGGGGCGGGGCCCGCGGGACCGCAAATAGTGCAATCGGAAAAGGAAAAAGTGAGAAATTGTATTTCGACCTTTTTAACACACTTGCTTTGTTTTGGTTCGCTCAGCCGAACAATTACACGTTCCCACGATGTGGCTCTGTGCAATTCAAGCTTGTTTCAGCTGGGCTGTCTCCGTCTTTATGGTTTTTTTCGCGCTGCTTATGTTGAACACGTCCGTATTGATCAGAATCTCAAGAGAGAGTGGGGCTGGATTTCCTCGTTGACAAGATTTATGTGGAGATCTTTGCGAATGTTTTCGCTGCGTAGGTACCATGGTGCCACAATGATAGTTCGCAGAATCGTTGACTGAGCTCGCTGTATAATTTCAACGTTGGTTTTTGAAGCGTTTCCCTATAGTTCACAGCCGTATGACTAGATGGGTTTCAGCACGGTAAAGTTTTTTCTTTTTTTTGTTTTGTTTTGTTTTTTCGCGCGGCTCCCACTGCATAACGTGGAGCCCACCTCCCGCCCAACCGACCGAGGGGCGCCTACGTTTATCGTACGGCTTGGATCGCGGGGATAGACCCGAGAGAATAAAGTTTAGAAAGATTACGAGGAAAAAGTAGAGTTCGTTTGTTGCTCTGAAAGGTAGGTGAGAATTGAGGATTTGATAGAAGTGGACGTGCAGAGTGAAGTAATAGAGTATAAGTCATTGTAGTCAGAACATAAAACCCTGAAAGGCTCATGCTGGGCATATGTAGATCTACAACAACTTAGGAATAGGGGACTAAAATTTCTAGTACGTCTCTTTGGAATGGTAAATGTTAGTCGTGTTAGTAGATGCTGGCTGTCTACATTACCGTTAATAAGGTTATAAAGGAAAACGACCCCCAGCATCTCTCTACGATTGGTTAGGGAAGGTAAATTAATTAGAAGGAGTCTGTTAGAGTAAGCTGGGAGGTGAAGATTTGCATCCCAGTTGAGACCCCTAAGAGCAAACATCAATAAATTCTTTTGAACGGATTCAATGCGATCTTGATAAACCCCATACTTGAGGGCTCCATGACCCGTACTCTAGAATTGAACGTACTAAAGATACGTATTAAGTTTTAGTAATATAAGGGTTATTGAATTCTTTAGACCATCTTTTAATGAAGCCAAGCACGCCCTTGGCTTTGTTAACCATCGTAGAAATATGGTCGGAAAATTTAAGTTTAGCATCTAATAGGACACCAAGATCGTTAACCTGGGTTAATCTATCTAAGAAAATCCCATAAAGAAAGTATGTCGCCTGGTTAGGGCACAAACGATAGAAAGACATAAGTTTACATTTTGACCCATTAAGTTTTAAGAGATTGGTGGAACACCACTTTTGAAAATTGTCCAAATCTGACTGAAGTTTATATTGGGCAGAAGGGGATTTGTATTGAAGACAAAGCTTAACGTCGTCTGCATACATAAGAACCATAGAGTTCGTTATGGCTGGGTCGTTAATAAAGATAGTGAAAAGTAGTGCCCCATAATGGTTTCCTTGGGGGACTCCCGATGTAGCACTAACAATGCGAGAGTGTACATCTTTAAAAAGAACACGTTGGGTTCTCCCAGCTAAGTAGCTAGAAATCCACGTGAGAAGGTCTGAGGGAAATCCTAGGATACTAAGTTTACTCAAAAGGAGTGAGTGGTTGACAGAGTCAAATTCTTTACTAAAGTCAGTGTAGATGACATCTGTTTGAAGGCCTTCACGGAAGCCATCTATAATAAAGGAGGTCAGCTCCAAGAGGTTTGTGGTGGTGGAGCGACGCTTTATAAAACCATGCTGGCATGGAGAAATAATTGAACTGCAGAGATGTTGAAGATGTGGTGTTACCATTTTTTCAAAAAGCTTTGGAATTGCTGACAATTTAGAGATTCCTCTATAGTTTGTAGCATCCGAGTTTTTTTCCTTTTTTGTGTAAGGGAATTATGAAGGATTCCTTCCACATTTGGAAAAAAAGCGAAGTTTCCTGAGACAAAGAGAAAAGTTTAAGAAGGGGTCTGCACAATGGCTTAGCGCAGTTTTTCAGTACACAGCCAGGAACACCATCAGGACCTGGCGAATAGACTGGTTTCACCCTCAGAAGATCCGATAACACAGTGCTTTCGGAGAAAGTTGGTCTGAAAATAAGATTGACTGATTGAATGTTGTATGAATAAGGCTGATCCACAATTGTAGGAAATGAGTACGTTGTTTGAAAGAATGTTGCGAATAGATCGACAATACCTGATCAGTAGTCACAGATACATTTTCAAACGAAATTAGGGGGGAAGAACATACCTGCTTACGCTTAGTTTTAACAAAATTATAAAACTGCTTCGGATCCTGAGTAAACTGGATCCGACAACGGTCTATATAATTCCTATAACACTCAGCGTTATGCACGGTGAAATTTGACCGAGATACTAAGTATCTTGAGAAAGTTACGTTACAGCCAGTTTTCTTATGTCTCTTAAGGAGTCTATTTTTAATGTATTTTAAGTTTTTAAGGCTCATTGCAAACCAAGGAGGGTCGGTCGAGGCAGATGGATACTTCCATGGCACGCAAGAGTCGAAGAAAGCGTTAAGCGTTTTGTAGAATGTTTCTTTTTTTTTTCCAATGTTTCGCTTATTTATTGAATCTTCCCTTTTACTTAAGAGTCTAACAATAAGTTTTCAAATCTTATTCTAAGCTAACTAAATATCATTTTATGAAATGATTCGGGCTGTGTGGCAAAACAAATTTAAAGATTTAAATATTCCAACAGTCACCAATGAAATCAAAGAGCTTACGAAAAAATATCATGGCAAGCTTTCCTCGCACCCCAACCACCTAGCGAGAAATCTAACCCAGCTCAGCAGTCGTTCCCGTCTCCGACGAAGGGACCTACCAACCCAGCGAAGAAATCTTTAGGGACGCTTAATCACCGGAACAGTTGAATTAATTAAAACGACTGTTTAGGAAAAAAAAAAAATTGTATTAGTTAAGATTTTCAAACTTATTGTTAGCTCTTATTTAAGAGGATCCAATAAATAAAAGCAGAGTTTAAAAAAAAAAAAAAAAACTTACCTATTGAAATGCTTGCTTTTTTTTCAAGAAAAAAAATAAATTTTTATTATTAGGATTATTATACCATTGCCTCTCGACTCCCTAATTAAGTAGGTTTAAGTATGTAAATATGTAAATACTCTATAAAAATTATAATACTCTGCAGTATAAGTTACTACAAACAGTACCAGTAAAAAACAGTTAACAGTAAAAAAATTACCTTCTAGGCAACTTAATCTAATCAGAACTTATTTTTATCAATTAGTTACATCTATTATATTTACATAGATTACAAATTATGTTATTTATTTCATATTTTTTTTGTTATATCTTATATATCTTATAAATCTTATATAAGATTATTAACAATGTAGAGTAATTGTATTAATTAGACACGGCTGGAGAATATTTGCGCTTCAGACGGCTTTGATTGCAGAATCGAGTAAACGACTTTGCGAGAGGATTTTCGTGTGCAGCAAGTTTTTCTTGGTGTTTTTTTAATCTGGATTTTCTCGTTTTTTTTTTTTTATTATGCCTTACGGTAGGAAAATTAAAATCTTTCAAAGATACCACCTACCGTCCATAGGTGGCATGCACGATTCATAACCCCCTAGTAGAGTTATGCCTACGTACTAAAAACAAAAACCTCCGTATGCTCTTCAGTCTTTTACAAGCAGGATGTGGAGCCTGGTTGTACTCCCTTCCTTGTTCTATGGCCTAGAGGCGCACGTCCTTCATCCCTGGTTTCGCTGGGTAGTTTTCCTCCTGCCACCGTATAGGTGTACGTCGCCTGTATTAGCCTTCAGCTCTATTGGGCATCTCGTCGGCTCGGACCCGCTTCATCATATCTCTGATGATGATATGTCCCCGCTCCCAAGAGTCGCTGTTCTCCATCATGGCCGCGATCAAGCCGCTAGGGCTGAGCGGAGCACCGATAAGCGCCCTTAGCTGCACCCTCTCCTCCGTAAACCTGGAGCAGTGCATGAGTACATGCTCTGCTGTTTCCTCAGCATCGGGAAAGTAGAGTCATTGAGCTGACTCTACGTGGTGGAACCGGAGTAGGAATGCCCGAAAGCAACCAAGATCCGTGAGGAACTGGGTAAGGTGGTAGTCCAGTTTTTTGTGGCGGCAATTGGCCCACGCCGTTAAATCGGGGATGAGTTGGTAGGTCCACCTCCCCCGTTGCGATGTTATCCATCTGGTCTGCCACTCTCCCATCAGTCGCTCGTGAGCCTCCAGCCGGGTAGCACCTTCTCGGACCTGACAAATAGCCTTTATCTCCAGGTCGATTGGCGGCAAGCCTGCCAGTGCTAGTGCTGCGTCTCCAGATATGGTCCTGAAGCCTCTAATGAGCCTAAGGGCCATAGACCGTACCACCGCGCGTGCTCCTTTCAAGTAAGAGCTTTTCTTGGTGGCGTTGCTCCATATTGGTGCAGCATAGAGCAGCCTTGCCTTGGCTACCGCCACCAGTAGTTTCCTTGCCGGGTAATTTGGACCTCCTACATTGGGCATGAGCCTGGACAAGGACGCAGTTGTTATTGCTGCTTTCCTGCTTGCTTAGCTAGCTTGATCCTTAAAAGCTAGCCTGTGGTCTATCACTACTCCCAGGTATTTTAAGGAGTCTTGTAATGCCACCTGTGTCCCGTTGACCGTGATCAGCATTCTTTCCACCTTGTTCCTGCTGCTTAATAGGACAGCCTCGGTCGTGTGCGCCGCAATTGTTAAGCCGGCTTTCTCTAGCTAGTCGATGGCCATAGTAATGGTCGTGTTGCACTTCTCTTCGAGGACTGCTATTGTCTTGGCCACTGCAGTTATTGCCACATCGTCCGCAAAGCAATGTAGCTCAGCTCCTAAGGGTCTGTTGATGCCCAGGATTCCATCATCCATAATGTTCCACAGAATTGGTCCAAGCACAGATCCTTGAGGGACTCCTGCAGAAACACTGTAGTAGGTTCCAACGACGATCCTGAGGTATCCGGGATACCCATCCTATGCATGGCGCTGATGATTACTGGCCATCTGGCGGTGTTGAAGGCGTTCTTCGCGACCAACGTGACGATTGCGCAGTACTCCTTCCTTCCACACAGCCATCTATCACCATCGAGAGCGTTCTCGGCGATGTTTCTCACCGCCATAAGTGCGTCCAGGGTGCTCCTGCCCTTCCGAAATCCGTGCTGCCGCGTACCTAGGCCGTTGCTGCTCTCGGTGATTGCCTCTATTCGAGCATATAGGATGCGCTCGAATAGCTTGCCCACGATGTCCAGTAGGCACAACGGGCGGTAGCTAGTTGCGGCGTGTGCTGATCCCTTGCCTTTAGGCAGCAGAACTAGTTTGTGACTTTTCCACCTCGTCGAAAAGACCCCGTCCAAGAGACACTGCTGGAAGGTTTCCCCGAATATATCGGGTCTAGTTAACGCCGCTGCCTTGACGACTGCTCCAGGAATTCCATCCAGGCCAGAAGCTTTGGTGGGCTTGATTCGCTTGGCTGCCTCCACAACTTCGAGGTATGTAAATCTCGTGAGTCAAAGGGGGGGAGGGGGTGGAGCTACTGCTGTTGGCCGCCATAGAGTGGTCTGCCTTGGGAATAGTTCTGCTACTATGCTAGCCAGAACATCCGGGTCAGTTGGACTTGCCTCTCTCTTCCTTAGCTTGTTAGCTACGAGTTTGTAGGCGAGTCCCCAGGGCTCTCTATCCACGGTATCTAGAAGTTCCTTATAGGCCCGCGCTTTGGCAGCCAATATGCCGTGCTTAAACTCAGAGCGTTTGCTTCTAAAAGCTTCCATGAGTTCTGCGTGCTGGGTGCTGCCTCTGGCTCGTAGCGCCCTTCTTCTTGCCCTTAGGCATTCCGAGTGTAGCTTGCTTAAGTTGGCGCTCCACCAGTGCACTGGGGGCTTACGCTACTCTTTTTTCCTCCTTGGCATGGTTGCATCACACGTTGCCTCAAGCATCTCCATGAGGTCGGCCGCCATTGAATCTGCGTGTCCATTTGTGATCCGAAGTGAGTCGATTTGGTATGCCAGCATATCGTCGTCGATCTCCCTCGAGTCCCAGGCTTGCCCGACTGATCTTCTCTGCCGCCTCCAAGTCCTGCCCTTTGGTAGGATGCAGAAGGAAATCAGTGCGTGGTCACTCAGCGTTACAACGTCGTGGACCGTCCAGCTCGCGTTAGCCACTAACCCTCTGCTGGTGTAGGTGATGTCGATATAGGAGGAACCCCTATCGTTGTTGAACGTTGGTTTGCAGCCGTCGTTCAGCAGTACAAGGTCCATCATAAGCATTGTGCCTCTGGGATTGGATATCCTGCTGCCCCATTCTATTGCCCATGCAAGTCGCCCGCGAGGAACTTCGGGCCGCGCCCTCTCGCATGGCTGCCCAGCACCTCCCGCATCTCCTCGAACTGGTCTTGGGTGTCGCTAGGGGGGCAGCTGTAAAAAGCACTCCTTTTTTCTTGCATATGCTATTCCGCGCATCGGAGAGGCCGCCAATGCCTGTATGTGCAGGTTGCTGCAACACTTGATGGCTGCTTTACCGGTCTCGTCAAATATCATTGTGGGGTTGCCACGGACAGGGGAATAGGATTCGCTCAAAAGCATGATGTCTACCTTGCGCTCCGCCGCAGTTTAAACCAGGAGGCTCAGGAGGCGCAATAGTTAACACTGAGCTGAACAATCTTTATTTTCTCCTGCATTATGCTGGGACGTCGCTTCTTTAAGGATGGCTCTGTATGTCGGGCACGCGAAACAGCCCGTCGGGTGGTTTTTGTCCACTTCGTCGCTGCATATTAGGCACTTTGGTGGTGCAACACATCCCCTTGCCTTGTATCCTCGTTCGACGCATCGCATGCAGCAGTCTGACCGATCGATCGCCTTGCAGGTCGTTGCTCGATGACCGTAGCCCAGACACTTGTAACATCTCGTGAGCCGGACGACCTGATTGATGCGGCACCTTGACCACTCCACGGTTACCGTGCCCTTCTCTAAGACCGCAATCGCATCATTTGTGTTCATCAGGACAGAGGCTATCTGAGTCCCATCCCGCATCCTACGTAGTCCTTTGATGTCCTCTGGTTTCAATACAATGCCTTGAAATTGGGAGACCAGGCAACTGTGGAGATCTTCCGCTGTCGTGGCCTCGTCCAATCCACTGCAGGATAGAGCTATTCTTTGTGTACCCGTTTGTACCGAAGCCATGTCTTTTAGAGTTGCTTCCAGCTCGGTGCTAAATTTGGGGACGCTGTCGGAGACTTTGCCCTCTACTTCCAGCAGTAGTTCGCCTTGCTGAGTTCTGCGGACTTTGCGTACATGTTTGCCCAGTTCGCTGAGGTTCGGGTCCGCTTCCAGTTTCCGGAGCATTTCCGCATACGAGGCCTCTCCCGTCTTCCTTAGTAGAAGTGCCTCCGGATTCTTCCTCAGGCGCTTAGGCTTAACTTTTTTCACTCGCCCATCCTGGCGAGGATGCTCCGTAGGTCTTCATTTTGGATTCCCGCGGCGAAGTCCAAGGGCCTTATAGCCGATCCCGTTGGTGATTTCCTTCTTTTCCTGTGCGACGGCACGCTGATAACGTCCTTTGCCTTCGGGTTGCTCGTATTGCTAGCGCTGCTGGCTACAGGGGCCGAGTTGTCCAGCTCTGCAGCACTGCGGGGTTTAGTCGGTATATCCTCCTCCGGCGCAGGTGTTCCCGCGGCTAGGTCTAAAGGCCCTATAGGCGATCCGATTGGTGATTTCCTTCCTTTCCTGAGTGACGGCACGCTGATAACGTCCTTTGCCTTCTGGTTACTCGTATTGAAAGCGCTGCTGGCTAGGGGGGCCGAGTTGTCCAACGCTGTATCACTGCGGCGGCAAGTCGGTATATCCTCCAGCACTACCGCCGGCGCAGGGGTTCCGGCGTCCTGCACCGCGATTCCTCCTCCTTTTGTTGGGGACCTTGACATTCTGGAGCTCCTCCTCAATGGGTCATCATCGGTGGGGGCGGGGCCCGCGGGACCGCAAATAGTGCAATCGGAAAAGGAAAAAGTGAGAAATTGTATTTCGACCTTTTTAACACACTTGCTTTGTTTTGGTTCGCTCAGCCGAACAATTACACGTTCCCACGATGTGGCTCTGTGCAATTCAAGCTTGTTTCAGCTGGGCTGTCTCCGTCTTTATGGTTTTTTTCGCGCTGCTTATGTTGAACACGTCCGTATTGATCAGAATCTCAAGAGAGAGTGGGGCTGGATTTCCTCGTTGACAAGATTTATGTGGAGATCTTTGCGAATGTTTTCGCTGCGTAGGTACCATGGTGCCACAATGATAGTTCGCAGAATCGTTGACTGAGCTCGCTGTATAATTTCAACGTTGGTTTTTGAAGCGTTTCCCTATAGTTCACAGCCGTATGACTAGATGGGTTTCAGCACGGTAAAGTTTTTTCTTTTTTTTTGTTTTGTTTTGTTTTTTCGCGCGGCTCCCACTGCATAACGTGGAGCCCACCTCCCGCCCAACCGACCGAGGGGCGCCTACGTTTATCGTACGGCTTGGATCGCGGGGATAGACCCGAGAGAATAAAGTTTAGAAAGATTACGAGGAAAAAGTAGAGTTCGTTTGTTGCTCTGAAAGGTAGGTGAGAATTGAGGATTTGATAGAAGTGGACGTGCAGAGTGAAGTAATAGAGTATAAGTCATTGTAGTCAGAACATAAAACCCTGAAAGGCTCATGCTGGGCATATGTAGATCTACAACAACTTAGGAATAGGGGACTAAAATTTCTAGTACGTCTCTTTGGAATGGTAAATGTTAGTCGTGTTAGTAGATGCTGGCTGTCTACATTACCGTTAATAAGGTTATAAAGGAAAACGACCCCCAGCATCTCTCTACGATTGGTTAGGGAAGGTAAATTAATTAGAAGGAGTCTGTTAGAGTAAGCTGGGAGGTGAAGATTTGCATCCCAGTTGAGATTCTCAATAAATTCTTTTGAACGGATTCAATGCGATCTTGATAAACCCCATACTTGAGGGCTCCATGACCCGTACTCTAGAATTGAACGTACTAAAGATACGTATTAAGTTTTAGTAATATAAGGGTTATTGAATTCTTTAGACCATCTTTTAATGAAGCCAAGCACGCCCTTGGCTTTGTTAACCATCGTAGAAATATGGTCGGAAAATTTAAGTTTAGCATCTAATAGGACACCAAGATCGTTAACCTGGGTTAATCTATCTAAGAAAATCCCATAAAGAAAGTATGTCGCCTGGTTAGGGCACAAACGATAGAAAGACATAAGTTTACATTTTGACCCATTAAGTTTTAAGAGATTGGTGGAACACCACTTTTGAAAATTGTCCAAATCTGACTGAAGTTTATATTGGGCAGAAGGGGATTTGTATTGAAGACAAAGCTTAACGTCGTCTGCATACATAAGAACCATAGAGTTCGTTATGGCTGGGTCGTTAATAAAGATAGTGAAAAGTAGTGCCCCATAATGGTTTCCTTGGGGGACTCCCGATGTAGCACTAACAATGCGAGAGTGTACATCTTTAAAAAGAACACGTTGGGTTCTCCCAGCTAAGTAGCTAGAAATCCACGTGAGAAGGTCTGAGGGAAATCCTAGGATACTAAGTTTACTCAAAAGGAGTGAGTGGTTGACAGAGTCAAATTCTTTACTAAAGTCAGTGTAGATGACATCTGTTTGAAGGCCTTCACGGAAGCCATCTATAATAAAGGAGGTCAGCTCCAAGAGGTTTGTGGTGGTGGAGCGACGCTTTATAAAACCATGCTGGCATAGAGAAATAATTGAACTGCAGAGATGTTGAAGATGTGGTGTTACCATTTTTTCAAAAAGCTTTGGAATTGCTGACAATTTAGAGATTCCTCTATAGTTTGTAGCATCCGAGTTTTTTTCCTTTTTTGTGTAAGGGAATTATGAAGGATTCCTTCCACATTTGGAAAAAAAGCGAAGTTTCCTGAGACAAAGAGAAAAGTTTAAGAAGGGGTCTGCACAATGGCATAGCGCAGTTTTTCAGTACACAGCCAGGAACACCATCAGGACCTGGCGAATAGACTGGTTTCACCCTCAGAAGATCCGATAACACAGTGCTTTCGGAGAAAGTTGGTCTGAAAATAAGATTGACTGATTGAATGTTGTGTGAATAAGGCTGATCCACAATTGTAGGAAATGAGTACGTTGTTTGAAAGAATGTTGCGAATAGATCGACAATACCTGATCAGTAGTCACAGATACATTTTCAAACGAAATTAGGGGGGAAGAACATACCTGCTTACGCTTAGTTTTAACAAAATTATAAAACTGCTTCGGATCCTGAGTAAACTGGATCCGACAACGGTCTATATAATTCCTATAACATTCAGCGTTATGCACGGTGAAATTTGACCGAGATACTAGTATCTTGAGAAAGTTACGTTACAGCCAGTTTTCTTATGTCTCTTAAGGAGTCTATTTTTAATGTATTTTAAGTTTTTAAGGCTCATTGCAAACCAAGGAGGGTCGGTCGAGGCAGATGGATACTTCCATGGCACGCAAGAGTCGAAGAAAGCGTTAAGCGTTTTGTAGAATGTTTCTTTTTTTTTTCCAATGTTTCGCTTATTTATTGAATCTTCCCTTTTACTTAAGAGTCTAACAATAAGTTTTCAAATCTTATTCTAAGCTAACTAAATATCATTTTATGAAATGATTCGGGCTGTGTGGCAAAACAAATTTAACGCTGGGCTGTTTGGTCGTTCCGGTGCAGTCGGCTTTGGCTGCATACTCGAATAAGTTTTCTTGCAAGAGGATTTGGATGTGAGGCTAGTTTTTCATTATATTTAACTTTTTTCTCAGCTATTGTCTCAATGACAAGTTTTATTTGTAAGTCCCTGTGTATATTCTCGTTCCGAAGATACCATGGAGCTCCAGTAATGATTCTCAGGATCCTAGACTGTGCTCGCTGGACTATGTCGATGTTGCTTCTAAATGCGTTGCCCCATAGCTCGGAGCCATAGGTCCATATGGGTTTTAAGACGGAGTTATATAGGAGGACTTTGTACTCCAAGCTTAGGGGAGAGCGGACGTTTATAAGCCAATGTAGATCCCGTGCTTTTAGTCTAGGTGCGTCGTCTTTGCCTCTATGTGTTTCCGCCAGGTGATCCGCTTGTCCAGATGAATGCCTAAGTATGTAACGTTGTCGGCTTGTGGGATGCGCGTGTGGCTCATTACCAAGGGCGGGCAGCTTTGTTTGTTTAGGGTAAATGTTACCTGTTTGCACTTTTCTTCGTTTACTCGTATGCGCCAATCTGCAAGCCAATGTTCTACACAAGTTAGATGGCGTGCTAGCTGCATCGTAGCTTTTACTGGGCATCTGGATCGACTTAGAATTGCAGTGTCATCAGCGAATGTGGATATCGTTAGCTGGTCGTTTGTTGGGATGTCCGCCGTGTATAGGGTGTATAGAATTGGACCCAGAACACTTCCTTGAGGCACTCCGGCTTCTATAATACAATCGTTTGAAGTGCTTGAACTGCATCTAACCGCAAACACTCTTTTATATAGATAAGACTTTAGAAGCTTATGTATGTTTTGAGGCAGCAGTTTGATTATTTTAAACATAAGTCCATCCAGCCATACTCTATCGAATGCTTGTGCAACGTCTAAGAATAGAGCTGTGCAATATTCTCGATGTTCAAAGGCAGTGCGAATTTCGGTTGTGATGCGGTTGACCTGTTCGATGGCTCCGTGTTTTGCCCGAAAACCAAATTGGTGCGATGGGAGTGTGTTGTGTGTTTTGAGGTGGGGGCTGATGCGTAGTAGCAGCACTTTTTCAAATAGCTTGGATAGACAAGTAAGTAAGCTTATTGGCCTGTATGATGATGGCTGTGTTTTGTCTTTCCCAGGCTTAGGGATCATAATAATAACTGATTTCTTCCACTTTTGAGGGAAGTATCCAATTTTAGTAATTGCGTTGAAGAGCAAGCAGATTCGTAGAACTGCACACTTTGGGAGCTCGATGATCATTTTCGGGGTTATTAAGTCGTAGCCAGGCGATTTTCCAGCCTTAAGTTGCTCTTTAATGACTTGCGTTATCTCGCTTGGCCGAAATTCTATAGGATCTTGTGGTGCTAAGTCAGATGCAGTTAAAGGCGGGAGAGTAAATGAGTTAGTGGCTGGATTTGGTTTAAATACTTTTTCAAGATGATCAGCGAAGACTCTTGCTCTGTCCGTGTCACTGCGAGACCAGCTTCCGGTAGAATTACGGAGGGGTACAACCGTTTCTGTTGGTGCCTGTAGGTTCCTGTGGCTTTTCCACAACGAGTTCTTTGTGCCTGTGGGCGTGAGATTCTCGATGTACCCTAGTTGTGCGTCCGCTTCTTCTTTCTTAAGCGCATTGGTAAGTCTGCGAGAAGCTGCTTTTAGTCTACTCTTTGCGCCAGGTGATCTGTGCTCCTGCCACTCTCTTCGAAGTCGTCGTTTTTCAAGGACAAGCAGTTCAGTATATCTACTTGTCTTGTTGAACTTTGTGCTGCATACATAATTGTCTTGTGGAGTTGACGCTTTTGCTGCTGCAACGAGTATTGATTCTATGTTATCAGTAAGCTTATCAATGTCTTGCTCGGTTTCCAGAGGCCTAGAAAAGCCGGTATGGGAACAAACATATTTTTTGTACCTCGCCCAGTTGGTCCTGTTGCTTGTGAGCCTATGCGGTCGCTCGATGTGTTGTAGCTGGTACAAGAGATGAAAGAGCACCGGACAGTGATCAGTTGAGAGTTCTGGAAGTGCCTCAGCTGTGATCATGGATTGGGGTATCCTTTTTGTGATGGCAAATTCGATCAAATCTGGAAGCTTCATGGGATCTGCTGGCCAGTATGTAGGCGCTCCCGGGGAAACATAGTTTAGTTTGCGTTGCGGATTAATGATTGCGTTGTACAGCTGTTTTCCTTTAGGGTTCGCTATCCGAGATCCCCAGTACATGTGCTTGGCATTCCAATCGCCAGCTGCAACAAACCTTTCACCAAACGAGTCAAAAAGTGTTGTGAATTTTTCTTCGGAGATTGTGAAGCGAGGTGGGCAATAGACAGCAGCCAGAGTAAGAGCACCGTTGTGGCATTGGAGGTTTATAGAGGTACATTGAAAGCAGTCTTCTTGCCAATTACCAAGGTAGTGGTGCTTAATTCGCAATCGTATTAGTATGCCAGTGCCTCCATGGGCCTTGCCATCCGGGTGATTCGTAAAATAAAATTTTTATCCTGGTATTTGGAAGTTGTACTTTTCGGTAAGGTGAGTCTCTGAGAGTAGCATAACGTCAATGTTTCTGTCGGCTAAGAACTGAGTGAGTTCTAGCTTGTGCCGCGAAACGCCATTAGCGTTCCCTGTAGCGATTATTAAGGGAGTCATTATCCTGATTTAGAAGAAACGAGCATTTCAATAAGGATGTTTTGGTTCCTCATAATCTCTTGCATAGTTTCTTGCATGAAGGTCATGAAGTTGTTCATGCTTTGCTGCATCGAAAGCATAAGCGCTTCAAGGCCAATTGGCTGCTGTTGCATGTTCTGTGTGTTTATTTGGTTGATTTTATGCTGGACGCTGGAGGTGACTGCTGTTGGTACTTGGATCCCTGATTTTAGTACACTTGCAAAGGAAGAGTTTGGTATTGTTCGGTGGCTGGCAGACGAAGGTATGTCAGTTGTAGTCGGTTCCATTTCTTTGTGAATTGTTGGTGTGATACGATCACGAGCTGAATCCACTCGTTTGTTTAGGCGACTCTTGAGTTCCTTGTAAACAATGCATCCTCGCCAGTTGGCTGTGTGTTTTTCGCCACAGTTGCTGCATAACTTAATTGAACTTTCGTTTTTATTCTTAGGACAGTTTACAGTCCTGTGGGCATCGCTGCAAACGACGCAGATGGATTTTAGGGTGCAGTAGGCTTTGGTGTGTCCATATTCTTGGCAGTTGGTGCACTGCACAGGTTGCCTGCGCTTGTGTGGCTCTTCTACGGTTATTCTTCGGTGCAGTAAATACTGTAGCTTATATATAGGATGTACTTCATTTTTGTTGTTTTTCTGACTCGATGGCTCCAGTTCGACTTTAAAGAGTGGCTGCGGCTCTTTGTTCCTGTTGAGGATGTTGATCACCGTTTTGGCGTTGAAGTTCTTCTCCTTTAGTGCCGCGATAATTTCGGATGAGGTCACGGATGACTCTATTCCTTTGATGACAACCTGCAATCCTTTGGCACTTTTCAGCTGACAGCTGGTTTAGCTGGTTTTGTTTTGTTTTGGTTCTTGTCCGCTTTCGCTTTCAAGAGTCGGTGTGAGTGCTTTTGCATTCGTTGTTGTTGATTCAGCGGAATTGTATACCGCTGTCGGTATTGAGCATAGAGTTGATGTTGATGTTGTTGCAGTTGTTGTTGCTAAAGGTGCGGTTGCAGTAGATATCGTGATTAATGTACTGGTAGTTAAAGAACTTGACACCGCTTGGGATGGGGAGAGGGTGAGAGAGACGCTCTCAGTGCGTTTGGGTTCACTTCGTGCAGTCAGAAGCATTGGTGAGCAAGACCGCGATCGTGTGCTTTCTGCAGGTGCTAGGTCATTGACCGGGTGGGTGGTTTGGCACTCGCGGGCGTTAGACACGACGGTGAAGTATGCATTGTTCCGCTGCAAGGAGAGTCGTCGCTCGTCTTGCTCTTTTTGCCGCTGAGCGCGCAATTCGCGTTGGCTCATTTTAGAACGATTGATTTGTTTGTTGTCTATTTGTTTTTTTTTAGTTTTACTTTATTATTCCACACACAGAAAGTTTTGTAAGATAGCAATTTAACATTGCCAATAGCGTCTCTTTCGCTTTCGATTTATGTATTTATTTTATGTTATTAATTATTCGCTTCACTAAAATCAGGTGGTTTTATACGGAGCTCGATGAAAACACGTCTGACTTCGTTGAAGACCAATGACCAATCTGTTTCTAAAGCGATATTAATATCGGTGCATTCCCAGAGATCGGACCAATCAAATGAAGAAATTAAATTGCTTAGTCTCTGAAAATCAGCCTTGCGAAAGCAGCGAGTTTTATGAACTCCATGGCGAGACTGAAGGTTGCTAGCAGTAAGGGTTTCAATCGACACCTCAAGCGTTGGGTGGTAAGGATCTTCTGGGAGCGAAAGTGGCTCTGGAAACGGTTATTCCATCTGGGTCAGAAACGAAACATAGATCTAGAAGCCGACCTAAAAAATTCCTTACGTGGTTTATTTGACCAAGGGATATGTCGAACATACCCTCAGCAAAATCATGATGTGTTGAGAGTGTTAAAGATGGTGAATTCTCGATGTTTGACCAGATAAGTTCAGGTTAATTGAAATCTCCTAAAATCACTAGAAGGTCACTGTCGGACATGCGGTTAGAAACCAGCTGAATGGCGGATAAGTGGTGCCAGTATCTAGGTGGTTCTGAAGAAGGTGGTAAGTATGAGCATGTGATGAACAGTGATTGAAGCGACATAGTGATTTTCACACATAGGAATTCAATATCACCAGGATTCGGTAACTTAACCTCTTCAGAAGCGAAATCGGAGTCCACAGAGATTTGGACTCCTCCTCCCCTTCGTAGTGGTCGGTCCCGTCCATAAGTGGTGTGCCTGTCTGGGAAAATTTCGGAGCTGAAAATCTCCGGCTTTAACCAGGCCTCTGTGAAAACTACAATCTGGGATGCAAAAGATGAACTATCAGAATACAGTTTAGGGAGCGTACTCCAAAGCCCCCAAGTATTTTGATAGGTAGGGGATCACCGTTACCCTTACCCTTTGAGGATGAAGGTTTAGGTACGGAAGACGAAGACGGTACAGGGTTTTTAGGCTTTGGGAACTTAACTCCCACAGGCTTATTAACTTTTTTTAACTGTACTCGGCTGATTCTTGTACGAATATGTTATCCGGCCAGAAGCTGGGCGAACGAATCGTATCGAACATCGGCAAAGATACACGTATCTTAAAAGATGACGTAAGCCTTGAGTAAGTATATTTAAATTTCCTTATGTCCTCCACTTTAACAACGGCCTTAGATTTGGCATGGAAGTTAACACCAGCTGCAAGCGGGGCCTTCCTTACCTCACCGCGCGGGGCCTTCCTTACCTCGCCGCGCGGGGCCTTTCTTACCTCACCGCGCGGGGCCTTCCTTACCTCACCGCGCGGGGCCTTCCTTACCTCGCCGCGCGGGGCCTTTCTTACCTCGCCGCGCGGGGCCTTTCTTACCTCACCGCACGGCTGAACTGCTCAACAATCTGCAAGCGGGGCCTTTATGCGGAGTTGCTGGGATTGCACTCAGGATTGCACTCAGAGCAGCAGTCCCGTTGCTCGTGTTCGGCACTGATGCGGGCCGACCGAGGGCTCGACGCTCGTGGCGCGGGAGCCGGGTGGCACTTGCAGAGGAGAACCGGAGCCGAGCGGATCAGCATAACTTCAACTAACCAAAACTAATAAAGGAAAACCACAAGCTAATACTTGCCGTATTATTTCACGTGGAACAACACATAATTTGATAATACCTAACCTTGTGCCGATCTGGGGTCATTTCCCCAGGTCGTCGGCACGTAAGTGGCGCCCGAGCAGGAACCGGCAATGTCCGGTTGAGTGGCTAAGGCCGAAAAGAGATTTTTTTTTTTTGTAATTGTAATTTGTTTAATTTTGGGTAAATTGTGAATAAAATAAAATAAAACAAACTAGAAAAGAGCAATTACCCGCTGCCGGGGGGAATTACGCCCATCCCGAAGCGCAAAAATATTGCATAGTTAAATAAAAAAACATAAAAATGTAAGGCTTGTGTTGCGAACACTAAAACATAATTTAAATAAGAAAACGACGACCCGCCACCGGAGGACGCCACGTCGTCCATGCCGAGCGCAAAAGTCGTACGATGCCTATAACTAAAAAAAAAACACAATCAACACACTGCGGCGGTACGGCTTGTGAAATTTTTTCTAAATTGCCAATTCGCGAGTGCAAAAGATTGTGTGTGATAAACTGATAATTAAGAAACCATTGTCGCAGTTTACCTGCGGATGGCTAAAACAAAAAATAATACTTGTAATACGAGCGCCCAGCGCAATAAGGTGGTGTGTGGCAGCTTGTTGGATACGTTAAGTGGTGTAGAATGCACCCAAAAAAAACCGCCCAACAAGTTGTGTGGCGACCGTACCTTAGTAGGCAAAACAGCCAAAAGGGATACTACGGAACCACCGCGCCCAGTGCCGAAATAATCTAAGGTCATCAATAAAGACTATATAACAGCCCGCATAAAAAAAAAAAAAAAAAATTATTGCGAAATATTCATAGTGCACACGCAGCACCACAATTGTAAAATAAAATAAATAAATACAAAAATTCCTCAATTTCCCAAGATAAAATAAATTAAATACAAATTTTCTTGTACAACACACTTTTTCACCTTTTTTTCTTCTTATCTCCACAGAATTTTCATACTGTTAGGGTACAACTTATAACACATCAAATAATAAAAGACATACAAGGGTGAGTGAAATATTTCATTTAGTTTCCTTGCCACATTTACTAAATCCGGTTAGGAAAAAAAGAACACGAAAAAAAAAAAAAACAAAAAAATATATAAAAATTAATATTCCCTTTTTGCCAAGTCGAAACCATCGTCCCATACCCTAATATAATAACGAGTCTAATACATTAGATACTTCCTGCATCTTTTCAACAAGAACCAAACCTTGAAATGGAGGAGACCTTGCGTATACTCAGTGAGTCCCTTAAGGCCTTAACCAATGTAGTAACAGGTATTAAGGAGGACATCAGGGGAAAGGCTAAAGTTTTTGATTGACACCGAGGCGAACAAAAACTTTATTAGCCGCAAGCTTGCAGCCGGTTGTACCACGATCCCCAAACCTTTCTCTGTACAATCCGCTGCAGGTAAAATTATGATAGCACATTGCCTAGTTGGTAAATTCTTCGAACCACTAGGAAACGATTCAGAAATTACCTTTTTCGTCCTTCCAAATTTACGTTCTTTTGATGGTATCATTGGTGATGATAGCGGTGGACCGCTATAACACTTCTGTTCACTCAATAACGAATCGGAAACCGCAGACATTTTTTTCGACCGCTCGTCGAGAATAAATTATCAGGGTCTGACAGATTTCCGGCGACAAACTTTAGAAGATATAAGGGGCTTAATCGAGTATAAACAAGCTAGAACTAACTTGGCTCGGAACAAAAATAGGAGCGAGCCCAAGTCTTATGGCTTGGGGGAAGAAGTTTTTGTTGCAAATAAGCAAATAAAAACAAAAGAAAAGCCGAGGTTCAGATACGAATAGGTACAGGAAGACAACAAAGTAACAATTAGAACCAGATCAGGAAAAACTTTCCACAAATCTGATTTAAGGAACTGAAACATGGTTTTTACTAACAAAAAAAAGAAAAAAACTAATAATTAAAATAAAAATAATTGGTGTCAGCCTAATGAAATATTTCACCTATCCATACACTAAATTTATAAAAACATCAAACACTAAAACATACTACAATACAATACTAAAAATTATATTATAAAAAAAAAAAAAAAAATATATATATATAAAAAAATTACAAAATATAAAATAAAATTAAAAATAAATACATAAAATGTACTGTACCCCCACTTACATACTTGTAGCCTAAGAATAACCTAAACGATCAAATATTTACAAATTGTCCTTTCGTAAGCTCGATTTCTGCATGCGCAGTAAGCCCCGCCCACGTATATAAGTACGAGGGGCCGGTGATCCCCTTGCAGTATGATGAGGTATGGAGAATCAATGGCGTCTTCAAACTAGCGCACCTCGTCGATCTTGCAAAGATGAACAGACTAGCTGAGGAAATCGGACGAGAAACGGTTGCCTTGGCGGATAGGAAAGCTGAACCTCTGGTCGACTACTACCTCAACACAGCCATGGAAGGAATCAAAAGGCTTTCCGGACGAGCGCGATGCCAATCTTGCACACTGGACTGGCTGAGGTCGGCTTGGAAATGGATAGCTGGATCTCCAGATGCTGCTGACTGGAACATCATAAGCTACTCGCAAACTTAGAGGCATTGGGCCAAACCGAGCCAAGCCAGGCTCATTGATCTGCGGGCCACAGATCTTGGGGCGGGGAGGAGTTAACACCAGCTGCAAGCGGGGCCTTCCTTACCTCACCGCGCGGGGCCTTTCTTACCTCACCGCGCGGGGCCTTCCTTACCTCGCCGCGCGGGGCCTTTCTTACCTCACCGCGCGGGGCCTTCCTTACCTCGCCGCGCGGGGCCTTTCTTACCTCGCCGAGCGGGGCCTTTCTTACCTCACCGCACGGCTGAACTGCTCAACAATCTGCAAGCGGGGCCTTTATGCGGAGTTGCTGGGATTGCACTCAGGATTGCACTCAGAGCAGCAGTCCCGTTGCTCGTGTTCGGCACTGATGCGGGCCGACCGAGGGCTCGACGCTCGTGGCGCGGGAGCCGGGTGGCACTTGCAAAGGAGAACCGGAGCCGAGCGGATCAGACTTAACTTCAACTAACCAAAACTAATAAAGGAAAACCACAAGCTAATACTTGCCGTATTATTTCACGTGGAACAACACATAATTTGATAATACCTAACCTTGTGCCGATCTGGGGTCATTTCCCCAGGTCGTCGGCACGTAAGTTGGATATAAGCCGAGATATCAATCTCTGAGGTGTCAGGGGCCAGCCGTGAAATAAATATAAGTTTAGAAGGGAGAATCACTTGAAGTGATACTCTGAATGGTAATTCAGACGAGTTATGCTCAACTATGGAGTCAAATTCCGCAACCACGTTTGTGTTTCGAACTCCTGCTCTTGGGGTAGTAAAAGTTATGAGCGGCTGCATGGTCGTCGGCTGATCGGGCTGAATAGCGATATCAGTGCATACCGAGTCCCTAATAACGGTTTTTTTGCGCTTTGGGGATTCATTTAGTAGCTGTAGGCTTCTAAATTGGGAATCCAGCGCAGAGACTTGGTCGTTGATTTTATGGAAACCACCGATCAACTCTTTAAAACCGTTTTTTGTTTGCCGCATGAACGTTCGCATTTCTTTTTGAACCGCGCGACATCCACTGCAGCAAAAGTGGAAACCAGCGTTTTTAGAGATTGCATCCGAAACTGAGGTGGTGAAACCGGCACATTTCGTATATACTACGTTTTCACACAGCCAACAGGTGATGCTAGGCTGGGACGCGGAAATCGGCTTATTGCACGATTTTATAGCGCAGTCCCATTAAAATTGCATTATAAAAATTTTTTGGTAAAAGCTAGAAATTTAAGATATTTTGTTATATATCTTATATATTGACAACAAATAATTAATTTTAGACAAACTAGTAGACTTGAACCACTGTACTTGTCAATAAGAGCACGATAAAAGGGAGAGGTAATGCAAAAAAAAAGCGCAAACTAAGAGAGAGAGAGTTATTGCAAAAGTAGAAATTGCAGTAAACGTAAGAATAGAGAATATAAATAAATAGGGCACAGTACCTTACTTGGGTAAATAATGAAAAATTTTTTAAACACACCAAATACGGTACCGCGCAGATGCGAGTGCGAATGGAAACGTTTAAAGTATTAGATTTGAGTAATTAATTTCTTAACAAACGCCGGTTTGTCTTTTGCAAGAAAATAATAAAATCGAATGATCGCAAGAAAAAAACACGTCCGTTCGGTATGAAAGTGAAGTGTTTCTTGACATGCTTAACATTCTTATTTTGTATTTAAAATCTATCCGAGTCGACAATCATTAAATGGTTTGGGGTGACCTTGAATTAAGGCAGGTACATGTATATCTAATGAGGTTGACTTAGGTGTCTATTGGTGGGGGAGGTCAAGCGGGTGTTTCCTTTTCAGGCGTCTAAGGGATTGGCTATTATCTAGGAGGTTGATGGCCAGGTGGTTGGGGTGGTTGTTCAGTCTTTTTGTGTATTTTTCGCTGAGACGGGTGATCTCCTCTGATACCCATGGAATTCCAGGCTCTTTATGGATTACGATTACGATGTTCCATTGTTTCAGCAATGGATCGGGAGCATCCAGTTGCCTCTGGATGATGGCTGATGATTCCTGGGGATCTGTGGCGGAGGCTAGGAAGGCGGTGTCATCTGCATATGTGGCTACTGGGAAGTTCCGAGAGGGGGTGATGGGAAGGTCCGCTGTGTAGAGTGTGTACAAGATGGGTCCAAGAACACTGCCTTGAGGTACTCCTGCTCTTATAGGCCTAGGCGTGCTGATTGACGATTCGCATCTCACTCGGAATTCTATTTCCACTGTGTACGACTTGAGGAAGGCGAAGTGGGAACTTGGAAGGTGGGACGGTATTGTAGAGGAGTACTTTGTATTTCAGACTAAAGGCAGAGTTACGGTTTATAAGCCAGTGAAGATTGGCTTTTTTAAGCTTTATTTGAGTTCTCTTGGATTCTATATGTTGCCGCCAGGTGAGGCGTCTATCTTGGTAAACGCCGAGATACCTTACTACGTCTGCTTGTCGGATTAACGAATTGTTTAGGGTACAGGGTGGGCAGGTTTGTCTGTTCAATGTGAAAGTTACGTGTCTGCTTTTGGTCTTGTTCATCTTGGTGCGCCATTCCGCATCACAGGGCCAGCACACAGTCATGTAAATTCGAACTGTTACACCTGATTGAGAACACTCTTTTGAAGAGATAAGATTCGAGTACTTTGTGTGGGTAAGCAGTGTTCTGGGGAAGCAGTTTTATTCTCTTGTACAATAGTCCATCCAGCCAGACTCAATCAAATGCTTGTACAACATCTAAGAATATCGCTGAGCAGTATTCCCGGTGCTCAAAAGCGGTACGAATTTTTTTTTGTGATGCGATTGACCTGTTCGATCGTGACATGATTTTTTCCAAAGTCAAATTGATGCGATGGTATTGTATTCTGTGTTTTTAGGTAGGGACTTAGTTGCTCTAGAAATGCCTTTTCAAACAGTTTCGATAGACACGTTAGAAGACTGATTGGTCTGTAGGATAAGGGTTGGGTTTTGTCGTTGCCTTACTTTGGAGTCATTACTATGACCGCCTTTTTCCACGTTTGTGGATAGTATCCAAGCTTCATAATAGCGTTGAAGAGATGGCATAAGGTCAGAACCGCACACGGTGTGAGTTCTATAATCATTTTTGGTGTCACCAAGTCATGTACTGGTGATATTTTGGACTCAAGATCTTTTATGGTAGTTGCTATCTTACTTTGGCAGAATGTAATTGGATTTATAGGTGGTTAGTTTTTATTATTGAAAAGGCTATGAGGTCCGGGAGCTTATTTGGATCAGTTGGCCAGTATGTAGGCCTACCCGGAGTCACGTCATCGAGCTGTTTCGCGGATTGATGAGCGCGTTGTAGAGTTGTTTGCCCTTTGGGTTCAAAAGGCGTAAACCCCTGTGCATATGCTGGGCATTGCAGTCACCAACCGCTATGAATCGCACACCGAGTGAGTTGAAAAATTCCATGAATTGGTCCTCAGAAACTACAAAACGAGGTGGGCAGTAGACTGTGGCCAGGGGGACGAGGCGCTGCTGGATTGCATGCCTATGGATGTGGATTGCAGGTAGTCTATTTCGGTTCTATTCCATAGGTGGTATTTGTAGCGAAGAATAGGTATCCAGGAATATTGAAGTTGTGCTTGTCTGTTAAATGTGTCTCGGAGAGGAGCCCTGCAAAGAACTGGGCAAGTTCGAGTTTGTGCCGTGAAACGCCATTTGCGATCCACATAGATATTTGAAGTAGAGACAATTTTTGGATTTGTGTGTCACAAGAAGCTGTATCAACATATTTTGTTTTCGCATAAGTTCTTGCTTTGTGTTTTGCATAAAGGTCATAAACTCTTTTAGGGTTTTCTGGAGTGACATCATAATTTTTTCCAAGTCAGTTGATGTGTGCTGCGTTTGTACGTTCAGGGTAGTCATATTCTGTTCTTCCCGAGCAGTCGACTTTTGTAATATCGGATTCACAAGTTAAATTTTTCGAGGTATGGGTGATTGAACGCTCTTTTTTTATTTATTTGTTTGAAACTATTGTTTAAACTATTTAAAACGCAGAATATGTATATGAGCGATGGCGCATCGCACGGAGCGTCTCTTTCGCTTTCGATTAATTTATTTGTCTTTTATTAATGACCATTCACTTCACTAAAATCAATAGATTATATGCGGGGCTCGATAAAAACACGTCTTCACGCAAAAGCATACGAAATGATATTTTTTTTTTACATAAAAATTGTATTTATTTACAGTGCAGTCCACTGTTACTGTTTGTAGTAACGTATACTGCAGAGTATCATAATTTCTATTGAGTATTTACATATTTAAATACTTAAACCTACTTAATTATAAATTAATTTTATCAATTAACTTATATATCTTCTCGGCAGATCTGTTGGGTGAGTGCGCAGGAGCCTCCTTCTCGCCCTCAGTCCCAATATACGTCTCCTCATCAAGAGTTTTCGAGCCAACTGGTTAGGGTGGATTCCCAATTTATTAACGTACGCGGTTGCATGTTTGTTTATGACATCGCCAATCCTTGGTACCTTCAGCTCTTTTTCAATGTCTTTGTTTCGGATGTACCAAGCCGCTCCAGATAGTTTACGCAAGATTTGTGACTGAGCCACACGAATTTTGTTGAGGTGCGACTTTACGGCGATGCCATACACTTGGATGCCATATTTCCAAACAGGAGCCAAGACAACCTTATAAATTTTGGCCTTGTTGGAAACTGAAAGTTTGTTTCCAGGCCTAAGGAGCCAAGCCATGCTGTTCGCCTTCGTTTTGAGCCGCCGAGTTACATCCGTTAAATGGCGTTAAAATATAAGTCGCTTATCCAGAGTGACACCGAGATATTTGTGGGCGTTCGATTGTGTGAGGAGCTGTCCATGCAGAAACACACCAGGTGATGTGTCTTTTCTCAGGGTGTACGTCACGGAAACACACTTTTCCGGATTGACTGCGATGTTCCAGCGAAAGGCCCGGTTCTAAAATTTTTTTCGATAAAGCTGGAGCGTATCAGTGGCTGTATAGACGCAAGTATCTCTGGCCAGGACCGCAAAGTAAAGGCAAAGTAAAAATAAAGGTGGCAACTAGCAGGTCATTGGGATCTGTAAGCGACATATTGTCAGCTGAGGGCATGTCGTGCGTATACAGGCTATATAGTGTTGGACCTGACACACTTCCCTGGGGTACACCTGCTCTGACTCTCTTTGTTTGGGAGGACAGCCCGTCCTGTACAACTTTAAAGGATCGCTCGTGGAGGAAGCTTTTTATTATTAAAAAGAGCTGAGGATTTAGTAGCCTTTTAAGCTTGTGCAGAAGTCCTTCATGCCACACTCTGTCGAAAGCCTGCTGGATGTCCAGAAAAGCTCCAACGACGTACTCCTTTCCATGGAAACCTTCCAGTACAAAGTTTACTATGCGGTGTAGCTGTTCAGGTGTGCCATGCCTGAGTCTAAAACCAAACTGAAACTTCGGAATAACTTTCTGGACCTTTCGGGACTCAAGCAATCTCCTCAGGATGCACCTCTCAAGTAATTTGCCAAATGCTGGAAGCAGGCTTATTGGGCGATAGGAGTCTAATTCCTCTGATGGCTTCCCACTTTTTTGGAGCATAATGATATTCGCCTTCTTCCAGGCGCTTGGGAAGTGTCCCAGTCGAAGAGCAGAGTTGAAAATTAGTACAAGGAATAACAAAGCTCTGTGGGGCATCAGCTTAATGGAGCGGTTGTCGATGTGAACCGCACCAGGAGCCTTGTTATTGCGAAGGAATTTTATATCATCTTCCAATTCCGTGAGTTTAATAGGCTTTACAGGAAGAGCCATCTGCAATGGGTCTTCTAGGTATTCAGCAACCAGTTGTACTCGTCTTGGCGATGCTGTCTCGAACGGCTGGAATCTTTCCTCCAGGTTTCTGGCAAACGCTTCAGCTCTGTCCTGAGGTGATTTTGTCCAAGTGCCATTTGGGTTACGAACTGGACACTTTGGAGCAACTTGTCTCTTGAATCTCTTCGTGAGCTTCCAGAGCGCGAAATTTGAATTTTCATCGGCAGTGGCTTTCCCGAGGAATGCGTCAGTTGCTTCTCTTTTCAGGTTTACCAGTACTTTTCTCACCTGATTTGATATCCTTCAGTACAGTCTGTCAATTATTGGATCATTGGTCCTGATGAACTCACGTCGGAAACGTTTCTTGAGAGTTAAAAGTCCTATTGCTTCCGGAGAGAGAGCGATGCTGCTACGCACATTGCGTAGGTGAACTGCGCCGCCAGGAGCTGCAATTTGAGCTGCATCTTTGATCTTCTTCATAAAAGTTTCAACCGCTTTCTCGATATCGTCTGCTGTATTTATCTCTGTATTGAGGTTAAAGGCATTGTTAAGTTCGTACTGAAACAGCCTTATATTCGCACCAGGTGGAACGAGCATCCTAATAGGGGCGGTACTATGAGGTGACGTCGTTGGTGAAGCGATCAGCGGCAAGTCAGATCAGAAGATAGGTCATACTCTTCGCGTACTGATAGTAGACTGTTAGCTATACCTTTGCACAAGAAGAAGTCGATAAATTGAGATGCATTAAGATGATGACTTGTGCGAGGGAGCCATCAATTACCGTTTGGCTAGGATGTAGAGGTTCACCTGCGTTTGTTGCAGGAGCAAACGCAGCATTCGGAAAAGTCTGGAACCTTGCGTTTGAGAAAGCATTTCGCTGTTGGGAGTATTTTCCGTCAGGTCGTGTGCTCTGTTGTCCAGTTCTAGTCGCATCTGCAGATGATAGGCCCTGCCGCACGATTGAGGTTGGAATAGCTTGTTGCTTGATGTTGTGCATGGGCTGTGGGTGTTCTACGCGGGTCATGGGAGTAATGTTGATCCCAGTTTTTCGGCTTTTGAGCCTCTGGAAGTAAATTCTGCAGCCATTGTAAGTTGCCTTATGTTTTCCTTGGCAATTAACGCACTCCAGGTCATCATAGGTCTTTGCCTGGCCTTGACTGGAACCAGTCCAATGAGGCAAACTGCATCTACCACATCTGGGGTCCTTGGTGCAATAGTTTGTTGTGTAATCAAAGCCAAAACATCGGTAACACTGACGCATATTAACATTTTTTCTCGGCAGTTCCACTCGGACTCTTTGACGGCCAACTTTATTTATTTTTAGAGTTTCTCTGTTATTAATAGCCCTTTTAATATCAATAAACCAAACGTTCTGGCCAGAAGCCTTGCCTGGAACCGGATCAGAGGAGTCAATATCCTGTGACTTCACCTTTGGATTATAGGTGTTAAGTACAGCGTGACCTTGGGAGGTGAACGCCTTTAAAATTTGCTCGACTGGGGTAGAAGCAGCCAAGTTGCACACCACAACCCTGTAGGCTCTGTCTTCCAGGAGGCAGAAGTGAGTGTATTGGAGATTTACTGATGATAGCTTTTTAGTGATAGCTCTGTGGGCATCAGTAGCACGGGGGTATATGCGCAAGTTGCCATTACGCGCGATCTTGAGTTCATATGATTCAGATGATACCGCCGAGTCGAGAAGCCTTTCCAAGGCAGGTACGTCGCTGACAGCAAGTACTGTTATTTCACTAGGTTTTGGTGACTTCTTTGTCACTGGAGTTTGAGCTTGTCGAGATTTTTCTTCTGCAACGGTTTCAACCTGTAGAATATCCATGCTATTTTCCCCTTCTTGACAGTCATCATGGTTTGCAAGAGCAGCAAATCTATTTAAAGCGAGATGGTTTCGATTATGTTCGATTATATGCGCTCTTTTTTTTGAACTTTTCGATGAGGTTGGTAGGCTTCTCTTCTTGGAAGGAACTTTTTGCCAAGAGACTGACGCCGGCTGGAATGTGAGCGTATTACTATTTTTTTCAATAGGCGACTATTTCCAACTGTTTTCTGGTTAAGATTGTTTAATTGGCTATCAGCACCTAAAACGACTTCCGACATCTCGGACTCGAATCGACCATACTTCTCTTGAAGCACTTCTTTTTTTTTTTAATTCCTCGATGAAGTTAAGTTGATTATTTTGCCAAAAACTTATTTTTTTCTTTTTTTGTCGGAAAATATTTAATGACGAAATGATACATGTTATATTGTAAAGAGTTAAGTTAAGGTGTATGCTTAGTTAGTTTTGTATAATTTAATTTTAAATTCGGAAATATTAAGTCAAAGTCCGGTCCAATAGGTCTTTAATGTGATGCCGTTTAAGTCTTCTTCTCGCTCTAGTCTGGGCGTTGGCAGTTCTTCGGGCTGCAATATTTAACCGTCTGGCTAGGCTGTTAGGACACGATTCCAGTTCTTCGTTATATTTTTTCTCTATTTCCAGGTTCGGTGTCCAATTTATGGCACATTGAGGGACCGCTTGATATAGGGAACTAGGAGAACTAGGGAGTTCTCATGTACCAAGGAGTCCCTGTGATCTTTCTTATTGTTTTAGCCTGGAGGACGCGTATTTTGTTTAGATGCGTTTTGGCGGCGATTGCATACATCTGGATGGCAAAAAAAAAAATCAGTAGCTAATATTCTTTTGTATATTTAGACCTTATTATCAAGTGACAGCTTGTTGCGTGAAGTAATCAGCCAAGTCATTTGTGATACCGTGATCTTAAATGATTGAGTTATCAACGTGACATGTTTTCTAAATGTTTAACTTCTGCCAAGGATAATACCGAGGTATTTGTATGACGCCTTGTGGTCAAGCACTCTTCCGTTTAGTGAGACACTGTGGCAATCGCCC
Source organism: Drosophila merina (assembly GCA_035047645.1). Lineage (NCBI taxonomy): Eukaryota > Metazoa > Arthropoda > Insecta > Diptera > Drosophilidae > Drosophila > Drosophila merina. Next base: position 698,613 of record JAWNPH010000022.1, on the reverse strand, counting down.
AGCGCAAGATTCACCACTCTATAAAGTTATTCTGGTGTTCCATGTTGTATCCAGAATCCAAATTAAAATTTAGGTATCGCCAAGGCTGCAGACTCAACGTCAAGCAGTCTGTTGAGAATTAGCGTCTCCATAATTTGGCACAGAGAGGAGAGAAGGTTGATTGGTCTATACGATTCCACCTCTGTTGGATTCTTTCCTGGTTTCAATATCACAATTATGTTGGCAGACTTCCAGACTTTTGGGAAGTCATGTAACTCATGTAGTAGGTACTGTTAAATATGAGTACTAAGAATGGCATAGCATGATCCGGTAATATCCGAATTGTTCTGTTATCAAGAAGGTGATGACCCGGGGCTGTTTTATTTCTTCAAGAGTAACAGGATTAGTAGGGAGAGACATTTTAAAAGGAGTTTCAAGAGAATTTGCCACCATTTCATTTGCATATCTTCTGCTTTGTCTTGAGATTTCTGTGAGGCTTAAAACGTGAAACTGTTAGTGATTCTCCACAAGGAGTACTTTGCAGAGACATCTGGTGCTGTTTTCTGCAGATCAGTACTTTATCGAGCCGATTAGCCAGTGTTCTGTAAATCTGCAGAATCCTGGGGTCTCCCGTTCGCGCAAATTCGTTTTTGACATTTTGTTTAACTCGAAGAATATCGACTGTTACAAAGGGTATGAGCGACTGAAGGTGTTCTAGCGCGCTGTGATAGTTTCTTGGTGCACTGCTGTTGTTACTGGCGTTGTACTGCTGTTTGTTTCAGCTTTTCCACAAAATTGTCAATAGCGTTGTCAATGCTTTCTGAATTTTCATGTTTAAGGCGTTCAGTTCAGTCACGTGATTTTTAAAAGCCCCAAAACAATTGCCTGAAGCAAATAATCGAGGTTGTCGCTTTTTTAGCTGCATAGTGTGTAGCATAGACAGGAGGGTGGTGTGATCTGATGACAGCTCATGCAGCGTTCGAATTTGGAATCTGTTCATGGCGTACCTGTTGGTTTTGAAGAAATCTAGCTTAAATGGTGCTATCTGGGAGGTAACGGAATAATATTTTGGTTCCCACGTCGATAAAATTTGGTACTGGCAATTCGCGACTACTTCCTGTATCAGCTTTCCTGTACCATAGGTTCTGAGTCGGCCCACCAAGAGTGTTTAGATTTGTAATCTTCGTCCGCAATAAATTTGTTGCCTGGCGTTAGAAGTAGGAATTTATTTTCGGATTTTGTCAATCGCTCATTGGGTGGGAGATACACAGACGCTAACACAGCTGCTACGCCCCCCCTAGCGACGCCCACCCCAGACCAGTTCGAGGATATGATGGAGGTGCTGGGCAGCCATGCGAGAGGGCGCGGCCCGAAGATCATCGCGGGCGACTTCAATGCATGGGCAGAAGAATGGGGCAGCTACTGGGACCTGGTACTGCTAAACGACGGCTGCAAACCAACGTTCAACAACGATAGGGGTTCGTCCTATATCGACATCACCTACACCAGCAGAGGGTTAGTGGCTAACGCGAGCTGGACGGTCCACGACGTTGTAACGCTGAGTGACCACGCACTGATTTCCTTCTTCATCCTACCGAAGGGCACGACTTGGAGGCGGCAGAGAAGATCAGTCGGGCAAGCCTGGGACCCGAGGAAGATGGACGAGGATATGCTGGCATACCAAATTTATTTATTTATTTGCTTTATTTATCCCTTAAAACGATATTTTGGCACTAAAGCTTATGACTTTATATCATATGTTCCAGAGTTTAGCATTAATTTGCTTTTCAACTAAATTATTATTAATTGATTTACATTTAGCTTACATTCTATATATTTATAAGGAAAATGGGGAAAAAACCTTAATTTGAATTTACTAACCTAACTTAAAAAACTAAACTAACTTAAATATTGTTTAACAGTTGAAATTTTAGCAATGCTGTGTATGTTAGAATATCAATTGAGCTATTTCTTTGCATATACATATTTAATTGCTAAGTTTGAAATTACTTGAAATTGTTCTCCTTTGTTGGAGCATGTGCTTAAGTTATTTATTAAATCTATGAGTAGAGAATTAATTTCGTCAGCAGAAAAAAGCTCTTGTTTGGTTGGTGGTTCTCTTGGTGATGTAGATTCTTTGACGAGTGCATCTCTGTAGCTGCCATGTGTAAATGAAGGAACTCTCTTAATTAGAGTAGACGAAGAAAGGGGACTTCCAGAGCTCGTACTATTAAGAGTTTTGCTTTTACTCTGTACAGTTATTTGTGTTTCGAGGTTGGTTCTTCTCATTCGCATTGCCGAACGCTTTGAGATCAGGTTGAGATAATACAAACGGCATGGACAAGTCTTATCGGTTGATGGGTGTTCTCCTTTACAATTTGTACATTTTATGTTGCTTGTATTCGTACATGAAGCTGTTGTGTGGGATCCGGCACAGTGTGCACAAGAGGTTTTGACTGAGCAATTGTTTGACCCATGTCCAAACATTTGACAGTTGTAACATTGTGTTATTTTGTTTTCATTTTTTACCTTGTGATCCCATCGTACTTTCATGTGGTTAATATACTTGAAATTGTTACGCAGTTGTTGTACTGTTACACTTTTGTTTACAAAGTAAACAATGTACAGTAACAGGTCGTAATTCGATTTTACTCTTTTTTCAACCATTTTAACTTCGGTGCATTGCAATCCCAGATTAATTAGAAATGACTTCACAACGTCGGTTGGAAGCCTATCCAATCCAGATAGGACGGCCTTGTATGGTTTTGTAGATTTAGTATCATAGGTGTAGAACTCCCACTTAAGTTCCTTGAGTTTTGTTGAAAGCTGTACAAACTTCTCCATGCTTTCCACAAATATTTTAATGCCAATGGAGATTGTTTGCAAATAATATTTTTCAATACCAAGAGTAGACATGATTTCATGAACTGATTTTGTATTTTGTTTGATTAGAGTTATAGGAGGTGGTTTGATTATCACTTCATCGTGTGCTTCGGTTTCACACATATCAATATTGTCATTGTCTAGAGTTTGTAGAGGGCGATAATAGTTTTCATATTGACTGGAGTCAGAATCTGCCCCTTTAATATTTTTCTTTTTTAAGTTTTTCATTTTATCAGTGGCAGATGCCAAAGCATCGCCGTTCAAAAGTTTTAGTCGCTTAATTATGAGTAAATAGGTGCAATGAGAGAAAGAAAAGAACTGATTGAAAGAACTGATAAGAACTTCACCACGTAGGCGGATAAACAATCGATGGCATACCAAATCGACTCACTTCGGATCACAAATGGACACGCAGATTCAATGGCGGCCGACCTCATGAAGATGCTTGAGGCAACGTGTGATGCAACCATGCCAAGGAGGAAAAAAGAGCAGCGTAAGCCCCCAGTGTACTGGTGGAGCGCCAACTTAAGCAAGCTAGGCTCGGAATGCCTAAGGGCAAGGAGAAGGGCGCAACGAGCCAGAGGCAGCACCCAGCACGCAGAACTCATGGAGGCCTTCAGAAGCAAACGCTCAGAGTTTAAGCACGGCATATTGGCAGCCAAAGCGGGGGCCTATAAGGAACTGCTAGAGACCGTGGATAGAGAGCCCTGGGGACTCGCCTACAAACTCGTAGCTAACAAGCTAAAGAAGAGAGAGGCTACTCCAACTGACCCGGATGTTCTGGCTAGCATAGTAGCAGAACTATTCCCAAGGCAGACCACGCTATGGCGGCCAACAGCTTTAGCTCCCCCCCCTTTTTGAGTTCCCGAGCATTACAGACCTCGAAGTTGTGGAGGCAGCCAAGCGAATCAAGCCCACCAAAGCTTCTGGCCTGGATGGAATTCCTGGAGCAGTCGTCAAGGCAGCGGCGTTAACTAGATCCGATATATTCAGGGAAACCTTCCAGCAGTGTCTCTTGGACGGGGTCTTTCCGACGAGGTGGAAAAGCCAAAAACTAGTTCTGCTGCCGAAAGGCAAGGGATCAGCACACGCCGCAACTAGCTACCGCCCGCTGTGCCTACTGAACATCGTGGGCAAGCTATTCGAGCGCATCCTATATGCTCGAATAGAGGCAATCACCGAGAGCAGCAACGGCCTAGGTACGCAGCAGCACGGATTTTGGAAAGGCACGAGCACTCTGGACGCACTTATGGCGGTGAGAAACATCGCCGAGAACGATCTCGATGGTGATAGATGGCTGGGTGGAAGGAAAGAGTACTGCGCAATCGTCACGTTGGACGTGAAGAACGCCTCCAACACCGCCAGATGGCCAGTAATCCTCAGCGCCATGCATAGGATGGGTATCCCGGAGTACCTCAGGATCGTCGTTGGAAGCTACTTCACGGATCGTGTCCTCTGGTACGACACGGACGCCGACCTGAGATACTACAGTGTTTCTGCAGGAGCCCCTCAAGGATCTATGCTTGGACCAATCCTGTGGAACATTATGTATGATGGAATCCTGGACATCAACAAGCCCTTAGGATCTGAGCTACATTGCTTTGCGGACGATGTGGCAATAACTGCAGTGGCCAAGACGATAGCAGCCCTCGAAGATAAGTGCAACGCGACTATTACTATGGCCACCGACTGGCTAGAGAAAGCCGGCCTAACAATTGCGGCGCACAAAACCGAGGCTGTCCTATTAAGCAGCAGGAACAAGGTGGAAAGAATGCTGATCACGGTCAACGGGACACAGGTGGCATCACAAGACTCCTTAAAATACCTGGGAGTAATGATAGACCACAGGCTAGCTTTTAAGGACCATGCTAGCTACGCAAGTAGGAAAGCAGCAATAACAACTGCGTCCTTGTCCAGGCTCATGCCCAATATAGGAGGTCCAAATTACCCGGCAAGGAAACTACTGGTGGCGGTAGCCAAGGCAACGCTGCTCTATGCTGCACCAATATGGAGCAACGCCACCAAGAAAGGCACTTACTTGAAAGGAGCACGCGCGGCGGTATGGTCTATGGCCCTTAGGCTCATCAGAGGCTTCAGGACCATATCCAGAGACGCAGCACTAGCACTGGCAGGCTTGCCGCTAATCGACCTGGAGATAAAGGCTATTTGTCAGGTCCGAGAAGGTGCTACCCGGCTGGAGGCTCACGAGCGACTGATGGGAGAGTGGCAGACCAGATGGATAACATCGCAACGGGGGAGGTGGACCTACCAACTCATCCCCGATTTAACGGCGTGGGCCAACTGCCGCCACAATAAACTGGACTACCACCTCACCCAGTTCCTCACGGACCATGGTTGCTTTCGGGCGTACCTACTCCGGTTCCACCACGTAGAGGCAGCTTAATGCCTCCACTGCCCCGATGCTGAGGAAACAGCAGAGCATGTACTCATGCACTGCTCCAGGTTTACGGAGAAGAGGGTGCAGCTAAGGGCACTGATTGGTGCCCCGCTCAGCCCTAGCGGCTTGATCGCGGCCATGATGGAGAACAGCGACTCGTGCGAGCGGGGACATAACATCATCAGGGATATGATGAAGCGGGTCCGAGCCGACGAGATGACCAACAGAGCTGAAGGCTAATACAGGCGACGTACATCTATACGGAGGCAGGAGGAAAACTACCCAGCGAAACCAGGGATGAAGGACGTGCGCCTCTAGGCCATATAACAAGGAAGGGAGAAATAACTTGACTGGCAGTCCCGGTGAGCTTGTAAAGGACAGAAGAGCATACGGAGGTTTTTGTTTTTAGTACGTAGGCACAATCTATACTAGGACTGTTATGAATCGTGCATGCCACCTATTTCCTACCGTAAGGCATAATAAAAAAAAAAAAAAAAAAAAAGAGGTTGGAGACTTCAATGACTTTTTGTAAGCTTTGGAAGATTTTAATTTTCCTACCGTAAGGCATAATAAAAAAAAAAAAAAAAAAAAAAAGATGTATCGAGGTTGGAGACTTCAATGACTTTTTGTAAGCTCTAGATTTCCTATTTTTAAGGAGAGAGAGAGGTGCTTATTAAACCATGAAGGTTTGGAAGTTGATGGAGTCAATGTTTCAGGGACAGACTTCAGGACTTCAGGAGAGTCAATAATAAGCGAAACTATGAGTGTTGGATGGTGACAGTCCTCAGGAGTGGATAAGGGAGGAAACCTTGCTATTATGGCAGGGGAGGTAATATTAGAGAAAATGAGGTCAAGCTAGCTGGCACGGGAGTTCCGTATAGGTTTAAGTTGGAAAACGGCAGAGTCGGCTAAGCCATAAAGGAAGTCATTTTGGTTAGTGGGTAAAAGCGAGTAAAAGCATGAAATGAGGGGCAGATTGGAATCCCCTATATCCAGAATAAGATCAGCGTCATTTAGATGAGACAAAACTGATTTAATGGCAGTTAAGTGGTGCATATAAATGATTGCTTCACACAGAGGGGGAATGTGGTAACAAGTAATAAAAGGACTCAGAATGAATTTTAACGGCTAAAAATTCAGTTCCGAAAGGATTAGTAATAGTGATACGTTCCACTGAGTAAATGTTATTTACGGCAATCAGAACGCCACCTCCAAAGGTTGGGCGATCTTCCCGAAAGACAGTGTACTTCGATACCAAAATTTCATTGTTTACAGAGTTTAGCCAGGTTTATGTTAGCACAATAGCATCAAAGTCAAAGGAAGCACTATTAGTAAAGAATAGGTTCAGTTTTCCAAGAATACTGCGAACGTTTTGGTAGGAACAAGAAAACATCACATTCATTGAAAAATCGTTCATAAAAAAGAAACATTTTTTTCGGTTTTAAATTGAAGTATTTTTCGGAATTTTGTGTTTTGTTATTCCCGCACTTGGGACTTGGTGGATTGCGCATTTTACGGGCCGGGTAGGGTTGCCAAGAGCGGAGTCCCACTGTGTCCGCTGCCTCTTCGCTTCCATTGCTGCTGTGACTAATTATCTGCATAGACGTTATAGAACGCCAACCTAGAGTATGGACTGGCAGGCCCCGCCGCGTGCCATCAAGCTCGGCAAAACAATGCCCTGCAAGAAGGCCCTCAAAGCAAGGAAGTGCAGTTCGAGTCGAGACTCAAGCTGGAGCTCTTCTTTCTTGGATCCCAGCGAGATCAAGCGCAAGCCCTCGCGTAATAGGCAAGGAAAGAAGCCAGACGTCGCACCTAGCACCAGCGCAGCTCTGCGCAGCAAGCTGGCAAACAACCCCTTTGCCCTTCTCTCAAGCAAAGAAGATGACGATGAACATGACGAACCCGAAACTGCATCAGAGGCAGTGGCATCTAAAACAGCAAAGAAACCAATCCCGATCCCGAAGACCCTCAAACCTCCCCCGATCTACATCCCAGTCGTGACTGACATTACAGTGGTTGTCAAAATGATAACGACTCTAGTCGGAACTAAAATGAATTTCTCGTATAAAACGGAAAGAAGTAATAACGTACGCGTAATGATGCCAGACAAGGAGTCCTACACAGCCCTACGCCAGCACCTCGTGGCCGTAACAAAATACACCGCACCTTCCAACCAAAGGACGAGAGAGCTTACAGGGCGGTCATCGAGGGACTTCACCACTGAACGGGCCAGACAGAAATTAAAGAAGAACTCCACAAATACGGCCATACTGTGGGGGATCTGCACAACCCCATTGGCAATCCAAACAACCAATGGAATCTTTTTTGTTAATCTAGAACCAGCGAGCAACAACACAGAGGTTTTCAAAATAAAGAGGATTTGCAGGTCAATCGTCACCGTAGAGCCCCCACTGAAGTTCAACGATGTTCCACAAAGTTTCAGATGCCAAGGGTTCGGACACACCCAGCGCTACTGCTTCCTGGAACACCGCTGCGTCAAATGTGGTGGTTCTCACGACTCTAGATCATGCTCTAAAAAAGATGACGAGAAAGCATGCTGTTTACATTGCTAAGCTGATCACCCTGCGTCGTTCAGAGTATGCCCTGCCTACAAAAAGGCAAAGGCGCAGCAATCTCCTAAAGCCAGACTCGTTGAGAGTAGCAACAAACCACCTCTTATCCAGATACCAACTATCATCAATGGTTCGAGTAACAGGGACGCACTTCAAGGAAACCAAGTGAAACAGCCAACGAATCCCCAACAAACCCCTCAAACCACTCCCGAAGCCCCACAACCCAACCAGCTTGAAACGATGCTTGCCCGCATGGAAGGATCGATTGAGAGGATGATGGAAAAGTTGATCTCGCAGATGTTCTCGCAGATGATGCAGTTTATAGCTCCCATCCTCAACAGAAAGTAATGCAAATAAGCCTTAATATGGTTTTTTGGAACGCAAACGGCCTGCAGAGGAACAAAGCCGAAGTAGAGCATCTCATCAAAACAGACAATATCAAAGTTCTTCTAGTTTCGGAATCCCACTTTTGTCCCAGATCCTACTTTAAAATTAGCGGGTACGAACTGTTACCTGCCAACCATACATCCGGCAGAGCACGCGGAGGAGCAGCTATGCTCATCAGGAGTGACATTCAGTACACGGAACTTCCCGCGTTTCAGGAGGAATGGGCTCAGTGCGCCGTGACCAGGATTTCTAGCCCACAGGGAGATATCACCATTGGTGCGGTTTACTTCCCACCCAGACACTCGATAACCGAGATCCCACACAAACAACACCAAAGGCAAAACGCTCTATAAGTCCCTGCAGCGCAAAAGTCGGGACTTCCATTTCACTGGAGAGCCCACACACATCCATCCTACGGCAGGACTCGTTTCATAAATTCCTTGAGGAGCTGGAACCTGGAGACCCGCAGCATAACCAGTGGAATGTCACGAGGCACATAAAAACACCTGCGAAGAAGTTATCACCCGTGCGCAAAGTGGACGGTTCCTGGTGTCGGACTGAGGTCGAAAGAGCAGAAGCCTTTGCTGACCATCTACATAGTGCATTCTCACCGTTCGACAGATGCACTGGCGAAGAGAGAGCTGCAACCATAAGGTTCGTAGACAGCCCAAGTGCTCCTGGCCCGCCAATACAGCCCGTCGAACCAGAGGAGATTGCGCAGGAGATCGCCTCCCCAAAAAATGGCAAGTCACCGGGTCCTGAACATATCGATGCAACAGCACTGAAAATGTTGCCCCTAATCTGTTCCCAAAGGCTGGCCAACATATTCAACAGCTGTCTCCGTCTAGGGTACTTCGCTAAAGAGTGGAAACGAGCGGAAGTAATTGTCCTTCTCAAGCCTGGGAAACCTGAAGCCAACCTAGCATCATATCGTCCGATTAGTTTGCTGGCAATCTTATCTGAAATACTTGAAATAGTATTTTTGCGTAGAGTACTGCCAGTATTGGACGAGGCCGGACTGATCCCTGATCACCAGTTTGGCTTCAGACGCCTTCATGGAACACCTGAGCAATGCCACCAGATTGTTGAGAGCATACTTGAGGCCTTCGAAAAGAATAAGTACTACTGCGCCGTTATGCTGGATGTCAAACAGGCGTTTGACAGAGTCTGGCACCCTGGACTCCTTTTCAAAATTAAATCCCACCTCCCAAGTTCCCATTTCGCCTTTCTCAAGTCATACACAGAGGGAAGAGAATTCCGAGTGAGATGCGGATCATCAATCAGCACGCCTAGGCCCATAAGAGCAGGAGTACCACAAGGCAGTGTTCTTGGACCCATCTTGTACACACTCTACACAGCGGACCTCACCATCACCCTCTTCCGGAATCTCACAGTGGCCACATATGCCGATAACACCGACTTCCTAGCCTCCGCCACAGATCCTCAGGAAGCATCAGTCATCATCCAGAGGCAACTGAATGCCCTCTATCCATGGCTGAAACGATGGAACATCGTGGTCAACGCGGAGAAATCGTCACAAACAACATTCGCTCTACGCAGGGGAAACGGGGAAACCATCCCAACGAATAACACTCCCAAATATCTAGGGCTGACCCTGGACCGCAGGCTCACATGGCGTCTACACCTAATCAACAAGCGCAACCAGGCCAACCTACGACTTAAGCAACTGCACTGGCACCTGGGGAGAAGGTCCAAGCTCAAAGAAAAATTCAAGCTGCTTATTTACAAGGTGGTGCTAAAGCCAATCTGGACGTATGGGATACATTTGTGGGGCACGGCAAGCTGTTCTAACCGCATCAAAATCCAGCGGTTTCAGAATAAATGCCTGAGAACAGTTTCGAACGCCCATCCATACCACGAAAACTCAATAATCCATAAAGAGCTTGGAATTAGATTTGTAGCATAGGAAATCACCCGTCTCAGCGAAGGATACATAAAAAGACTGGACAACCACCCCAACCACCTGGCCATCAACCTCCTAAATAATAGGCAATCCCTAAGACGCCTGAAAAGGAAACACCCGCTTGACCTCCCCAACCAATAGACACCTAAGTCAACCTCATAAGATATACATTCCATGTACCTCCCTTAAGTCAAGGTTTCCCCCAAACCATTTAATGATTGTCCACTCGGATAGATTTTAAATACAAATTAAGAATGTTATAAAAAAAAAAAAAATAAAAATTGTGGGGGGAAATTTTTCGACAATTTTTCGGCAGCTTATTCTCTTGTTTCTCCATTAGATTGAACTACGTGATAGTTCGAAAGTGGTTCTAATTCTAAGTAATTCAAATCTATTAATTTATCAGTACTTTTTGTATTTAATATTCGAACCAAAATATTCTGTGATGTTGAAATGGAATTAGCTATATAAATGCCTGTTTGTATTTCTTGATTTGGGATCAACATATTTGTAATTGAAGTTGTCAATTGTCAATTGAATTAGATGAGTAGGTTGACTGAAAAAATGATGCAAATAGATTAGCAATGCCGAGATGCGAAGAGTCGGAAGTAATATTATACGAGTAGGAAGGGGGAAAAAGATTGGATTTGCATTTACAGTTTACAAAAGAGTAAAAAGAGCTTGGATCGTTGCGAAAATTGAGTTTGCATTTAGAAATATAATTTTTATATAGTTGATTGTTAAGGTCAACAAACTGGTTGCGGATTAGAAGGTAATTAGAAAGATGTATCGAGGTTGGAGACTTTAATGACTTTTTGTAAGTTTTAGATTTCCTATTTTTTAGGAGAGAGGTGCTTATTAAACCATGGAGGTTAAGACGTTGATGGAGTTAACGTTTCAGGGACAGATTTATTTATGGCGTTATGAATTACTTCATAAAAAGAGTCTGTAGCTTCCTTTATATTGCTGAAACTAGAAAGACAACTCCAGTCAATATTAGTCAGATGATTTCTTAGGTCACAATAGTTCGTTTTTTTAAAGCATTTTTGACGAGGCTGCTCGCTGTTACTGGGGGGACTTCAGGAGAGTCAATAATTAGCGAGACTAAGAGTGTTGGGTGGTGAGAGTCCTCAGGAGTAGATAAGGGAGGAAACCTTGCTATTGTGGAGGTAGTATTGGAGAAAATTAGGTCAAGCGACCTGCCACGGGAGTTTCTTATAGGGTTAAGTTGGAAAACGGCAGAGTCGGATAAGCCATAAAGGAAGTCATTTTGGTTAGTGGGTAAAAGCGAGTTATCCTCATCCGAGTTGATCCATTAAATGAGGGGCAGATTGAAATCCCCCATAACTAGAATAAGATCAGCATCATTTTTTAGCAGGGACAAAACTGATTTTATGGCAGTTAAGTGGTGCATATTGCACCACTCAGAGGAGGAATGTAGGAACAGGTGATGAAAAGGTTAAGGGACTCAGAATGAATTTTAACGGCTAAAAATTCAATTCCGAAAGGATTAGTAATAGTAATACGTTCAACTGTGTAAATGTTGTTTACGGCAATCAGAACGCCACTTCCAAAGGTTGGGCGATCTTCCCGAAAGACAGTGTACTTCGATACAAAAATTTCATTGTCTATGACAGTAGTATGACAGTAGTTTAGCCAGGTTTCAGTTAGGACGATAGCATCGAAGTCAAAGGAAGAACTGTTAGTATAAAGTAAGTTCAGTTTTTCAAGAATACTGCGAACGTTTTGGTAGCAACAAGAAAAGATCTTGTTGACTAGTTTTTTTAAATAGTAACTCGACTGGAACCTTGAGAATCTCTGCTCAAGAATTCATGAACAATACTGTGTTCGGGCCAGGTAGCAGGGTCTGAAGCTTTGGCAAGGGCAGCATCTGGTAAAGTTATTTTAAATGGGGATATGCTACGTTTATGTTTGAATTAAATTTGGTCACAAAAACTTCTGAGGCTGCTATACTTAGATTATTTTCAAGGTGACACCCAACGTCATCTGCAGTGGTGTCAGGCATAAGCCGCGATACAAAGATATGTTTACAGGGAGCCACAGCTCTCAGCGTAAGTCCAGAAGATCGCAATTCAGATGGTACACCTGTCAATGGCTTTGATTATTTTACCACGGGTTGGCGGGTTGGTGCGGTGGCAGGCAGGCGTAGTGATGGAGCAGCAGGCTGGCTTGGTGATATGACGGTTGAAGATTTGTCAAGCATGGGGCCAGGTGGAAGATTCTTACTAGCAGGTTCCAGCGGATCAACTTTTGAAGTGGAAAGATCCGGTGTCTGAAGAGCTAGGCTGGCTGGCTGTTCGCCAGGTGCAACTATAACATAACTTACTGGCAAATGTGTAGCTGGAGTGGTACATATATTCATTTGCTGTTTATTGTAAGGAATTTTCCAGCGTGGTGATTCGCTTAGTAGTTTAAGGCCCAGAAATAGAGATTAAAGGTTGAGAAACTGTTCATTTAATGAGGTAAATTGTTCCCGAACCTCCCGGAAACCATTTCGAGCTTTGCTATCTCTCGACGGGCCAAACAGAACCAGGTCAAACCGATGCCTTTGCCCAAGAGATCACCAAGTCGGCCATAATGACCGACACCAGCGCATTTCATGTGCCAGCAATTGTCGCATAGCCAGCAAGTTACATAGCAGTCGCCGGTAATAGCGCCTCCAAATTTGCATCTCTTTGAGGTACAAGCTAAAGACATTTTGGCAATAAAGGAAAGAATGCGTTCAAAAACAGATAGTCCAACTAATATACGATGAAGACAGTGATCCAACGACAGTAACGTGGTAGTGGTTTCGGCGAAGATCAGGTGCAGCAGTAATTCAGACGGAGATGAAGAAGCTCCACAAAAGGAGAGTGTGATAAAAAGCGGTTGTAACAAAGCAAAGCAACAATTTTTGATTACTTTGTTATTGTTCGCAAATCACAGTTTTATCGCGTTAAAAATAAACGAAGAATATACGTTTAAAGTAAAACTTTCCAGGTGTTCTTCAGTTTTGGACAACTTTCGCGGTACTGCAGGTTGATTAAATCAATTAAGAGCTGATAACAAGATAAGACAATAGGGTTATAGGCCTGTACGATGACGTTACTGAGTGGTCCTTGCCTGCCTTTGGTATCATTATTATGACCGATTTTTTTCATCTCTCCGTATAGTACCCGAGTTTTGTGATATCGTTAAAAAGCAAGGAAATAGTCCATTCAGTAGAGTATGGAAGCTCGATAATCATCTTTGGAGTTATTAGATCACATTCTGGGACTTTTTTGGATTTAGTTTATCCTTGATGATTTCATTCACTTGACTTTCGATTGGCTTATGTGGTGCTTGGTCGTCGCCTGTTACCGTGGGTAATACAAAGGAGCTTGTAGCAGGGTTCAAGTGGAACACACGTTGAAGGTTTGTTGCAAATGAGGTAGCTATATCTTTATCGCTGCGGGCGCAACAACCAGTGATATTCTTTAATGGTGATATCGTTTCTGCCGGTGTGGTTAAAGTGGGATGGGCTTTCCAAAGTGAATTTTTGCTGCCTGAAATTTGGAGTTGCTTTATATGGGGAAGTTGGGCTTTTTTAGCTTCTTTGTTCAGCGCATTGGAGAGGTTTCGTGAGGCAATTTTGAATCTTTGATTTGCGATTGGCGATCTATGAGCTTGCCACTCCCGTCGCATACGTCGTTTTTCAAGAACGAGCCGCTCGATGTCTGTGTTTGCCATCCGGGGTCTGCTAGGTGCGCTCTCTATTTGAGGTGTTGGGATTCTGGTGGCTGTAATAAGACACTCTCCAGGGTATTTGCTGGCTAAGCTTTGATGCCGAGATAGAATCAGTCTCGGCATCAAAGCTTAGCCTTGGGTTCAGATCAATGTGTGAACTTATGTATTTTCTGTATTTGACCCAGTTTGTTCTCTTTGGCGTTGGGGAAGGTTGCGATTTAAGAGGACTGGCGAGTGGTCAGATGATCCGGTAGAGATTCGGCACTGCTGTCGGGTTTCGGGGGATACTTTTAGTTATAGCAAAGTCCATCAAGTCAGAAATTTTGTTCGGGTCGGTAGGCCAGTTTGATAATCTGCCTAAAGAGACGTAGTCAAGCTTTCTGTTTGCCTTTATGATGGCGTTATACAACTGTTTCCCTTTAGGGGTGACGAGGCGTGATACCCAGTGGGTGTGTTTGGCGTTGTAGTCACCTGCAGCAATGATGTGGTCCCCTAGGGTGTGGAAGAAGTCCAGAAATTGTTCTTCGGAAATATTGAAACGAAGGGGACAATATACCGCTGCGAGGGTAAGATCCGCTTCCTAGTTGTACATTTATGAATGTGGCCTGCAAGTAGTTTTTTCCAAACTCGCTATGGTAGTGGTGTTTCATGCGGTTCCTAATCAGGATACCGGTCCCGCCATGTGCTTTTCCATCTGGATGATTTGTTCCGAAGAACAAAAAGCCACTTATTTGAAAGTTTTACTTTCGAAGTGAAATGTGTTTCTGATAGTAGCAGGACGTCAATATGATTGTCATGCATTGAGTTATCTCAAGTTTATGCCGTGAAACGCCGTTGGCGTTCCACAATGATATTCATAGAGCAGCCATTGATTATTTGGAGTTTTGGGGTACAAGCATCTTCATGAGGATATTTTAGTTCTACATAAGGTCTTGCATGGAAGTCCTCATGAAGGACATGAATTCGATCATCTGCTGCTGCTTTGATGCAACATCAAAGTTTCAAAGCTACTTTGTTGTTGCGTCGATGATGGGGGATTCGGTGTCGGATTCGGGCAGCATGCAGAGTTTTGGTCGTAGAGCTTGGTGCTGTTAGTCCCGGTTTTAGGACGTTTGCGAAGGTCACATTTTGGAAGGTGGTCGCAGGACCAAATGAGGACCTCTTTGCCGTTGCGAAAAAGACTTCTGGGGATATTTTTGATTGTATAGGGGTATTCTGTGCATTATGGAGGCAACATGCATTTGTTTGTCGTGCAATGAGCCGAGTCATGAAGCTCTCCACAGACGACAAAAACTGAACGCAATGTGCAGTATGCTCTTGTATGGCCATATTCTATGGCCTTATTCTTTGCGCTTCTTCTTGGTTCTTCTACAGTAATTCTACGATGCAGAAGGAACTGTGTCTTGCAAATGGAATGCTCTTAATTTTTCCTGATAGCTTTAGTGTCAGGTTCCAGCTCGAGTTTAAATAGTGGTTGCGGTTTCCTGCCTTTGCTCAGGATGTTAAAAACAGTTTTCGCCTTGATACCCTTTATAGTTTAGTGCCAGCTTGATCTTTGAGGGCTCTATACCCTTGAGAACGACTAGACGACCCTTACTACTTTTTAGTTGGTACGTGTAGTAGTTTTTGTTATTTTTGCTTAAGAAGTGTGTAAGAGTCCTAGAGTTCTCTGCAGTTTTTACTTAAACCTTTTTTTGGGGTATTATGTGGAAATTGTCTTTTCCAACTAGTTCAATTATATGAGAGACTACCAGATTATTCGAGCTTTTCTGTCGGATGTATATAGATGGGGACTTTGGCTTCTTTTTGTCCCCTTCGTCAGTGCTGCGGGGTGGATCCAAATCAATATCTGTCAGTATTCCAAATCTGTTGGACTCCGTGGTCCTACCCAATTTGCATTGTTTTTGGCATTGTTGCTGACTCAGAAGAAACGAGCGTTGCAGTAGCCACCGTGCGTACGGTTGATACCGTTGCAGTATTTGTTGTTGCGAGTTCAGTGGGTAATGAGGTCGAAGTTTTAGTTTCCGTGGGAGAGGTCAGTTCTCTTTGGCACATCGTTGCGATTGCCGGTGAGCAAGAACGAGCTCTCTTGTTTGTTGCTGGCATTGTTTTTGAGCAAGAACGAGCTCTCTCGTTCGTTGTTGGCTTGAGTTCATGGTTTATAGTCGGGTTGGGGGTGATTGACCATGGCCGATCAACGTTTGCATTTACTTCGTGCACTTCCGCGGCTTCCGAAGACGCATATCAGAAATACGCGTTGTTTTGTATCGATGAGAGACTACGTTTGTCTTTCTCTTGTTAACGTTGAGCACAAATATCGTTTTGACTGATTGTGAAAGTTCGTGGCTCAGTTTTTTTTTGTTAATTTTCTTTGAAATATAATAGTTGTTCAAAATTTGGGAGTTTGCACAACTATTTTAATAAGCGATTATACATCACAATGGGCGTCTCTTTGCTAATTTTTTGTGGTCAATTTTTGGTGGTTATTCACTTTTCACTTGGAGTATTTTGTATATTTTCGGAGCACAGAAAATAAACACGTCCGCACTGTTCGAGTATCGAATGCGAATCAGCCGCAATTTACGCACGAATATTTGACACTGTTGCACTCCGGGGAGCCAGTTGCATGTGAGCCTGCACAAATTGCCGCAAATTGAATCTTGGATACATATCAAACACTGTAGCACTTCCTTCCTGCGACAAGCGCGCTCAATGGTGACTTCGTGTCTACCAAGGTTCTTAACCTTTAAAACAGGAGAATTTGGAGCTTGTTTGAGATTAACATAAAACAGATTTTGTCTGAGGTTAATACTCGCTTCATCGTCATCATCGCATATTTGTTCGTTATGCCAGTTTTTGCTTCGTAGCCGAGATCATCAAATGCTAGCCTAATTTGCTCTTTGGAAACGTTGGCATGAATTTCTTTCAGTACAAGCGTGTAAGACTTGTCTTCTTTAAGTTGATGATGCCAAAACTTGCAATTGACCGTAGACTAAACATTTCACCCACTGGTAGACTAAGCATTTATTTCCTAAGTCCTCACCCCATTGTCACGTTCCCACGCTCATAGCTCGGACTCGCCAAACTCGTATCTTGTATCCAAGAGCAAACGCACTTGAATCCTAGAGTAAATCAAAGTCAAGAACTCCAAAGCTCTCTCCAAATTCTTTTAGGACTCTAAATTCAAAGTCCATATCCAAAAAGCTTGAGACCGAGGCTTGATCGTAAATCAATCCAGATCAATAAGTTTAGTTCAGTTTGAGACCTAAATTAATTCGGTCGGTGTTCTTCAACATAAATAAATTGTAAAAGTAAAATTCGGTAAAATAAAATTATATTTTTTTTTTACTTACGAATAAAGCAAGTATTTAATTGGCGCAGTCGGTAGGATCAACTAATTAAAGAGTCCTTTAATACGGTACTGGTTAAGTTAAGGATATGCTATATGACTAGCTATCCTAAACCAGCGAATTAAAAGCAGCGATTCTAAAATTGTGATTCGCAGAAGAATCTACGTGCAAGTAGTATTCAAAATAAAAAATCCGTGTGGTCAGAAACAATCTGCAAATCAAAAAAAATCCGTGTGGTCGGAAAAAAATTTTAAATTAAATTTTTAATTTCGGAGATTTAACAAGAACCCAAAATCCATTAACACTTAAATTCTGTACATCGAATAATTACAAAAACACAATAATGGCAAGCCCTCCGCAACTCTCTGAGATTCATTTGAACCAAGTATTGGCTCAAATAAAGGAACTGCATTATTATGATGGCACACCTGGCAAACTATCTGGATTCATCAGTCAAGTTGAGCAACTACTTAGCTTATACTCTACTCAGGACGCTCGACAAGCTCATATTATCTATGGAGCAGTAAGACGGGTACTTGTGGACTCAGCATTGGAAGCCGTTATCCAGGCTAACGCAACAACATGTATGGATATGAGAGCAGCACTAGCTATATCCTTCAAGGATCACAGGCCTTACGTGACTCTGGTGAAGCAGCTGGAAGAAACACCATAGCCTGGTAGTTTATCGAAATTCTTGAAGTGGAATATGGGAACATTTAGGACAAACTTGAATTAGAGGTTGACCCTGTCAGTAAATCTAACTATACAGAAATGCTGAAAAGAACCATCAAAGCAACAATTGATAGAAAATTGCCAAATAGAATGTACACGTCGTTAAAGCGTATGGATATTGACACTATCCCAAAGTTAAATCAAGCTACAATGGAGCTTGGAATTTATGATTCAGCAAATCGGAAGGGCAGAAGAGAAAGAATAGGGGTAGTGGAAATCAAAGAAATAACCAAAGATACTATAACAATAGACACCATAATTATAGTAACTATTATCCCTCAACAAGCCAAAATTTTAACACTCCAACCCAGAATCCGAACCCAAATATTAATTAAACCCAAAACTTGACTAGTCCTATTCCTGCTAATCTTTTTTTTTTTTTTTTCCAATGTTTTTTCTTATTTATTGAATCTTCCCTTTTACTTAAGAGTCTAACAATAAGTTTTCAAATCTTATTCTAAGCTAACTAAATATCATTTTATGAAATGATTCGTGCTGTGTGGCCTAACAAATTTAACGCTGGGCTGGTTGGTCGTTCCGGTGCAGTCGGCTTTGACTGCATACTCGAGTAAGTTTTCTTGCAAGAGGATTTGGATGTGAGGCTAGTTTTTCATTATATTTAACTTTTTTCTCAGCTATTGTCTCAATGACAAGTTTTATTTGTAAGTCCCTGTGTATATTCTCGTTCCGGAGATACCATGGAGCTCCAGTAATGATTCTCAGGATCCTAGACTGTGCACGCTGGACTATGTCGATGTTGCTTCTCGATGCGTTGCCCCATAGCTCGGAGCCATAGGTCCATATGGGTTTTAAGACGGAGTTATAAAGGAGGACTTTGTACTCCAAGCTTAGGGGAGAGCGGATGTTTATAAGCCAGTGTAGATTCCGTGATTTTAGTCTGAGGTGCGTCGTCTTGGCCTCTATGTGTTTCCGCCAGGTGAGCCGCTTGTCCAGATGAATGCCTAGGTATGTAACGTTATCGGCTTGTGGGATGCGCGTGTGGTTCATTACCAAGGGCGGGCAGCTTTGTTTGTTTAGGGTAAATGTTACCTGTTTGCACTTTTCTTCGTTTACTCGTATGCGCCAATCTGCAAGCCAATGTTCTACACAAGTTAGATGGCGTGCTAGCTGCATCGTAGCTTTTACTGGGCATCTGGATCGACTTAGAATTGCAGTGTCATCAGCGAATGTGGATATCGTTAGCTGGTCGTTTGTTGGGATGTCCGCCGTGTATAGGGTGTATAGAATTGGGCCCAGAACACTTCCTTGAGGCACTCCGGCTTCTATAATACAATCGTTTGAAGTGCTTGAACTGCATCTAACCGCAAACACTCTTTTATATAGATAAGACTTTAGAAGCTTATGTATGTTTTGAGGCAGCAGTTTGATTATTTTAAACATAAGTCCATCCAGCCATACTCTATCGAATGCTTGTGCAACGTCTAAGAATAGAGCTGTGCAATATTCTCGATGTTCAAAGGCAGTGCGAATTTCGGTTGTGATGCGGTTGACCTGTTCGATGGCTCCGTGTTTTGCCCGAAAACCAAATTGGTGCGATGGGAGTGTGTTGTGTGTTTTGAGGTGGGGGCTGATGCGTAGTAGCAGCACTTTTTCAAATAGCTTGGATAGACAAGTAAGTAAGCTTATTGGCCTGTATGATGATGGCTGTGTTTTGTCTTTCCCAGGCTTAGGGATCATAATAATAACTGATTTCTTCCACTTTTGAGGGAAGTATCCAATTTTAGTAATTGCGTTGAAGAGCAAGCAGATTCGTAGAACTGCACACTTTGGGAGCTCGATGATCATTTTCGAGGTTATTAAGTCGTAGCCAGGCGATTTTCCAGTCTTAAGTTGCTCTTTAATGACTTGCGTTATCTCGCTTGGCCGAAATTCTATAGGATCTTGTGGTGCTAAGTCAGATGCAGTTAAAGGCGGGAGAGTAAATGAGTTAGTGGCTGGATTTGGTTTAAATACTTTTTTAAGATGATCAGCGAAGACGCTTGCTCTGCCCGTGTCACTGCGAGTCCAGCTTCCGGTAGAGTTACGGAGGGGTACAACCGTTTCTGTTGGTGCCTGTAGGTTCCTGTGGCTTTTCCACAACGAGTTCTTTGTGCCTGTGGGCGTGAGATTCTCGATGTACCTTAGTTGTGCGTCCGCTTCTTCTTTCTTAAGCGCATTGGTAAGTCTGCGAGAAGCTGCTTTTAGTCTACTCTTTGCGCCAGGTGATCTGTGCTCCTGCCACTCTCTTCGAAGTCGTCGTTTTTCAAGGACAAGCAGTTCAGTATATCTACTTGTCTTGTTGAACTTTGTGCTGCATACATAATTGTCTTGTGGAGTTGACGCTTTTGCTGCTGCAACGAGTATTGATTCTATGTTATCAGTAAGCTGATCAATGTCTTGTTCGGTTTCCAGGGGGCTAGAAAAGCCGGTATGGGAACAAACATATTTTTTGTACCTCGCCCAGTTGGTCCTGTTGCTTGTGAGCCTATGCGGTCGCTCGATGTGTTGTAGCTGGTACAAGAGATGAAAGAGCACCGGACAGTGATCAGTTGAGAGTTCTGGAAGTGCCTCAGCTGTGATCATGGATTGGGGTATCCTTTTTGTGATGGCAAAGTCGATCAAATCTGGAAGCTTCATGGGATCTGCTGGCCAGTATGTAGGCGCTCCCGGGGAAACATAGTTTAGTTTGCGTTGCGGATTAATGATTGCGTTGTACAGCTGTTTTCCTTTAGGGTTCGCTATCCGAGATCCCCAGTACATGTGCTTGGCATTCCAATCGCCAGCTGCAATAAACCTTTCACCAAACGAGTCAAAAAGTGTTATGAATTCTTCTTCGGAGATTGTGAAGCGAGGTGGGCAATAGACAGCAGCCAGAGTGAGAGCACCGTTGTGGCATTGGAGGTTTATAGAGGAGCATTGTAAGCAGTGTTCTTGCCAATTACCAAGAAAGTGGTGCTTAATTCGCAATCGTATTAGTATGCCAGTGCCTCCATGGGCCTTGCCATCCGGGTGATTCGTAAAATAAAATTTTTATCCTGGTATTTGGAAGTTGTACTTTTCGGTAAGGTGAGTCTCTGAGAGTAGCATAACGTCAATGTTTCTGTCGGCTAAGAACTGAGCGAGTTCTAGCTTGTGCCGCGAAACGCCAATAGCGTTCCAGGTAGCGATTATTAAGGGAGTCATTATCCTGATTTATAGGAAACAAGCATTTCAATAAGGATGTTTTGGTTCCTCATAATCTGTTGCATAGTTTCTTGCATGAAGGTCATGAAGTTGTTCATGCTTTGCTGCATCGAAAGCATAAGCGCTTCAAGGCCAATTGGCTGCTGTTGCATGTTCTGTGTGTTTATTTGGTTGATTTTATGCTGGACGCTGGAGGTGACTGCTGTTGGTACTTGGATCCCTGATTTTAGTACACTTGCAAAGGAAGAGTTTGGTATTGTTCGGTGGCTGGCAGACGAAGGTATGTTAGTTGTAGTCGGTTCCATTTCTTTGTGAATTGTTGGTGTGATACGATTACGAGCTGAATCCACTCGTTTGTTTAGGCGACTCTTGAGTTCCTTGTAAACAATGCATCCTCGCCAGTTGGCTGTGTGTTTTTCGCCACAGTTGCTGCATAACTTAATTGAACTGTCGTTTTTATTCTTAGGACAGTTTACAGTCCTGTGGGCATCGCTGCAAACGACGCAGATGGATTTTAGGGTGCAGTAGGCTTTGGTGTGTCCATATTCTTGGCAGTTGGTGCACTGCACAGGTTGCCTGCGCTTGTGTGGCTCTTCTACGGTTATTCTTCGGTGCAGTAAATACTGTAGCTTATATATAGGATGTACTTCATTTTTGTTGTTTTTCTGACTCGATGGCTCCAGTTCGACTTTAAAGAGTGGCTGCGGCTCTTTGTTCCTGTTGAGGATGTTGATCACCGTTTTGGCGTTGAAGTTCTTCTCCTTTAGTGCCGCGATAATTTCGGATGAGGTCACGGATGACTCTATTCCTTTGATGACAGCCTGCAATCCTTTGGCACTTTTCAGCTGGTAGGTATAGTAACTCTTCCCAGCTTCGTCTAGGTACTTGGTCACTGACCGGTGGCTAGACTCATCCTGAGTCTGCACTTTCGTTTCTTGTATGTTGCCCTTAGTAAGAGGTATAACATGGAACTTGTTCTCTCCAATAATTGCAACTAGTTTGTTAACCAGCGCATTTGAGATTTTCTCACGTATATATATTGGTGGCGGCTTTATCTTCTTCTGCTCCTGTTCCTGCTCTTCACAATCATCCAGTAGTGATTAATGTACTGGTAGTTAAAGAACTTGACACCGTTTGGGATGGGGAGAGGGTGAGAGAGACGCTCTCAATGCGTTTGGGTTCACTTCGTGCAGTCAGAAGCATTGGTGAGCAAGACCGCGATCGTGTGCTTTCTGCAGGTGCTAGGTCATTGACCGGGTGGGTGGTTTGGCACTCGCGGGCGTTAGACACGACGGTGAAGTATGCATTGTTCCGCTGCAAGGAGAGTCGTCGCTCGTCTTGCTCTTTTTGCCGCTGAGCGCGCAATTCGCGTTGGCTCATTTTACAACGATTGATTTGTTTGTTGTCTATTTGTTTTTTTTTTTTTAGTTTTACTTTATTATTCCACACAATTTAACATTGCCAATAGCGTCTCTTTCGCTTTCGATTTGTGTATTTATTTTGTGTTATTAATTATTCGCTTTACTAAAATCAGGTGGTTTTATACGGAGCTCGATGAAAACACGTCTGACTTCGTTGACGACCAATTTGTGATTTTCCTGCTAATCAGAGAGGAAATTATCACACATTCAGAAATGATTTAAATCAAGGTAGGCCGAATAACCCCCTCAATTATCAGCCTTTAAGTTCGAATAATGTGAATAGCAGTAGACGAAAGTATTGTAAATCTAGAAGATACCAAAGCAAAGATTAATTATGAGAATGAGACGGCAACTTTAGGTGCAAGAACTTATAAGTTTATATACGAAGAAAAGAAGGGCGAGACCACATCTAAAAAATCCTTGATTCAGCTACGGTAGAGCAAATCAACAAAAAGAATCAGAAGGTTAAGACCGCACCCAAGTGCCTTAAACCAAAGCTTAAACAAAAGCAACAGAAGGAGGAGACTGCATCAACCAAATGCCTCACTCCAAAACTTACTATTAACACAGTGGACAATGATGTAACACATCTCGATCCCACGTCTATTAATGACGATATAGTCAACTTCGCCATCAACAATGAATTACGCGAATGTAATGAATATAGACTTGAGCATCTAAATGCAGAGGAAGCTGTTTAGTATGTTTAAAGAAGGTCCTATTTGACTATAGAGACATTCAATACAAAGAAGGCGAAAATTTGACCTTCACAAGTAACATTAAACATGTCATCCAGACTCACCATGAAGGTCCAGTCAACCGTAAACCCTACAAATACGCCCAAAGAAGACCAAGAACCAAGAAGTCAACAAACAAATCAAAGAAATGATAGAACAAGGAATCATGCGCAAATCGAAATCCCCGTATTGTTTTCCCATTTGGGTAGTCCCCAAGAAGGCAGACGCCTCTGGGAAACAAAAGTTTAGGTTGGTAGTAAATTACAGGAATCTCGATGATCTATCTATCAAGATTGCTTAGTATACTTAGATGACATTATAATTTACTCCACTTCATTGGAAGAACACATCTTGTCTTTAAGTAAAGTCTTTGGAAAGCTCAGCGATGCCAATTTAAAATTGCAGTTAGACAAATGTGAGTTCATGAAAAAAGAAACCGAATTCTTGGGACATGTTGTAACTACTAATGGCATCAGACCTAATTCAAATAAAACGAATGCAATCACGAATTTTCCATTATCTAAAACACCTAAACAAATTAAATCATTTTTGGGTTTATGTGGGTTCTACAAACGCCTAACCTTCCGTGAACATATTGCCAGAGTCGTCAAAATGTGCAACCTAAAGCGTAACCAACTATTCTGGATGCTAAATAAGAAAAGTAAACTACCTTTAAGATGCAAGCGTCAGATATATCAGCAAATCATCGCACCTACTTGGAGATACGGCATCCAAATTTGGGGAGTGGCGGCTGCGTCCCCCCGAAAACGAGTCCAAACCGTCCAGAATAAAACATTAAGACAAATCACTGGCTGTGAGTGGTTCGTTAGCGGCCAAACGCTTCACAATGACTTAAACCTGAGCCTTGTTGAAGACCAAATCTCGTTTTTCTCAAGCAGATACAACGACCGACTAACTGCCCACCGTAATCGTCTCGCCGGAGATTACAGGGGGCTATTCCAATTCGCAGGCTCAAAAGAAGACATTTTGGGCTGCTTCTAAGATGAATATATTATATACTTGAAACCTCACTATTCGCAATTTGATCTATTCCTACATAATAAGATGAAAACAAATTATAATTTATAATTAAGAGATGATTTACTTAAGACAACATTTAGGTTAAAGCTGTAATTAGAAGTTCCTGAATAATATTAAATAAAGATGTTAATTAAAAAAAAATGTGGGTTCTATCGCAAATTTATCCCCAATTTCGAGAAAATAGTTAAACCTATGACCCTTAAGCTGAAGAAAGGTGCGCTAATCGATACCAAATGCAAAGATTACATGGAGTCATTTGAAAGACTAAAGGTTTTGATAACATCAGATCCGATTTTAATGTATCCTGATTTTTCAAAATCCTTTTCCCTAACAACTGATGCGAGTAACGTTGCCATTGGTGCAGTGCTATCATAAAACCATAAGCCCGTTTGTTATGCCAGCAGAACGCTGAACGAACACGAAATTAACTATGGGACTATTGAAAAAGAATTATTAGCTATAGTTTGGGCAAAAAAAAATTTCAGTTCATATCTATTCGGAAGGCCATTTGAAATATTAAGTGATCACAAACCTTTGGTGTGGCTTAATAATATCAAGGAACCAAACATGAAGTTGCAAAGGTGGAAAATCAAGTTAAATGAATTCGATTACAAGATTAAATATCTTCCTGGCAAAGAAAATTATGTAGCGAATGCTCTTTCCCGCACAAAAATTGAAGAAGCCATGCTTGGTGAGGTTGCCGATAGCGCAAATGCAACGGTACACAGTGCAGCCGAAGACAATTTGAACTACATATCAATAACTGAGTGACCAATCAATTTCTTCTCTAGACAAATAGAGATAGAACAGGGCGATAGTGATACAACAAGTGTTAACCATTTCTTCCAGAAGTTAAAAATCAAAATAACCTACAAAGAAATGACACTTGAACTCGCTAAAAACATTATTAAGGAATATGTGCGCACAAAGAAAAGCGCAATATTCTTCCCTAATGATAGTGACTTTCTGATTTTCCAAAGGGCCTTCACCGAAATCATAAGCCCCAACAATTTCACGAAACTGTTGAGATGTACGGAGAAACTAGTTGATATACTTACTGTATATTTAAGGAATTTAAGGATTTAATCCTAAAGAGGCATAAAGAAGTTCTACATCCGGGTATAGAAAAAACTATTAATTGGTTCAAAAGAAAATACTACTACCCGGATAGTCAAAAGCTAATCCAAAACATTATCAACGAATGTGAGATCTGTAATATAGCGAAAACAGAACATAGAGACATGAAATTAACATACGAAACTACACCAGAAATAATGAATGCCAGAGAAAAATATGTGATAGATTTTTATCTCACAGGAAATCAAATCTTCTTATCATGTATTGATGTCTATTCGAAATTTGCATCACTAGTTGAAGTGAAAAGAAGAGATTGGCTAGAAGCAAAAAGAGCCATCATGAAGATATTCAATGACATGGGAAAACCCCAAGAGATAAAAGCAGACAAAGATTCAGCATTTATGTGCGTAGCATTACAAAATTGGCTTAAATCCGAGGGCGTAAATATTTCTGTTACGACAAGTAAAAATGACGTATCGGATATTGAGAGGTGTCTTAAGAGCGTAAATGAAAAATTGAGAATCATTGGTAGTGAACAAAACATTGAAGATAGATGCACAAGATTTGAAACAATCTTATACGTCTATAATCACAAAACAACACATAACACTCTAAACGATCTCCGGCAGATATCTTTCTATATGCAGGAGCCCAGATTTTAATGTCCAACAAAACAAAATCAACAAAATTGAGCAGCTCAATAAGAAGAGACATGATTTTGAGGTTGACGTAAAATATAGGCAAGCCCCACTTGTAAAAAGTAAAACTACCAATCCATTTAAGAAAACAGGAAGGATTGAACAAGTAGATAATAAACACTTTAAAGAGACAAATCGAGGCAGGAAAATCGTAAATTTAAAAAGCAAAAGAAGATTAATAAGAGCAAATACGATACTTCCAGACCAGTCGAGGAGGAGTAAAGGATACAACATTCCAATAATGCTTATTTGTATGATCTCCCTTATCAACATGGTCCAATGCAGTAATATCAAAGTAAACCCACTCAGTGCGAAAAATGGATACCTTATATTCCAGACAGGAACAGTGGAAATCCCTACAAATTACGACTACCATTCCTTGAGTATAAATATAACAAAGACTATGTTAACATTCGAAAACCTAATAGAAGAAGCAAAGATTTTCTCCAGCGTACCACAGGTGAAGTATTTAGTTGAAAAATTAAAACGAGAAATCAATGGTTTACGAATTATTGGGAGACATAAAAGAGGTCTTTTAAATGTGGTAGGAACGGCATATAAGTATTTATTCGGCACTTTAGACCAAAATGATAAAGATGAGCTAGAAGAAAGCATTAGTAACCTGTCAGGAAAAACCGTACAGAAACATGATTTAGATATGATAATAGACGTAATCAACAGCGGAATTGACGTTGTTAATAAGCTCAGAGTAAAGAATGAAAAGGATCCACAAATAGCGATATTGATTTTCAACTTGAAACAATTTATGGAATATAAAGAAGACATCAAACTAGGAATGAAGTTAACCAGGCTGGGAATCTTAAACCCAAAGTTGTTAAAGCACGACTACTTAAAACAAGTAAAATCGGAGAAAATTTTGAAAATAAAAACGTCAACATGGCTTAAGACAGACACAAAAGAAATCCTAATTATTTCTCATATCCCTAGCGAGATTGCAAACATTCCGATTTTTAAAGTGGTACCTTACCCAGACGAGCATGGATACATTATAACTGAGCATACATTCGCCAAATTCTACATTCATAATAATCAACTGTATCAAAAAGATACAGAAAAGTTAATTTTTGACAAATGTATAGTTGGAATTATTAAACAGGAACCAACTCAGTGTAAATATAGGAAAACTCACAAAAATTTTCAAATAAATTACATAGAACCAAATATTCTGATTACCTGGAATCTACCAGAGACAATAATAAATCAAGTTTGCACTAACAACAAGATTATAGTATCAGGCAACAACATTATGAAAATTATAAATTCTACAACCCAGATTAATGAATTTATAATTTCAAACCATTTAGCAGATTTCACACAGACAGTTTATATCACCAATAACGTCACAAAATTAGAGACTATGGCATATTTGGAAACTTAAGAGATGATACACTCACATGTAAAATACTACAGTGTATTCCAAATTATATCCATCACTATATTTGTCGTTACAATATAAGCTTGACCCTGTATTTAGCGTATAAATTTAAGAATATACCTAAGAAATTAATTGTAAAATATTTTAAGCAAAACGAAGAACACACGAACCATAATATCAATGTAAACGAACAAATTCAACCAGAACACAATATTATGATGTACGCAAATTTAGCTGCATGAGGACAGGCTAAATTCAATGGTTGGGGGGAGTGACATATCCACAGTACCTAAGTACTTAGCACATGCCTACATAAAACACACGCCTACTATATAAGTACACACATAGCATGTATACCACATATACCCTACACTACCCTACACTATTCAAATGTAATAAATAAAACCAATACACCCTATGTTACCTTTTGCTATCCAGTCAATACAAGATAAGAATTAGACTGTCATACGAATCCTCAAGACAAATTGAAAAACCCCAAAGTCCAACAAAGGATGTAAACATTCTCACCCACTGGTAGACTAAACATTTCACCCACTGGTAGACTAAGCATTTATTTCCTAAGTCCTCACCCCATTGTCACGTTCCCACGCTCAAAGCTCGGACTCGCCAAACTCGAAAACAAAAGTATTAGATCGGAAGACCAAATCAAAGAGCACTTGTATCCAAGAGCAAACGCACTTGAATCCTAGATTAAATCAAAGTCAAGAACTCCAAAGCTCTCTCCAAATTCTTTTAGGACTCTAAATTCAAAGTCCATATCCAAAAAGCTCGAGACCGAGGCTTGATCGTAAATCAATCCACATCAAGAAGTTAAGTTCAGTTTGAGACCTAAATTAATTCGGTCGGTGTTCTTCAACATAAATAAATTGTAAAAGTAAAATTCGGTAAAATAAAATTATATTTTTTTTTGTACATACGAATAA
Source organism: Drosophila merina (assembly GCA_035047645.1). Classification (NCBI taxonomy): domain Eukaryota; kingdom Metazoa; phylum Arthropoda; class Insecta; order Diptera; family Drosophilidae; genus Drosophila; species Drosophila merina. Next base: position 670,164 of record JAWNPH010000022.1, on the reverse strand, counting down.
AGCATTTATTTAATTATATATGTATGTACGTTATTTGCCATTTAACTGCAGGGAGTAAAAACGTCGGCTCCGCTTTACTGTAATGTCTTTTTATTATTTATTTTATTTAACAAAATTAAATATAGTATAAAAAATTAAACCAAATTTTAATGAGTACTAGCTACGGGGGCCTTCGACTCGAGACTTATGGGTTATTACTTTATATAATAAACTGATCTTTTTGGACAAATTTGTTATTTTCTGAGATATTTTCACAAGATGGGTTACTTAAACAATTCGAAAGACTATGTGTACCAAATAAAATTGACTGCAATCGACTGCAGGTGTCGGGAATATGGTCAACGGTGAGCTCGTCCCCGCATAGTTGGCATGTTGAATGAAGGTCGCGCATTCCCGTTTCTGTACGTTCGTTGGTGGCTTAAACATGATGCAATTCGGGTTAATAATCTGGTACCTGTGCATGAAGAGTGCCCATTCGGAAAGTTTCTTTTCTTTGAGGTATAGCTGAATTCGACTTTGGATATCCTTGCAGTTAAACGGAGTGAAAAAGATTGATGGTGTAAGTCTCATCTCTTGGGCGGCTTTGTCAGCGAGTTCATTTCTATGGATTCCTTGATGACTGGGAACCCAGAGTAAGGTGATTTTTGTTTGATGAGTTGCGTATAGCGGAAAGAGAGGAGAGGCTGTCTATGCAGATAACAGATTTACCAGCATTTTTGGAGGCGAATTGGCATGCATTGAGAATGGCGAAAGCTTCGGCTGTGAATATGGAGTTGTATGACGGGAGCCTACCTCCTGCAATTATTTTACGGTTGCAGTCAACAGCCGCAAACGTGGTTGCGTCGGTGACTTTAGAACCATCGGTGTTAATCCAGTTTTTCTCACCAAGATCTTCTTGTGCCCTCAAAAAACGTTTTTGGTACTCGGCAGACCAGATTCTGCCAATGTGCACGCTACTGGAGATGTGGGAAATGCGTGAATGGCGCGACGGACCGCTCCGTGTAGCTTTTTTAAGTGCGATTTGGCACACCAACCGAAGATTGGCAGACCGTAGTCAATTTTAGATACCAATAATGCGCGCTTAATATCTATGAGAGTCCTAATATGTATTTAAGAATATTTAGATGATAGAAATTTAATAATGTTAAATCTAGTTTCCAGTTGTTTTCTTAGAATCTGACAGTGCTCCCCAAGATTTTTTAAAAAGTTTACATCTTTTATTGTGCGGCTGTTAAAGTCAATGTCGAAAAGGTTGCAACGTTGTTTCCGACAAATATGTAAATATGTAAAATAATAGGTTAAAAAGCCAATGCCCCAGCACTCGAGTCTGCAAAGTACGGCATGAATCCCCACGCTATCGTAGGCTCTTTCATAATCCGTCGCCAAGATAGAGACGTGATTTTTGGTCGAAAGAGCGTTCGACGCGAAGTGTTGGATACGCAATAACGCGTTCATCGTGCTATGATTTCTTTTGAAAGCAACTTGATTATGGGAAAGTAGGTTGTGGCGTTTAATGAACCAGATAAGTCTTTGTGCTATTATTTTTTCTAGTGTTTTTCCTAGACAGGATAACAGGGAAATTGGACGGTAATGTCGGAAGGACGTTTGTTTGGTTTTGAGATAGAAATAATGGTAGCCGATCTCCATGTATGTGGGTATTTTCCAGTGTTCAGTATTTGATTAAAGACATCCAAAAGTTTTGTTTTTAGGTGGGGAGATAGGTTTTTTAATTATAGGGTATGATACTCTGTCGGCCCCAGGGCTTTTTCCTTTTGCTTTTGCTACTGAATTTTCTATTTCAAGCAATGTGAATTTGGAATCTAAGCATGTAGCCGATGGGGCAAGTGAGTCGATGAGATAGGCCTATGAAAGATACCGATTTTTTTCTCGTATATATTCTGTTAAAAAATTTTAGCCAGAAGAGTATTCAGACCAAGATAAGGCAAACTCTTCGGCGATATTAAATGATCCAGTTAGAGTAACTGAGTAACAGGATTTGATATATTTGAACGGTGTGGGAGGAATGCCGGCTAGGCGTTTTATATCGGACCAGACTTTTTTTGTGGAGGATACTGGGGAGATTTTGGAATAAAATTTTTCAAGGGAGTTACGCTTGGCCGAAAGTACGGCTTTTATGAAAAGGGCGTTTGCTTTTTTGTATCTGATGAGGTTTGTATCATTCATATAGGCTTTGAAGGACGAAAACAAGCATTGCTTTTAGTCCCTAAGTTGTTGAAGGTTAGCGTTCCACCATGGCACTTTGGCTTTGTGAATCACTCTTTTCGTTTGGGGAATGCTGCAGTTTGCAGCTGCTCGTATGACTTTCGTCATTTGTGCGACTTGCTGATTTAGGCAACCGTCAGTCCAATATGCTTTTGCGATTTTTCGCAATTTTCATTAAAGCGTTTCCAGTTTGCTAGGTCTGTCTTGTATTTAGGCAGGGGTAAAGTATTATCGGGACGGGTAGGTGTGTTTATGTGGATGGTTATGGGAAAGTGGTCACTTCCATGGAGATTATCTGATATAAACCAGCTGCACATATGGGCTATCTGTGGAGATATCAGTGATATATCGATGTAAGTGAAAGTGTTGTGAGTTGAAAGGTGAGTCGGGGAACAGGATTTAAGAACAATTAGGCTGTTTTCAAGAATTACGCTTTCAATTTGTTTACCCCTTGTGTTTGTGTGCGGCGAACCCCATAAAGGACTCCATGAGTTTAGGTCACCCAGGAGTAATGTGGATCCATTAAGATTTTATAGAATTTCTGATATGGCAGAGGACGAAAAGGTCTGACTTGGTGGGATGTACGCATTAACAATATTAATAACCTGTTCAAAATTAAGCTGCAATGCGGAGCAGAGTATGCTAGAGTTAATGTAACGGTATGTATGTGGGACATTCCTTTTAATAAGTAAACCAATGCCTTGTTTGGCTGAGGTGTTATAAGAAAAATTGTGGAAATAACCAGTATATTCTTTGGGGCAAATAAAATTTGTAGAATTACATAGTAGGTTGGTTTCCTGCAAAAATACATTGTCGTGTGCGTGGTCTTTTATAAGTAGTGTCAGTTCGTTGTAATTATTAAAAATACCGTGGATGTTCCATTGTAATACTGTAATTGTTATGTGTAAATTTTATTGGATTATTATTTATTTGTGGTGTGTATATATATGAAAGTAAGGGTGAGAGGATCGGGACTAAGAGTCGGGATAATCCATAGTGTCATCTGAGTCTGTTGTGTTGATTATTGTTTGTAGGTTTGAGGTGTGTGAAGCAATTGATTCGTTTGAGTTGAATCTTGAGGTCATTAATGTATTGTTGTCGTCGTTGTAGGTTTGTCCGTTTAGAGCATTTGCTTCCGACCTAAGGGAGCGAGATTGTTCCATACATGTATTCAGTTCACTTGTTGGGCTTAAGTGAGAGGAATTAGTTTTGGCAGAGGTGCTTGGTGAGGAAGTAAGATTTTTTTCGAGATTTAAAGAGTTGGCACGAGAAGTGGCATACGTTGGTGAGAGAGGAGTTGGTCGTTTTGTCGAGCTGGTGGGCAAGCCGGTGTTTGTAATCGTGTCTGGGTTTCGGGTTTTTTGATAAGAACAGCGAATGCTGGGTTTTGTTTTACGACGGTCGAGTAGGTAAGCGTGGAGTTAGTTGTTGTGTTTTGTTGTTGCTTTAGGATCGTGCGAGCTTCACGGAAACTGTATTTTTTTGCTAGTTTTGATGTGAAGAACTTGTTTTCGGTGCAGTTTTCACAGAAACTGCGAGTGCAGGACACGGGAAGGTGGGGGGTGAGGTTGCATGATACACAGGCGGCTGGGTTCTTGCAGTGCTTTGATGTGTGGCCCAATAAATGACAAGACTTATCTCATCGGGTTGGGTATATATTTTGAAACCTTAACTGTGTGCCAGGAAACGATTAATTAACTGGGAAGAGTGAAACGGTCGAACGTTACGAGAATTTTTCCAAATGGTTTGGGAGTGTCGTCGATCATTTTGGTGAACTTGAAGACGCTGTGTACATTTTGAGATTTAAGTTCCTTAACAATTTCGTTTTCTGGAATGTTAATAAGACAGGGTGCGTAAATGGTGCCTTTAAAAAATTAAGAGTGTGTTGGAGCTTGCACTCGATTTCGCATAAGCCGGGTAAAGAGGTCACTTTGATGAATTTGTCACTAATTTTCCTGGAGTTAACCAGCAGGAGAAGGTTACCATCGCGAAGATTAGAGATGGATATGATGTCTTTGCTAATATACTTAAGGGTTCTATGGACGGCAAAGCAGTTATACTCGGATATGGTTTTAAGAGAGTTTTTTTGATGAGACAACTAAAAATCTCGGATCCTTGCACTGTGTTTCAGGGAGGTCTGGGTCATCAGGGGACTTCGCCACACCACGGACCAGACAGAAATAAAAGAAGAACTCCACAAACACGGCCATACTGTGTGGTATCTGCAAAATCCCATTGGCGGGAAATCCAAAAAACCACTGGGGATCTTCTTTGTAAATATCGAACTAGCAAGCAACAACAACGATTTCTACAAAATTAAGAGGATTCGCAGGTCAGTTGTCACCATAGAGCCCCCACTGAACTTCAACGACGTTTTACAACGTTACAAAGTGTACAATGGTGGTCCTCACGACTCTAGGTCATGCACCAAAAAAGATGACGAGAAAGCATGCTGTTTATATTGCCAAGCTGATCACCCTGCGTCGTTCAGAGGATGCCCTGCCTACAAAAAGGAAAAGGCGCAGCAATCTCCTAAAGCCAGACCCGTTGAGAGTAGCAACAAACCACCTCTCATCCAGATGCCAACTATCATCAATGGTACTAGTTACAGGGACGTACTTCAAGGAAACCAAGCGACACAGCCAACGAAACCCCAACAAATCCCTCAAACCACTCCCGAAGCCCCACAACCCAACCAGCTTGAAACGATGCTTGCCCGCATGGAAGGAACGATTGAGAGGATGATGGAAAAGTTGATCTCGCAGATGTTATCCCAGATGTTCTCGAGGATGATGCAGTTTATAGCTCCCATCCTCAACAGAAAGTAATGCAAACAAGTCTTAACATAGTTTTTTGGAACGCCAACGGCCTGCAAAGGAGCAAAGCCGAAGTAGAGCATCTCATCAAAACAGACAATATCGATGTACTTCTAGTTTCGGAATCCCACATTTGTCCCAGATCCTACTTTAAAATTAGCGGGTACGAATTGTTACATGCCAACCATCCATCTGGCAGAGCACGCTAAGGAGCAGCTATGCTCATCAAGAGTGGCATTCAGTACACGGAACTTCCCGCGTTTCAGGAGGAATGGGCTCAGTGCGCCGTGACCAGGATTTCTACCCCACAGGGAGATATCACCATTGATGCGGTTTACTTACTACTTACTTTACTTAACTTACTACTTCCCACCCAGACACTCGATAACCGAGACCCACCTTCAGGATTTTTTCGAGTCCCTTGGTCCGCGCTTTATAGCAGCCGGAGACTTTAACGCCAAACACTCCTGGTGGGGGTCCGGCAAAAACAACCCCAAAGGCAAAACGCTCTATAAGTACCTGCAGCGGAAGACTCTGGACTGCCATTCCACTGGAGAACCCACACCCTGGCCTACCGACACTTCAAAGCACCCGGATCTGCTGGACTTCGCCGTCTCCAAGGGCATAGGACACTCTTAGATAACATGCTCAAGCTATGATAAACTGCTATCCGACAACAGCGCAGTAAACTTGCTCCTAAACATCCCCGTCCTCAGAAAAACCCCGCCTAGAAGACTCACCGGAAAACACACAAATGCCCACAAGTTTACGTCTGGATGCTTTCCTCCCTGTACCCAGATCCCCCTCTTTCCACACCAAGCAACATAGATGCGGCCATAGAAAAACTAACCAAAGAGATGCACAATGCTGCTGAGTTCTCGAATCCACCTCCTTCGACAACCCCGAGAATACCTAAAAGAGACGTGCACTTGTGGTCTCCGGAAATCGCGGCCCTCGTGACGGAAAAAAGGCGCCTCAGAAGAGTTTGGTTTTCCTCGCGCAACCCTAGGGACAAGACAGCACTTAATCGTGCCACCAAGGATTTGAAGGACAAGCTATCCATCCTACGGCAGGGCTCGTTTCATAGATTCCTTAAGGAGCTGGAACCTGGAGACCCGCAACACAATCTGTGGAATTTCACGAGGCACATAAAAAGACCTGCGAAGAAGATATCACCTGCGCGAAAAGTGGACGGTTCCTGGTGTCGGACTGAGGTCGAAAGAGCAGAAGCCTTTGCTGACCATCTACATAGTGCATTCTCACCGTTCGACAGATGCACTGGCGAAGAGAGAGCTGCAACCATAAGGTTCGTAGACAGCCCAAGTGCTCCTGGCCCGCCAATACAGCCCGTCGAACCAGAGGAGATTGCGCAGGAGATCGCCTCCCCAAAAAATGGCAAGTCACCGGGTCCTGAACATATCGATGCAACAGCACTGAAAATGTTGCCCCTAATCTGTTCCCAAAGGCTGGCCAACATATTCAACAGCTGTCTCCGTCTAGGGTACTTCGCTAAAGAGTGGAAACGAGCGGAAGTAATTGTCCTTCTCAAGCCTGGGAAACCTGAAGCCAACCTAGCATCATATCGTCCGATTAGTTTGCTGGCAATCTTATCTGAAATACTTGAAATAGTATTTTTGCGTAGAGTACTGCCAGTATTGGACGAGGCCGGACTGATCCCTGATCACCAGTTTGGCTTCAGACGCCTTCATGGAACACCTGAGCAATGCCACCAGATTGTTGAGAGCATACTTGAGGCCTTCGAAAAGAATAAGTACTACTGCGCCGTTATGCTGGATGTCAAACAGGCGTTTGACAGAGTCTGGCACCCTGGACTCCTTTTCAAAATTAAATCCCACCTCCCAAGTTCCCATTTCGCCTTTCTCAAGTCATACACAGAGGGAAGAGAATTCCGAGTGAGATGCGGATCATCAATCAGCACGCCTAGGCCCATAAGAGCAGGAGTACCACAAGGCAGTGTTCTTGGACCCATCTTGTACACACTCTACACAGCGGACCTCACCATCACCCCCTTCCGGAACCTCACAGTGGCCACATATGCCGATGACACCGCCTTCCTAGCCTCCGCCACAGATCCTCAGGAAGCATCAGCCATCATCCAGAGGCTACTGAATGCCCTCTATCTATGGCTCAAACGATGGAACATCGTGGTCAATGCGGAGAAATCGTCACAAACAACATTCGCTCTACGCAGGGGAAACGGGGAAACCATCCCAACGAATAACACTCCCAAATATCTAGGGCTGACCCTGGACCGCAGGCTCACATGGCGTCCACACCTAATCAACAAGCACAACCAGGCCAACCTACGACTTAAGCAACTGCACTGGCTCCTGGGGAGAAGGTCCAAGCTCAAATAAAAATTCAAACTGCTTGGACATATGTGATACAGTTGTTGGACACGGCAAGCTGTTTTAACAGCATCAGAATCCCGCAGTTTCAGAATAAATGCCTGAGAACAGTTTCGAACTTTTTTCTTTTTTTTTTTTTTTTTTTTTTATAAAATTGTATTTATTTACAGTGCAGTGTACTGTTACTGTTTGTAGCAACTTTTACTGCAAGGTATCACATAATTTCTATTGAGTATTTACATATTTAAATACTTAAACCTACTTAATTAGGGAGCCTGGAGGCATGAATTAATTTTATGAATTAATTTATAAATCTTCTTGGTAGATCTGTTATGTGAATGCGCAGGAGCCTCCTTCTCGCCCTCAGTCCCAAGACACGTCGCCTCATCGAGAGTTTCCGAGCCAACTGGCTTGGGTGGATTCCCAATTTGTTAACGTACGCAGTTGCATGTGCGTTGATGACATCGCCAATCCTTGGTACCTTCAGCTCTTTTTCAATGTCTTTGTTTCGGATGTACCAAGCCGCTCCAGATAGTTTACGCAAAATTTGCGACTGCGCCACACGAATTTTGTTGAGGTGCGACTTTGCAGCGATGCCATACACTTGGATGCCATATTTCCAAATAGGAGCCAAGACAACCTTATAAATTTTGGCCTTGTTGGAGACTTAAAGTTTGTTTCCAGGCCTAAGGAGCCAAGCCATGCTGTTCGCCTTTGTTTTGAGCCGCCGAGTTACATCCGTTACATGGCGTTGAAATGTAAGTCGCTTATCCAGAGTGACACCTAGATATTTGTGGGCGTTCGATTGTGTGAGGAGCTCTCCATGCAGAAACACACCAGGTGATGTGTCTTTTCTCAGGGTGTACGCCACGGAAACTCTTCACTTTTCCGGATTGACTGCAATGTTCCAGCGTAGGGCCCAGTTCTCAAATTTTTTTAGATACAGCTGAAGCGTATCAGTGGCTGTATAGACGCAAGTATCTCTGGCCAGGACTGCAGTGTCATCAGCAAAAGTGGCAACTAGCAGGTCATTGGGATCTGTAAGCGACATATTGTCAGCTGAGGGCATGTCGTGCGTATACAGGCTATATAGTGTTGGACCTGACACACTTCCCTGGGGTACACCTGCTCTGACTCTTTTTGTTTGGGAGGACAGTCCGTCCTGTACTACTTTAAAGGATCGCTCGTGGAGGAAGCTTTTTATTATTAAAAAGAGCTGAGGATTTAGTAGCCTTTTAAGCTTGTGCAGAAGTCCTTCATGCCACACTCTGTCGAAAGCCTGCTGGATGTCCAGAAAAGCTCCAACGACGTACTCCTTTCCATGGAAACCTTCCAATACAAAGTTTACTACGCGGTGTAGCTGTTCAGGTGTGCCATGCCTGAGTCTAAAGCCAAACTGAAACTTCGGAATAGCTTTCTGGACCTTTCGCGACTCGAGCAATCTTCTCAGGATGCACCTCTCAAGTAATTTTCCAAATGCTGGAAGCAGGCTTATTGGGCGATAGGAGTCTAATTCCTCTGCTGGCTTCCCACTTTTATGGAGCATAATGATATTCGCCTTCTTCCAGGCGCTTGGGAAGCTTCGAACGCCCATCCATACTACGAAAACTCAATAATCCATCAAGAGCTTGGAATTAGATGTGTAGCATAGGAAATCACCCGTCTCAGCGAAAGATACATAAAAAGACTGGACAACCACCCCAACCACCTGGCCATCAACCTCCTATATAATAGGCAATCCCCAAGACGCCTGAAAAGGAAACACCCGCTTGAAATCCCCAACCAATAGACACCTAAGTCAACCTCATTAGATATACATTCCATGTACCTCAAGTCAAGGTCACCCCCAAACCATTTAACGATTGTCCACTCGGATAGATTTTAAATACAAAATAAGAATGTTAAAAAAAGGGAGGTCGGGGAAATGAATTGGTAGTTTATGAAAGGTTATTTTTATACCCTGTACCTATGTATGTAACAGGCAGAAGGAAGCATCTCCCACCCCATAAATTATATATATTCTTGATCAGCATCAACAGCCGAGTCGATATAGCCATGTCCGTCTGTCGGTCCGTCTGTCCGTCTTTCTGTCCGTATCAATGCCTAGATCTCAGAAACTACAAGAGCTACAGATATGTGCCATATATCGTTGGATAGGTAATTACCATTACGCAGTACAAGTTTCGTTTTTTTATTTTGATATCACCCCCCGTGCCCCCGCAAACCGCAAAAAACTGCCACGACCACGCTCCCCCGCAAACCGCAAAAAACTGCCACGCCCACAATTATTAACCTAATGCTATGCAATTCGGCATGTGCGTTGGTGCTTTTAAAAGCTATCTATTTTCTAAATTTGAACCAAATCGGATACGAAACACGGAAGTTATGCCACATGCAAAATCTATGGCAAGGGAAGCAGAAGCGCAGCAAAACACGAATTGCGCGACGCCGACTGCGACGTTGACAGCGAAATGTGTATGGCTTTATGACACACGAAACTTATTTTCATAACCAAAATCATACCAAATTTATATTGTTATGGTCCTCTTTTCTAAGAAGAAAAAAGCACTCACAATTAGAAAGTCACAGACATTCGCACTCGAAGAGAAATAGTCGGTGACTGAATGTCCTTTTAAAACAGATATGTTTTGGGTGCATATACATAGTTGTAAACCCTCCTTCTTATTTCACTCTACTCTTCTTTGCATGCAGGATGTAAATCAGAACGACCGGGATCGGTATACTATATCCTAAACCTGCCAAATAAATGAACGATCGAAACTGCCAAAAATTTGGTGATTTTAGGATTAGAAAATGGGGAGTTTTTTTTTAAGATTCAGTTTATAACAAACTGTTCTGGTCTAAAGTGATTATTATAATGTACTATATATGTATGTACGTTATTTTCCATTTAACTGCAGGGAGTGAAAACATCGGCTCCGCCCGAAGTTAGCTTTCCTTTCTTGTTTGTTGGACATTTACAATTATCAATTTCTCAATACATAAATTTAATATAAATAAATGCATTTTTATGGTATTGTAAGTAGTACAAGAAAGCTACTAAAGTTCTTATGGCAGAAAAGCATACAACGCCAAAATATCTGATTTTGGTAACGAATAAATCTTAGATACATAGGTGTCGAATGCGATCGCGATGGTAAACTTAGTATTTTGTTTAAAAGTTTGGTATTATGTCCTGATGAAGCGATTGGGTATTGGGTAAAGTCAAAATGTGGCGGTAGTGATGAGTTGGTCGTCGTAAGTCATGGATTGTGGGAGGTTACCCTGCGATAAGGGACTTGATAATTTTAGCTTACTTAAAATTTGAACTTGTAAAGCCCCACAGAATAAAATATACATGAATACTTGTATATTGGAGCAGGTAACGCCCGGTGTTGTTAATGCCCTTCGCGTAAATAGGTACATTCAAATTAAAATTAAAAAAACTATTGCAATCGTCACGTGTCTGTATAAATTTATTTCTTGCACATGCGTCAATAATATTTTTTAAATTTGTATTATATCAATATTTCAATATATTATATATGTATCTATATCGAATATTTTAGTAGTTACATGCGTGTTCGTCATCGCCATTTTAACTAGAGAGGAGGTTTTTTATGCGATTAAACTTAATGAATGGTAAATTTTCAATAGCTAAACATTGTACATACGTATAAGTTTTAAAAAATATATATAAATATATATATAATTCTTATTATACTATATAAGACTTCTTTGTCACCAAAGCTAATATCCAATATTTTGGGCATTACGTGCGTGTTCGTCACTCACTTCAGAGGAGGTAAATATCTTTTATATATTTATATATAGTTGTAAGTTTTTACTCTCCTAAATTCTTGTCGCTAGTCAAAAGTAGGCAGACATTCAAGATTTTTGGGAAGCTTTTTGTTCGAAAATAGCTTTTTCCTAAATTCATAATGTACATATGTACGTGTGTACATTATGCTCAAAAACTTTTCAAGCCATTTTCGATGGATGGAAAATGGATTTTGACAAAAGAACTTTTGCGTTTGAAGAGTATGAGGCATTCTCTAATGAAATTAATAAATAAACATAAAGTTCAAATTCGCGTCCAAATAAAAATATTTTTCCATTTACTTAGTTCAAAACGATACCAACAGAAAATTTTTGAAGTTTGAAATAAAATTCACTATATTACATGCTAAGCAAATTGTGTCACACAAATTAATCGTTGGATTTAGAACTAAATTTATCTATAATTAAAAATAGACATAAACAGAATCATAAATAAACTTTGATATGCACCTTGCAGTGCTTTTTAAGCTTGTGAACAATATACATATGCGCATAAGTAGCATATCAAATATAAATAAGTAAATGAACATATTAAACAAGTTTACCTAAAAATTAAATTTCGTATCCACTTTGATATAGGAAAGTGACCCATATTTATAAGGTGAACAAAATAAACTGAAACCCTTTAAAATGCATTTAAAAGAAAATATTAGGTAAGTTTTTATCCAAAAATTGTATTTACCATTTACTTTAAGTATCCTATGATTAATTAAATTTTATTTAAATTATAACGAAGCGTGGTATTTTCTCTTTATAATGATTTACTTTTAAGGTGTGTAATTTGTTCCATTAAAACTAGTAAAGATTGCTTTGGAAAAAACGTATGTTTTTATATCCCTCTACTGAGGAGACATTAGATATTTTTGGTTCGCTCAATATAAACAAATGACGACAGCTTTAGTGTGATGTCCAAAAACATAGAAGTCAAAATTTGACTGTCAAAATTTGGCAATATTTAATTGGATGCAATTTTTAAATTAATAAATTATTATTAAAAGAAAATTATAAAAAAAAAATACCTTTATGCCCAACAATCATCTATTAAGGTAATGATAAGTGTGCAGAGTCAGTCGGCGGATTTTGTGCATGACAAAGATTCGGCCGGCGACGGCGGTCTCTGCGAACAAAGCGACTGCAATAGGACACCACATACGATTAGCGGTGTCGGCTTCTTTTCGTCACAAGCCTAGTTTTTTTTATTATAAGTAATTTTATAGGGAAAATATGTATAAATATATTATAAGTATAATATTATAATTATAATAATAATAAGTATAATTTAGACAAAAAAAGCGTGCTGGTCACGGTCGCAATAAGTCAACACACAACCGGCGAGTAATCGAACATAAGCGAATTTCATATACGATGTTATATGAGTGCGACCATGACAGCTTCATTAAGTGGTGAAACAACAATCATACAATAATAAAAATAAATAAACAGATAGACAAAAACTGCGGACTTGATGACCCTCGTTGACTCTTATAATTTAAAGGGTCAAAATGCAAGCGTATGTTTAGTTAATAGGGCCAGGGATGCGCTTACATTAAAAGATGGTCTTAAGGATTTGAAAAGGGTCATTGATTAAAATGGTCATATAACAGCTTATTATATATTAAGTTCATCCGATACTGGAGTACGGGTCATGAGTCTGCAACTGTCAAAATGTTGTTTATTAACACCGCATTGAATTTATAGAAATTTACTTTTTGATATTTGCTTTTAGAGGACTCAGCTGAAAAGCAAATCCTCACCCTTATCTTAGCAGACCCTTACTAATTAACACGCATCCGTCCCTAAGAAAAAAAACGCGAATCAGACCCTTGTGTCAATTTGGCACAAAACGAGAAATTTGGGAAAAAGTCAAGTTCAAGTATTATTTGTTTTTCTAATTATTACATTTAAAAAAAAAAAAATTTCAATTCTTTTCACATTTTTCACAGAGGATGAATCTGTCAGTATAAACTTTATTGCGACATGTATCGCTTTCCACAGAGTGCAAATCACCATTAGATATCTATGGATACAAGTGGCACCGCGCCCGCTTCCTGGAGGGGATGTGGTGCCTCAATCTTCCCACACTGGATTTCGATGGCTCCAGTGGAATTCCCCTCATTTTATTCACCACTGTCATGGCTCCTTCCCCTCTGGGGGTTCTCACCCGTTGAACAATAGTTTGTGAGACAAGTACAGTACCCAGTCTTGTGTATATTCACAGAGAATTCAGAACCGTATACACAATGTACGCGGTCAATGCTGACACATCGAGCATATTGCAGACTGGCCACCTTCACTCATGCAGCGATATATGCCCACCAATTCGTCCATCATGTCGACACCACATTTCGTTTTGTTGTAATAATTTATTATATCTACCTTTCATCTAACTTTCAGAGCAACAAACGAACTATACTTCTTCCTAAGATAATGGGTAGTGCCCCTCGGTCAGTTGGCTGTACGTTATGCAGTGAGATCCGCGCGAAGATTCGGTACTACGAGACTGTCCAACTTTTAGTTCTCTATGCCCTTGTTTCATTTGGTGCGTTTTTGCAGTTACAGTGCAGTTGCCAGGTTACTCACTACCTTGATATGGTGGCAAGGCGAAAAGAAACGGGAAACGACGCCTCGCCTATTCTTTGAGTTTTTCCCTTGATTCCTTGGATATGGGGCTAGCGAAATCAAGTCCTGTATGCCTTCAAAAGTGAATTGGTTTGACCCGTGGAATTAAGAGTTGTTTCATAATTTGTGTATTGGTTGTGCTTCGTAGTTCTGCCAAGCGCCACAAAAGTGTGGATTGCTATACATTTTTATTACATTCTACTTTCAATAACATTTCAATTTTGAAGTGGACTGTTTTTCATCGATTTGTTAACACTTTTAAGTTGTTAAATTATTAATTTATAAATTCATTTAAAAATTGTTCAACTTAACATTTATACATTCTCCCAAGGGCCACAAAAGTTCTTTTTACATTGATATCTTACTTCTGAATATTTAAAGAACTGTATATTATTATATATATTATTTTGTATACACTAATTTCTCATATTCAATATGGTGCCAAAACACAAACGTTGCAACGAAATACAGTTTTTCGAATATTTCGAGCTCCAAAGACCCAGTATTGTTGTCGAAGAATATTGTAGGTTACATGTACGCCAATATAGATATTTTAGATTAGTATAGATATTTTGCATATCGTACTCGTAGTTCCTCTATGGTTGAACTACGGATATGGATAAAGGTAGGTAGGTAAATGCTTGACGTTAAGCTAACGTAAAGACTAACTATATTTCACCGCCAACTCGTATAGTTCTTTGTGGGTCGATAAAGGGTGTGAAAAAACGAAGTCGCGACTTGATAGGAAGTAAGACCCCGTTCTCTATCTCTTAATATTTCTTAATAAACTCCTTTTGTTGGATATGACGAGTAAGGCGAAATCTCGCTTACTCTAGTTCTTGCAATGCAAGGAATTGTGTGATTGGGTTCCGGCCTCTGATGTGGTAAATCGGTAGCAGTAGCTAGCTACTCGAATGAGTATGTTCTTGATCAGCAACTCTTTCAAACTTTTATCCATAAAGCTTAAGAAGAGCTATAGGTTTCACTAGTCGTTTCTCAATGTTGCATTTTAAAAAAACAGTGGGTTGTAAATACGTGATAATTCTGACAGCAATTGTAGCTTGGTAAGTGAATCATCCTTTTCTGTAGAATGTATTTAAACAAGACGGTGAATATTTAAGCCTTTGTTAAGTTGTTGTGTCATCGGTCGTCTTCTGGTAGAACTTACAAAAAGATGACGATGTCTTCGAAGGCCAAATATGTCAATGTCGAATTTGTTGAGATGTTCCGAGAAGGAGAGAATGATGTTTACGCCGGAACTCTCGACAGACGTGTTTTTAAGTACAATTCGAAACCATACTGGACCATTCTGTTTTTGAGCGCATTCCCTTTTCATTACCCAAAATGTCTTTGGTTTGTACCTCAAAGAGATGCGAATTTGGAGGAGCTATTACTGGCGACTTCTATCTAACTTGCTGGCTATGCGACAATTGCTCGCACATGAAATGCGCTGGCGTTGGTCATTATGGCCGACTAGGTGATCTCCTGGGCAAAGGCATCGGTTTGACATGGTCCTGTTTGGCCTGTCGAGAGATTGAAGGCGAGATGCGCACGTTTATGCGGCAAACCCGAAACGGTTTCCGGGAGGTTCGAAAACAATTTGCCACATTAAATGAGCAGTTTCTAAATCTCGAATCTCCATTTCTAGGCCTACAACTATTAGGCCAATCACCACGCCGGAAAATCGCTAACACTAACCAGAATATGAATATGTGTACCACTCCAGCCTCACATTTGCCAGTAAGCAATGTTATGGTTGATGCTCCTGTCGAACAGCCACCCATCCTAGCTATTCAGAAACCCGATCTTCTCCCTGCAAAAGTTGATATGCCAGAACCTGCCAGTAGGAATCTCCCACCTGGTTCCATTCTTGAAAATTCTTCAATAGCCATATCACCAAGCCAGACTGCTGCTCCATCACTACGCCTGCCTGCCGCCGCAACTACCCGCCCACCCGTTGTTAATCACCAAAGTCATTGACGGGTGTTCCAACGGAAACGCGATCTTCTGGACTTACGCTGAGAGCCGTGGCTCCCCGCAAATCCATATTTGCATCGCGGCTTATGCTTGATGCCTCTGCAGATGACGTTAGGATTCACCTTGCAAACAATATATATATAGCTCCCTCAGAACTGTTTGTAACCAAATTTAATTTTAAGCATAAACGTAGCATATCCTCATTCAAAATAACTTTACCAGAAGCTTCCCTTGCTAAATCTTTAGATCCTGCTACCTGGCCCGAGCACAGTATTGTCAATGAGTTCTTGAACAGAGATTCTCAAGGTTCCAGTCCAGTTAGTACTTCAAAAAACTACGCAACAAGATCTCTTCTTGTTGCTACCAAAACGTTCGCAGTATTCTTGGAAAACTGAACTTACTTTATACTAACAGTTCTTCCTTTGACTTCGATGCTATCGTCCTAACTGAAACCTGGCTAAACTACTGTCATACTACTGTCATAGACAATGAAATTTTGGTATCGAAGTACACTGTCTTTCGGGAAGATCGCCCAACCTTTGGAAGTGGCGTTCTGATTGCCGTAAACAACATTTACACAGTTGAACGTATTACTATTACTAATCCTTTCGGAATTGAATTTTTAGCCGTTAAAATTCATTCTGAGTCCCTTAACCTTTTCATCACCTGTTCCTACATTCCTCCTCTGAGTGGTGCAATATGCACCACTTAACTGCCATAAAATCAGTTTTGTCCCTGCTAAAAAATGATGCTGATCTTATTCTAGTTATGGGGGATTTCAATCTGCCCCTCATTTAATGGATCAACTCGGATGAGGATAACTCGCTTTTACCCACTAACCAAAATGACTTCCTTTATGGCTTATCCGACTCTGCCGTTTTCCAACTTAACCCTATAAGAAACTCCCGTGGCAGGTCGCTTGACCTAATTTTCTCTAATACTACCTCCTCTGCCACAATAGCAAGGTTTCCTCCCTTATCTACTCCTGAGGACTCTCACCACCCAACACTCTTAGTCTCGCTAATTATTGACTCTCCTGAAGTCCCCCCAGTAACAGCGAGCAGCCTCGTCAAAAATGCTTTAAAAAAACGAACTATTGTGACCTAAGAAATCATCTGACTAATATTGACTGGAGTTGTCTTTCTAGTTTCAGCAATATAAAGGAAGCTACAGACTCTTTTTATGAAGTAATTCATAACGCCATAAATAAATCTGTCCCTGAAACGTTAACTCCATCAACGTCTTAACCTCCATGGTTTAATAAGCACCTCTCTCCTAAAAAATAGGAAATCTAAAACTTACAAAAAGTCATTAAAGTCTCCAACCTCGATACATCTTTCTAATTACCTTCTAATCCGCAACCAGTTTGTTGACCTTAACAATCAACTATATAAAAATTATATTTCTAAATGCAAACTCAATTTTCGCAACGATTAAAGCTCTTTTTACTCTTTTGTAAACTGTAAATGCAAATCCAATCTTTTCCCCCCTTCCCACTCGTATAATATTACTTCCGACTCTTCGCATCTCGGCATTGCTAATCTATTTGCATCATTTTTTCAGTCAACCTACTCATCTAATTCATTTGATCCCTCCTCTAACTATCCATATCATTTACCCTACATAAATAACATTTCCCTTTCTAAATTCCACTGTCATGATGTGTTTACGGCTCTTTCATTAATCAAAATCTCATTTTCACCAGACCCAGACAACGTACCTAGCTGCATCCTCAGAAGGTGCTCCGATCTTCTCACCCTACCTCTTACTATTCTATTTAACCTATCCTTGGAGCAAACTTCCCTTCCTAAATTATGGAATGAATCATACCTTATACCAATTCATAAAAAAAGGTTCTTTAGGCTTTGAGAACTATCGCGGCATGCTTAGCTTTCTGCGATTCCCAAACTTCTTGAGAAACTCATCACGTCGCAGCTTCAACATGCATGCAAGAGCATAATCTCACCTGCACAGCACGGCTTTGTCAAGCTTCGCTCGACAACAACTAATCTACTAGAATTTTCGTCGATAATCAACCGAGGTTTTCAACATCGCTTGCAAACTGATGTAATTTATACTGACTTCAGCAACGCATTTGATTCAGCTAATCATCAGCTCTTGCTAGGAAACTCTCGCTTATTGGTTTTCCACCAAGTATCCTGATGTGGATTGCTTCCTACCTTTCAGATCGAACCCAGCGTGTCCTATTTAAATCTACCAAGTCGAAGGTCATCCATGTCTCATCGGGTGTCGCTCAGGGTAGTCACAGAAATGTGATCATTAAACTTAAGTTTCTGATCAAAAATAACTCCAAGATCATTGATTGTGGAAACACGATCAAGGACGTGATTTCCGAGAGAGTAAGATACAATAAGCGGTACACTGCGATGGAATGTCATAAGTTTGCATTAAGAGCAGTTTAGGAACAGAAGATTATTTGAGCACCACAAATAGAGTTCCTCAAGGTCTAATTGCATATGCCTGTGCAGGAAATGTTCCGAGAAGGAATAGCATAACTTGACATCATCAGCATACATAAGCGTAGAGACATAACTAATCACATTGGGAAGATCGTTCACCAAGAGTATAAACAACAGTGGTCCTAGATGACTACCCTGAGGGACACCCGATGAGACATGGATGACCTTCGACTTGGTATATTTAAATAGGACACGCTGGGTTCGATATGAAAGGTAGGAAGCAACCCACATCAGGATATTTGGTGGAAAATCAATAAGCGAGAGTTTCCGTAGCAAGAGCTGATGATTAACTGAATCAAATGCGTTGCTGAAGTCAGTATAAATTACATCAGTTTGCAAGCGATGTTGAAAACATCGGTTGATTATCGACGAAAATTCTAGTAGATTAGTTGTTGTCGAGCGAAGCTTGACAAAGCCGTGCTGTGCAGGTGAGATTATGCTCTTGCTTGCATGTTGAAGCTGCGATGTGATGAGTTTCTCAAGAGGTTTGGGAATCGCAGAAAGCTTAGCAATGCCGCGGTAATTTTCAATGGACGCCTTTTTTATGAATTGGTAAAGGGTATGATTCATTCCATAATTTAGGTAGGGAAGTTTGCTCCAAGGATAGGTTAAATAGAATAGTAAGAGGTAGGGTGAGAAGATCGGAGCACCTTCTGAGGATGCAGCTAGGTACGTTGTCTGGGTCTGGTGAAAATGAGATTTTGATTAATGAAAGAGCCGTAAACACATCATGACAGTTGAATTTATAAAAATTAAATGTTATTTATGTAGGGTAAATGATATGGATAGTTAGAGGAAGGATCAAATGAATTAGATGAGTAGGTTGATTGAAAAAAATTTTTTTTTTTAATATTTATTTATTTATTTATTGAATATTCTCTTGGTATATAGAGACTAACAATACCTGTAAGTTTACAAATCTTAATCTACTCACTTAATTATAAATTATTCTAAATGGCCCTAGGTCTTGGCATCTGGGCAGGTGAATCGTTACGTTGGAGGCGCGTGTGATTATTCACTTCTATAAGTGATTTGGTCAATTGATTTGGATGCGTTGCAAATCACTTTAGGTATTTAGCCTTCTGCTGGACAATTTCAGTTTTTACAATTGGAATCCGTAGGTCCTGGTGGATGTTCGCGTTCCGGATGAACCAAGTTATTGTTCGCAGGATTTTTGATTGTGCTCGTTGTATTATTACAATGTTTCTGTTGCATGCATTGCCCCAAAATTTGCCATCCATATGTCCATATTGGTTTTAGAACTGTGTTGCATAGCTGCACCTTGTAGTCCAAACTTACTGGAGAGCGTGAGTTGATAAGCCAGTGAAATCTACTGGCTTTCAACTTCAAATGCGTTTTCATAGCTTCAATGTGCTTACGCCAAGTTAATCTTCTGTCTAGATGAACTCCGAGGTAAATGGCTGAATCACTTCGTGGAATTTGGACGTTATTTAGAGTTAATGGGGGACAGCTACGCCTATTAAGCTTTCGCTTTATGACATGTTTGCATTTCTGCTCGTTGATTGCAATACGCCAGTTAGCTAGCCAATTCTCCACAACAGTTAGGTGACCAGCCAGGTACGCTGAAGCTTGCAGAGGGCATTTCGATCGGATAAGAATTGCGGTTTCATCGTCAAAGGTTGATAGTGTTGTTTGATCACTTCTAGGGATGTCAGCTGTGTATAGGAGATACAGTGTCGGACCAAGAACGCTACCCTGAGGGACTCCCACTTCGATGACATGGTCCTCGGAGGTGTTCGCATTGTACCCTACAGGAAATTTTCTTTTGAAAAGATAAGATTCAAGCAGCTTGTATGTATTTGGTGGAAGGAGTGTTTTTATTTTATACATGAGGCCCTTAAACCACACTGGGTCGAATGCTTGGGCGACCGCGAGGAATACGGCTGTGCAATATTCCTTGTGCTCAAAGGAAGTTCTGATCTCTGTCGTTATTCTGTTCACTTGTTCAAATGTTCCGTGATTTTGACGGAATCCAAATTGATGCGATGGAACTGTGTTAGGAGTTTGCAGATGTGCTTGTATTCGAATGATGAGTAATTTTTCAAAGAGCTTAGAGATGCATGAAAGTAGACTTATTGGTCTGAAGGATGATGGCAGCGTTTTATCTTTTCCTGGCTTTGGAATCATAATTATGGTGGATTTTTTCCATTGGTTGGGAAAATAATTGTTTTTTGCTATGGCATTGAACAATGTACTGATATATCGTACAGCACAGTTTGGTAGCTCCATAATCATTTTTGGAGATATTAAGTCATGGCCAGGTGCTTTTTTTGGATTCAGTTGTTCTTTGGCTACTTTTTCAATTTCATTCGAAGGAAAATTCAGTGAATCAGTATGTTGTCCATTGGTGACGTGCGTAAGCGTAAAGCCATTTGTTGGTGGGTTCGGCTGAAACACCTTTTGTAGATAAGCAGCAAATACATTTGCTATTTCTGCATCACTACGGGCCCATTTCCCAGTGTTATCCCGAATAGGCATCTCTGCTTCCATAGAAATACTTAGGCAAAAATTTGCCTTCCACAATGACTGCCTTGTATTTCTCGGCGATAGTTTCTCAATATACCGGCGATGTTCTTTATCCTTCTCATTCTTAAGAGCTTTCGTTAGGGCGCGTGTTGCCATTCAGCCGAAAAATGTTGAAGAGTACGGGTGAATGGTCAGATAAGAGATCTTCAAGTGTTACAGCGTTAAGAAGTACTATCGGAATTGTTCTTACAATCGCAAAATCAATCAGATCTGGTAGTTTTCGGGGGTCTGTAGGCCAGTATGTGGGTTTTCCAGGTGATAGACAGTTCAACCTATTTATCGGATTGATAATTGCAGTATATAACTGTTTACCTTTGGGATTCACTAAACGGGATCCCCAGTGTGTATGCTTGGCGTTGTAGTCGCCCGCAGCAAAAAATTGATCCCGATGGGTGCAAAAGAGTTCCATAAATTGACTCTCAGTAATTGAGAAACAGGGCGGACAGTAGACGGCGGCCAGAGTTATATTACCGGCACTAGAATGGACCACCACAGATGTAGCTTGTTGGTAATTTTTCTCAAAACGATCAAGGAAGTTATGTTTAATGCGATCAAGATGCCGGTTCCTCCATGTGCTTTTCCATCGGGCTGATTAGTGGCGTAGAACACGTAAGCATTTATTTGAAAATTGTACTTGCTGGTTAGATGGGTCTCTGAGAGCAACATAATATCAACTTCTTTATCTTTCAAGAACCTAGCGAGATCAAGTTTGTGGCGCGAGAGACCATTCGCATTCCATAAACATACACGAAGGGAGGTCATTTTTTTATTTTCAATGTTGAGATGCAAGTACTTATACCAAAGTACGCATAAGATCCTGCATTGTTGTTCTCATGAACGACATAAAAACCCTTAATCGTTGCTTGGAATGATAACATTATTTTTTCGATGGCACTTGTGGGTTGTTGCAGGTCGTCTGGCACGGCTCGAGGTTGCGGCGCTTTTGAGAACGCTGTTGTGGACGCAGGACCTTCTGTTCCCGATTTGAGGGCACTAGCAAATGAAACACCCGGTATGGTGTTTACTGGAGGAAGTCATGACATTTTGGCGTTGGAGAAGAAATTGCAGGAAACGATTGGGAGGGTACCATAAATTTTTGGTACTACAAGCCGAAGCAATTCGTTTGTTCATGCGACTTTTAAGATCTTTGTAGACAGGGCATCCCCGGTAATTAGATGTGTGTTTCACCACAATTGCCACATTTTTTTGAATTTGGATCCAGTTTATTAGCCGAGCAAGTGCCAGTTTCGTGCAGATCCCCGCAGGAGACGCAAACGGAATGAAGGGTACAATATGTCTTGGTGTGGCAGTTGGAGCATTGTACTGGACCATTACGCTTATATGGTTCTTCTACAGTAATTTTACGGTGTAATAAGAATTGGAGATTGTAAATTGGGTGCTTTTCATTGCTCTTTAGTGTTTGGCTAGTTGGGTCTAGCTCGACCTTGAAGAGTGGTTGGGGCTTTTTATCTTTATTAAGAATATTAATAACTGATTTAACGTTAAAGCCCTTTACGTGAAGTGCATTCGCAACTTCATTGGGTGTGACATCAGGCTCAATGCCTTTTAGTACCACTTGCAGCCCTTTACTGCTTTTGAGTTGGTACGTGTAATATTTTTTGCCGTTTTTGTTTAAGAACTTCAAAACCGCATGAAACTGGTCTTCGGTTATAACTTGAAGCTTAGTTTCTTGAATTTTTTCCTCTTCTTAGAGGAAATTATTATTTCCGATAAGCTGAACTATTTTATTAACCAGTAATCTCTCGGATGTATATTGGTGGAGGCTTTGGTTTTTGAGATACACTATCTATCGTTTTATTAGCTTCCTCGCTTCCGTTTTGTGTTAGTAGTGCAAACATGTTTTTATTTTTGGTAGTAGTAGTTTTTGTTTCGCTACCACAATCTATTTTGGCTCTATTACCTGTTGTGCGTTGCGGACTCTGTTTACGTTTTACAAAAACGTAGCGATCCATACCAGTCTGCATGACCGAATTCGGGCGACCACTTGGATTGGTCTTTGACTCACATAAATCGGTAATTGTGGCTGTTAATTGTTTTGCTTGCAACGCAAAAGCCGGTGAGGTCCTTGACATAATCGTTTGAGTTGAAGAGACTGTTGCAGTTGTTGTTGTAGTTGTCGAGGCGATTGCAGTTGTGAGAGAGGCAACCGTGCTGGTAGTTACTGCAGCTGGGCTTAAGAGAGTAGGCTTGCCTACAATGGTTAACGGAGTATGTGTGTAATTTGTTGTTGGTTGCGGCATTGGGGAAGCGCACTCTTCGGTCCAAGATTTTGGAACTGTGCTTGGCGACGACGGAGAGCAAGAGTGCGCTCTCTGGTCTTATGAGGGCTTGAGCGTTTCCGTAGAAACGAATGAGAAATACGCGTTGTTTTTGATTGAAGAGAGCCGACGCTCCTCTTGTTTACGTTGACGTTGCTCTTGAATTTCGTTTTGCATTTTTACATTTTGTGTGTTTATATTTGACTAAATACAATTCTTATAAATTAAAATAGGTATTGATTTTAGATGATAGCTTAGTTAAATGTTTAATCAACTAATCATTACAAAAGCGTCTTTTCGCACTAATTTTTTTTTAATTTCACTTAATTTCACTGATTTTGTGATTTATTTATTAGTTGATTATGCATTAGTTGAAGAGCAGCCAAAAACACGTCTGCACTCGCCGAATGCTACTTTCTATCGATTGAAAAAATGATGCAAAAAGATAAGCAATGCCGAGATGCGAAGAGGCGAAAGTATTATTATATGATTGGGTAGGGGGGAAAAGATTGGATTTACGTTTAGAGTTTACAAAAGAGTAAAAATAGCTTGGATCATTGCGAAAATTGAGTTTGCATTTTGAAATATAATTTTTATATAGTTGATTGTTAAGGTCAACAAACTGGTTGCGGATTAGAAGGTAATTAGAAAGATGTAACAAGGTTGGAGACTTTAATGACTTTTTGTAAGCTCTCGATTTACTATTTTTAAGGAGAGAGAGAGGTGCTTAGTAAACCATGGAGGTTTTGACGTTGATGGAGTCAATGTTTCTGGGACAGATTTATTTATGGCGATATGAATTGCTTCATAAAAAGAGTCTTTAGCTTCATCGATATTGCTGAAATTAGAAAGATAACTCCAGTCAATATTAGTCAGGTGATTTCTTAGGTCACAATAGTTGGTTTTTTAAAGCATTTTTGACGAGGCTGCTCGCTATTACTTTAGGAGGGTCAATAATTAGCGAAACTAAGAGTGTTGAATGGTGAGAGTCCTCAGTAGTAGATAAGGGAGGAATCCTTGCTATTGTGGCAGAGGAGGTAGTATTAGAGAAAATGAGGTCAAGCGACCTGCCACGGGAGTTTCTTATAGGGTTAAGTTGGAAAACGGCAGAGTCGGCTAAGCCATAAAAGAAGTCATTTTGGTTAGTGGGTAAAAGCGAGTTATCATAATTCCAGGGGTCCTTATTTAAATTATTCATTGCACTGCTTTTGCACAGATTAAGTACTCCCGGTAATTGTTTTGTTGCTGTCACCGCAGGTAGGGTGGAAGACGCTGGAGTACGCAGGCTGGCTAGAACAACGGGAAACAACGTCTGAAGCGATAAGACTAGTGTAACGTGAAGTTGTATTAAAATATTTTCCGGGATTTAAAAGTATCAAACTGGTTGGCATAAATTTACCTAATGTTAGTTGGTATTCAGAAGTTTACGCCGTGAAAATCCGCTTAGAATTTCGAGGCCAAGGAAAAACGATTCATAATTGAGAAATTGTTCATTTAGTTAGGTAAATTTGTCTGATGAATTTCCGCATCTCTTTTTCAATCTCTCGACCGGCAGGGCAATACCAGATCAAAGCAATGCCTTTTCCATCATCACCGAGTATCGCAATTGTCACAGTTTAAAGCGATATTGAGTTAAAATATAAATTCAAAATACAAGTATATGGTCAGGGTTGAAAAACACAAAGCAGAATGAAGAGACCAATACAGCAACTGTATATTAGAGAAGGCTGCAGCTTGATTAATAACCACAGCTAGCTATCCAGAGGGAAACTGCAGAAAATTGGTAAATTGTGTTAAAACTAGCGTAAAACGAAGAATTAATTAGACCGGTACGACACTGTATTAATACAGTTTAATTACACGAAAAACAACGAATGGTAAGAATGGTACAGGGAGGTAAAAAGGCATCAGAAATACTACAGCGGCAATACATTCATGGAATTCATGAAGCAGTATGACACAGATTTCACTGATACTCCTTCCTAGCAAGCATTTTGTGATCACTCATAAAAGTGTGCTAAAGCCAGAGTTCCACCGCCAATTTAAGACCCTTTAACTTTGAACAGCATCAGACTCAATTTAAACAACATTCTGCGAGTCGAAGCGACCATCTAACGCGACCTACCGGTAGGGTTTTCGCACGTGCCGGTACGCGTTTGCATCAGATAAAAAGTGCATCTAAAATTTGGGGGCATGATCAGCGATACCATATCATCCTGTGGAAAGCATCGCCAATTTTGCCAGTCCTATACTATCAGCTAAATACAATCCCATACGAAACTGCGATGAAACCATATCTAGCCTTACGAGGCCTGCGTCCTTTTGGCTGATAACTATACTACAGACTATAAATACGAAAATGTTGCGCCATCCCAAATTGCTGGACCAGTTTCCTGCAGGGAACCAAAAATTAGATCTGTTTATCAGTCAGTTCATAGATCCGCCGGTAAAGAAACTGGGAATCATTTAGGATCATTGTCGTGATCTTGACGGGACTTACATTAAGTGCCTACCAAAAGAATGGTGTACTCCGAGTTGACACTAATCTGTGACCCGTCTTGAGTGTTTGACCCAGTTGTCACGGCTGCGAAAATATTCCTACAATAACAATGGAAACTAAGGTTAGAGTAGAATGTCAAACTACATAATTCACGAGAACAAAATTGGACTTATTTCATAAAAGAGATCAGCGCATTCATCGCAGTATATATTTGAAGGTGTTTCATGGCGAATGTCTCCTCGATGGAAAAGTAGCTGAAAATATTCAGAGACGCATCAGAAGCAGAGTGCGGCACAGTCGCGTACATAAGAACAATTAAGAGACGAGAACAGGATAACTCACAACTCATTTAATCAAAGTCAGTAGTAGCACCATTATTAAAATAGACCTTGCCTTGGCTGGAACCATGCGCAGTAGTTTTTTGCCACGAAAGAAGTCGTGGATGAAACACAGTTTATGCGAGTTAATGCTACGATTGTGACACAACAGCAAACACAATCGTCTGTGACGAACCATCTTTGGAGTCATTTATTGTCTTTGAGTACGGCTACAACACAAAGCACCATACTCCCCCATCAACATGAGGTAACTAGACTACTGCTACGTTAAAATCTTCTAATGGCTGGGCATTGTAGACCGCTGGCGCTATCATCGACAGCAACCACAATCAGAAAATGTGTTCGACGTTGCACAGCCAAACTACTGCTGCAGCAGCAAGTCATGGGCCTCTAACAATAAACCGAGTAACAGCAACTCGATCATGTAAGTCAAGAGAAAGATAACCAACCGCCACTAAAAAAATTGACAATAATCACTACGACGAATCATCACTAACCACCCAGCAGCAGACAGCCACATTCGAAGCGTTAAACTTCGGACCAGCTTCGGCACACGTTCCCTAGAAATCCATAGATAGGCAATCTTGCTTATAAACAATCCACCATCTAAGTTCAAGGCTCCGTACTAACCGCGTCGATCGCCACCGCTAAAATGTTAAGAACAACTTAAGTCGTCTTGCAGATTAAAACTAATTTAATTTCAGTTGGGTGATGCATATCTATGGTTGCATCATACAGAGGCAGATTGTAGGAACAAGAAATGAATAGGTTAAATGATTAAAAAATAATTCTAACAGCTATGCATTGGATTCCGGAATGATTCGTAATACGAATACGGATACTTATTTTTTACGGCAATGAGATCGCCACTTCCAAACGATTGGGGACCCTCACGAAAGACGGTGTACTTGGAGACAACAAAATCAAAAGGAACACTCTTACTGAAAAATTGGTTCAATTTACCAAAAACACTGCGAACGTTTTGATAGAAATAAGAAAAAATCATAATTCTCTGTTTTATAGAATCTCTAATGATACGTCTATGCTTTATGCTTCTATGCTTAAATTTGTACACAAAAAATTCTAAAGTAGCGACATTAAGATAATTTGAGAGGTGACACCCAACGTCATTAATGCTGGAATTTAGCAGGTGGGATACAAAGATAGATTTCCGAGGAGAAACTGGCCTAAGCATAGCAAACCCGTAAGTGGATTCAATGATATCACCGTTGGTTGGCTGGCAGACGCGGCAGCACGTAGGCGGATAGAAGGGACGGTATGAGAGTAGTCTTGTATAGAGGCAGATTTGAGATTAGTGGCAGATCCCGGCGGATCCACGTCTATTCAATTCACACATTCCGAAAACGGAGCTAAGAAGCTAAGCGTCTGTAGTGCAAACAAAACATCTTGCCCAACGTTCATAAACGCAAAGCTCGAAGTTCTACGCCAACTACTTTATATAGCTGGTATCGTTGATGCCTCATGGGCTTATTAAACTTATTCGGGAGCCGGGAAAACTGACTTTTCGCTGTACTCAATGATCACTATGCCGAAGGAATGTTCGAAGTGATCAGCAAAATTCCCAAGGAGAATCTGCTGCAGAATCAATCTAATCTACTGCAATCTAAGAAAGCACAATGTCGTAAAAGCTAGTGGTACAGAAACGTCTTATACTCGTATAGCTTAAAAAAGCCATACATTAGAGACCCTGAGTTCTCTGAAGATTCACTTACCATGAATGCCACAGAGTTATCACTGGTTAGACAACGAATTAAGCAGACAAAACATACAATTCTTCATGTCCGTAGTGCATTAAAACAATTAAAGTCCTTTGCACATTTTGGTTGTAGAACTTTGAGGAGTTTCGAAGAACATCTAGGCAAATTTTTTTTAAAAATCAGAGTTCACCAGTACCACACGGAAGCTAAAGACACAAATGCAACCGATGGATAAAGAGCCATATGAGCACATCAACAAGTCCGTGGGCGCAACAGCGATCAGAGGCTTGATCGACCTAATCGGCGGCAACGTATCGTATGTTCGACGAAAAAGTGCACACGCACCCAGTAGGCATCAATAGACGTGTCTCCCCGGCAAGACAAATTTCAACTCCCCTTACAGACCTACAATTTATAGTTTAATCGATATGTTAGCAAAGTAAACCAAACTCAAAAAAAAAAAGGAAAACGCTGAACGGTGAACAACTTATTTTCTGTCAAACCCTTTTAGTAATACATAATATTAGACATTCTTCTTGAACATCTTATTGCTTAGACGATGCTTCCTGAGACAAATCCTCTGGGTCCGACGCTTCCTGTCGTGACTCTTCGGACTCCGATGATTCCTATCCAGAATCCCCTGACCCCAGTCCCAACCACCATTGCGGAGGTTCAAAAAACGAAAGCAGTCGGATATATACTTTAATATTTTCCTCTAATCCTTAAAACCCAGGCGTAGCTCGCTTGAATAATTGGCGATGGCGGTACCAAAAGGTTATGACGGATATGTTCAAATTGTACAGGCTGCTGGTTCTCAATCGTCTCCCGAAGGGACATATGCTTCCCCAGAAGAACCCACCCTGGTGCACCCTAGTATATGTGCCAATGGTAGGGTTTGGGCACATGTAGTATAAGAAGAACTGTCTCCATCGGAAGGAAGTCCTAAATTAATAACCAACAGACAAAAACTCGGTATTTTTTGGACTTTCGTAAAGAGGACCAACTCAGCAAATTTATAATGGGTCCAACTACAAACATGGAACCCAGCTCTCTGCGTGGGATAATCAACCACGAGCCAGCATAATTTTATCAATCGGCTGACTGATATCTGAGATATCTATGATATCTGAGAAAAATAGATAAATAAATAAAAATAACTATCAGATTTATGTAGTAGTAGTTAATTGAATTAAAATATATTATTAACCAAAATAAGGCTCTAAACTTATCTCAATTTTCTCTCTGTAAAAAGAAAAGGCCATATTCTTTAGTTATCAATAGCATATAGTCGGACGATGCGTATGAAAATTTCGAGGTGAGCTTAGATCCTTATTAAAAAGGCTCGCGAATTTTAACTTTTTATCCGCAAAAGCACGGAAGCCTCGGAAAAGTTTTCACCTTTCTATCTGCAAAAACATTGAAAGTATAGCATTTCTGATCGTTCAATAAGCAATAGGATATAGTCGGCCGATCCGTATAAAATTTTCTAGATGAGCTCAGATCCTCATTCAAAAGGATCGCAACGAATTTCCACTTTCAGATCATTACCATTCGTGTGCTGACGCGTAAAGACGTGTTTTCATCGAGTTCCGTATAAAATCTCGCAAAGTCGCTTACTCGAGTCTGCAGTCAAAGCCGACTGAAGCGCAAAGGTTCTCCAGCCCAGCAAAGAAATCCTAGGACCGTCTCTAACTAATACAATTACTTTACATTGTAAATAGTCTAAGTTATATATTAAGATTTAAATATTTATTGTTAGACTCACAATAAGAGAAGATACAATAAATAACGAAGTAAGTAAAAGAACAAGTGAGAAAAGTTATCTTCGGCTTGCCGCAGATGGTATACCCCTGCAAATCTTTACAATGGCAGCTATTAATAAAGTGGTCCGATCCAAACTTTTACAAATCGTTCGGTAGCAATAGCTTGGAAAACAAAAAAGTTTTCCAGACAAAGACTTGTTTTCATATCGGTCGTTTGTATGGCAGCTATATGATATAGTAGTCCGATCCGGACCAAACTTTAAAAAATCATGTATGGCTATGTCAAATGAATAAATGTTTAATTCGGTTGCGATAGCTTGGAGAACAAAAAAGTTTTCCATACAAAGACTTGAAATCTGATTGATCGTTTGTATGACAGCTATATGATATAGTGGTCCGATCCGACCGATTTTTAAACTTGATCTGCGACAAAAATTATGATTTGGTAAAAATTTTAAAACGCCAGCTTTAAAACTACTGTCTATTTTTTGCATAGAAACAGACGGACAGACGGACAAGAATATATATACTTTGTGGGGTCGGAGATGCTTCCTTTAATGCGTTACATATTTCTGGACAAAATTATAATACCCTCTGCAAGGGTATAAAAAAAAATTCCCACTTTCTATCAGCAAAATTACGGAACTTATGGTATATCCGATCGTGCAGTTATATGGAAGTTATAGCAGTCTGAACCTTTTAAAATTTAATGGATTGACCCAGATCCTCAGAGAAAATTTCAATTTTCTATCTACAGAACCGTGGAAGCTATATCATTTCCGATCGTTCCTTTAGCAATAGGGTATAGTCCTGATATAGGCTGATCCGTATGATTCGTATTTCACACTTACAACATCAAAAGGACTTACTTTACACCACCGTGCCTTGCTGGCGTATGCGTGCTTAGGCTTAAAGAGTTCAATTAACTTGTTAGACAAATTCTTTCACCTAAACTAGTTGCAACAATTTTAAGTTTTAATGGCAACTGTACCTTCACCACTTGAAATCAGCTTCATCAATCGAATAATGAATAATGAGTCAGTAGGGCCAGCATTCTCGATCGAGAGTCTCTCACTGCCACCTCGAAAGTCCGATCTGTGATGAAGGATCTCAGGATATTTTTGTGGGGTCCTGGAAGAAGAGCCTTGACTTTATATTTGAGTCCCTCGTGCCATACCTTATCAAAAGCTTGCTTGACATCGAGGAAGACTGCCACCGTGTAGAGCTTGGACTCAAGGCCATGCGTTATGACCATGCGATTGACTAGACGGTGGATTTGTTCCGGGCAACCTTGCGACTTCCTGAAGCCAAATTGATGTTGGGGTATGTATCCTGATACCTGCGGCAGATCCATCAATCGTTTCATCAGAATGCGTTCAAACCCCTTTGAAAAGGTTGGAAGTAGACTTATTGGGTGGTACGAGTCTATCTGCGTTTGAGGTTTGCCGGGTTTGGGTAACATAATGATCCTCGCACGCTTCCATTGCTTAGGGAAGTGCCCTAATCTTAGCATAGCATTATAAATTTTTACTAATGCCATAACTCCTTTGTGAGGACGGTATTTCGCTGCACGGTTGTCAATACCATCGGGTCCAGGTGTCTTCTTGAGTTGTAGGCTCTCTAACTGCAGAGTGACTTTTTGCGGCGTGGTATGTTTTATGGGATGGGTTGGTTGAGTAGGCACATCCAAAAAGCTAGCGACTTCTTCTCGGTGGGAGTCGTCCGTCAAACAGAAGGGGGTGAAAGTGGAAAACAAGTG
Source organism: Drosophila merina (assembly GCA_035047645.1). Classification (NCBI taxonomy): domain Eukaryota; kingdom Metazoa; phylum Arthropoda; class Insecta; order Diptera; family Drosophilidae; genus Drosophila; species Drosophila merina. The sequence continues at coordinate 638,936 of JAWNPH010000022.1, read as the reverse complement.
CTCTACAAATGCGTTCGCTTTGTCACAATCTATTTTTAGCGACAGGCCACTGTGTCCCAAAACGGGCGATTGGCTGAGCGGCTGCCTCTTTATTCCTCTCGTTAGCTTTCATACTGAGAAGTCGCTGCTATTGTCAGGGCCGGCTCCCTCAAGTAGGCTGTTGAAGTTTTTCTGGCGGTTTTTGGCAAGCATCCGACGCAGTCTGTTTGTGACACTTGAGAGGGACTACTTATTTGCAGGATCTCCTGTTGCTATTAACCGCCTCCTGAGGTGTCTATTGAGGTTCAGAAGAGCTCTAGCCTCCGGATTTAGTATTGGTCTACTAACAGTTTTCGGGCTTACTTGGCGCGGTGATGAAGTAGCCTGTCGTCCAGCCTCAATGACGGTAGCAGTGAAGCAGTCGACATAAGCATCCAGCTCGTCGCTAGTGTTGAATTGAGCGAATTGAGCGCGACATTATCCTCGATGTGTGTTTTGAATAGAGCAACATTTGCATGCGGGGGCAGTGTTTTAGGGGTTCCCTGAAAGTATTGGGCCTCCTCATCAAATTCAAAGAGAAGCGGGAGATGGTCAGATGAAGGCACATTGAGGGCTCTTACCTGGTGTCTAAAGCCTTTTGATATGCCAAAGTCATTGGAGCTGCAATGTCAATGCCCTCGTCTGCTAGAGCAGAGGACATAACCCTGCCTCTGGCACACATTCTGGGGTTGCCCCACAACCTATGATTGGCGTTCCAGTCCCCTGCAGCAAGAGATTTCCTGCCGAGTTGGGAGAAAAGTGCCAGAAAGTCTGTCTCCGCCCACCTGCAGGCAGGGGGGCAATAGACCGAGGCAACATAAAAACATCCTCTGCTTGCAGAAAGTTTATTGATCCAACTTCGCATCCAAATTATCGTTCTTGCTGGTGACCAGGGAGTCGGGTTGTAAACTGGTGGTATACTGGCCTGTCCGATTTTAGCGACCGTTTTATTATTGCTTGCTACGCTAGCGTAAGTTTACTTGCCAAAGGTAGTGATACCCCTACCTTGGTAGCGGTGATGGAATGATCTTCTGCTGATGCTTATTTTTAAAGTTGATTTGTAGATATTTTTTGCAACCTTAAAAGTTGGCTGCGTGGGAGTTGCCACAGTGATAGCAGCATTTCGGATCGTCCGGTCCGAGATTGCATTCAGAAGTTTGATAGTTCTTTCCGCACTGCCTGCATATGTGGTGTCGGATGCATTATGCCTTGGTGTGGTCGTATTCCTGGCACCTGAGCCATTGGACTGGCTCGGTCTGTTTACACGGCTTCTCCCAGCTAACTTTATGTCTGCAGACAGCAGAGACGTTTTTTACGAGGTTGTTACTTTCGCCTTTTTTGAGATCGATGAATCTCATGTTCTGTAGGAGTTTCGTTTTTTTGTTATGAGGTGTGTAAATGCGGAGGACGTGGTGACCTTCACGTTGCAGGCATTCGGTAATGTCTTCCGATGGAACTCCGTGATGAATGTTGCGCATGACAACGGGGAAGAGCCGATCCTTAGGTAGCTGGTGGTGGTGAAAGGTGGTGGAGGGTACAGTTACCCTTGTCGCGGAAGTGATGGGCCACAATTCTGTAGTCGTCAGATGAGTTGCACTATATAGCACAATCGCCTGAATTTAAGGTTTTTATTGTGAAGGTGCGTTCAATGAGGGCGTCCCACTCTTTGGCGAATTCCGGAAAGTTAACCACGCGGGGGACTGTGATTCTTGGTACTTTAAATTGACGGCGAACTAGTGAGGGGGCGCCGGGGACAGGTTTTGCGGGCTTCAGGTTGGCTCTACGCTTCTCTTCGGTAGGACTGATTGCTGCTTGAGAGGTAAAGGGTTTCATGTCTTCGTTTTCTGTTAAATCCTGGAAACGATTTTTGCGGACATTGTCCTCCTGATGAGGGATTGCCTATTTACGGGTTATTTTGGGGGAAAGAGCTGAGCCGGCTCTTTTATAGGATACGTCTTGCCATCCTCTAAGGGGAACAGTGGAGATCGGTGAGGTGCTTACAGGCGTATTGACTTGGCTCTTGCTAATCAGTAATGCGCGTACCAGCGCGCATTACTGATGAGCCGAAGTCAGCAATTGTCTCCATTGCGTCGAAGTCAATTGGTTTACTTGGCGATGGATTGTCCATGTCTTCTAGCAATTGCTTAAAACTTTATTTGATAAAGTTCAAGGATTGCCAGAAGTACGTTCGCAGACCAGGTTCTAAAACCGGCTTAACTTGTAGCCCAGACAGAGCTATAACAGTTGATCAAGCTTAAAGCTTAAGCTTTAACGGCTGATGGCCACGCGGGCTACCAGAGAGCAGGCGCGGCGACAAAATATAAATGATGATTTGATTTGAATGGCACAGTCAACTAAATCAGTCTGACTTACACTTAGTTTGCACTTTCTGCACTCGCAGATTAATTAGGATAATGCCACAATCGTGGACTTGTCCATATAACTCATAGTGAGTCTTTGTTAAAGTGGTACAGAAAAAGGTGAACCGGATAAACAAACGCGTCCTACTTATACGAGAGCAAAAGAATGCGCTAAAACTGTTCACCCAACGAGGCCAACTTTTACCAAAAAATCTCCATCACATTAAATGGAAGCATTAATAAGGAAACTTGTTGGTTCTATGCCACTTAAAACCCTTAATTAATTAAGAAATATTAATTATGCCACCAAAAATTTACTGTGGTGTATCATTTGTGCGGATATGATCATAAGTCCCTATTTTTCCGAAGACGATGATGGAGCAACAATAATCGTTGATGGCAAACGTTATCGAATTCTGTGTTGACCATTGTTTGTGAAAATGATTTCTGGTTTCAACAGGACGGTGCAACATGCCGTACAGCTCGACTAATAGTCCATTTTCTACGATCATTGTTCGCCAGACGAGTCAAATCGACTTTCGGTGATTTTGACTGGCCCCCGAGATCACCCGATTTAACGACACCAGATTTTTTTGTGTGGCTATTTGAAATTTAAGCCAAAGACCATTGCTCAACTCAAGACGTCGTGAAATCGCCACCATATCGACCAATAAATTGGCCAAAAAGATGGAAAACGCCTAAAAATAGGGAACATTTTATTCTCAAGGCGAAAGTAAAAATGTTCTTTCGTATAGTTTTTCAAAAACAAATTCTTACACTTTAATTTTAAAAGGAATCTACAAGTATTTACCTAAAAAAAAACTTTCTTTCGATCTGAGTGCTGGGTATGAAATATTTTGTATATGATATGAGTTAATTTCTCATTATTTAAAAATTATTCAATAATCTTTGAAAATGAGCACCCATGGGATTGAAGTTTATCACCTAATTAACTGGTGAAGTAGCTTGGTAAATATAATACACGAATGGATAGATTCATTTAGTGAACCATTAAATAATTTAAATATAATTTATAAAAGCCAGGATAATATTATTTTGTATTTTTTAAGCTATACTGAACATTGGTAACCATTTAACTTAATTTATTCCTACCTTGACGAATCGCTTCCTTCATACTATGTGTCACAACAAAATCTGACTTCGACAAAACCCTTACATTTTGAATTTTTTTTTTAATTTGATCTGAATACTATGAGTGGCAACTGTTCTCACCTGCCTCTCCATTTTCTCATAACTGGAAAATAGTTTTTGTCGATACTAGGCTATAAAACATTTTTTTCCTTTCCGTTTTTACTAAATTTAAGGCCTAACCATATTGTCGAGTTAGACAAAAATGGTTGAACTGGTCTATATTGAAAACTAATGGTTTTCTTTAATTAAAGTAGCTTATTATAAAATAGAATTTATCAACTGTATTATTTTGTGAGTTTAGGGCTGTAAATTGTAACAGTATTTACCGATATTCCCATGTAAAAGAAATTTCTGCAAATTTTGATTTTATTTTTGGGGTAATCAACATGCAAAACTATATATGTATGTATACATATGTATTTGAAACAATCAAAATACGAGGCGTATGTGCGTGGAGAATTTTGAGGTTACCTCATAAACACATACACATTTACCGTATGTATAACAATTGTGATTGTTCTGTTGTTAATTACTTTTGGATATAATATATATACATATATATGTATATAAATATAATAGTAAAGTAGTAAAGTTAATTTACTTTTCTTTTTTCTCAATTTATCTCGCCATTTTAAATGCTTTAAAAATATGTAGAAGTATATCTCTGCCCCTCGTCAATCGTCTAAAAAGAATTAAATTTTTTTGGTATTCAAGAATAAATATACTTGTTTTGTATCCAATTTTGTTGCTATTTAATTTGATATTTCTTTTTTTATTTTCGACTAATTCATCGATAGTACAGAAATCGAATATATCCTGTCACAACCTTATCTGGGCATGCGCTGAAAAACTTGGAAAATGGAAATCATTTTGTGTCAGCTGTCTTCAAATTTATTAGCAAAAAATTTTCTTGGAAGTGAAAGCACCCCAAGCTTACCAATCAATACATTTCATATTTTAAAAAAATATTAATTTCAATTAAAAAAAAATGTATTTCGGTGTTTACAGTGCGCGACACAATTTAATGAAGCCACGAATAATATAAATAAAATTCCGAAATTGTAAATATCTTTCTATGAAATAAGGCAAAAGAAAATTTTATAAGGTATAAAAACGTCCTGGTATGTTCATATAGTGTGTGCTCACTGCATATATTTGATGTAAACGTTATATATTTCGTTAATATTAATGTTTCGTATTTTACTACCTCTTTAAAACATTTTCCAGTTCATAAAATAAGGAATTTATCTTTTACACTTGGCATATCTAATATTGATTAATATAACATTTTTCTATATATTTGCGTGCCATACAGATTACCAGGGATGTTTTGTAGACCGAAAAAAATAAAAGTGCTGGTTCTTATTTCATTCGATGAAACTCCGTACGCATAGGTTTAGGATTAGGAATAATAATTTATTTACAAGACAAAAATAAATTTTTTTTAATCTATAATTTAGCCTAAGCTAAGTATATACCATTTAATACATAAGTGTATTTAGTCGACTTTCTTAATTAAAACTTATAATCCTGAAGCTTTAATTCAGTGACTAACAGGTCTACATAAAATTTATTTGAAAGTCAGGCAAAATTTTCCATTTCCAAGTACTCGAAAGAAGTGGTAAATCTGGGTGACAATAGACATTCCAACTTATGTGTATATGTACATATGTATATTGCGTTAAATATTTGTTTCAGTGTGTACAAAAACTGAAGTCAAAATACAGATGGCTATGTGCGTATATTACTTAGGAAGATAATCATATCAAAACATATTTTGTAATTTAACGAATTTCTTTAAAAAAAAATTAAAACTTAATATTATTCCAATTAAGTGGGACTATATGGTAGACCACATAAACTTCAAATGTACGTATAATATCTAGGCTATTACGGCTTTCATATTACATGAGTACTAAAACAAGAAAAGAAAACTAATTTAGGGCGGAGCTTAAGCTTAGAGTATATACCGTTGCAGTTATATGGCGGTTTCTATCGGTAAAAGATAAAGAAAATGTTGATTTGTAAAAGTCCTTATAAGGGCTTTAGATTCAGACCAGATTCGCAAAGAGAAAACAAACACAGGACTCAGAAGGTGGTCCTTATCAGGGATATATATACTTTATACGGGCTACGATGCCACTTTCACCGCGTTGCTCACTTGTGACCCCTGAAAGAAGTCCCATTTATTGGTGTATTTGAAGGTGACTTTTCACCCCACCTAGTATAAAGGATTACAAATGAGGATGCTGACAAATTTATACTAGTACAAACATTATAACGATCGATGTTCAAAGAGAATGAAGGATGGACTACGGTCTACGGACTTCTACTCGGACATTTGATTTGAGATATGATAGCGGACGGAATCCTCTGGTTCCTTAGCTCTTCGTCGTGGGGTGGGTTATTGCTATCTATCCTTACCACATGTACATAATTTTATTTAGTAGGATTCCTAACTGAAACTATAATTTAACGCATCAGAAACAAAATTTAAAAACAAAGAAATAATAAAAAAATATATGTGAAAACGGACTGCAGCTATCCTTTTTCTGTCAAGGTCTTAGATATTAATGGACACTCGCGGTATTTACCCTTCCAACCAAATAAAAACCGTCCCACTAAAACTTCAGGCTGCTTTGTCTCCTCCCGGATATTTTAATAAATTAGCAACACATGATTTCCAGTTAATTATCTTTAAATATCCATCACAAAACTTCCCAACGTCCCAACTGTAAATTTAACTGACTTTAATAAAAAATAAAGTGACCTAATCCGGGGCAGTTGAATTTACAGGAAGGGAAATTAAATAACCAAAATTTTCTAAAATAGGCTTTACTCACGGTTTTACCAGTTTATTTATTTTCTTCTCTCATGATGGAAAGACTTAAAGCGCGGTGGGGGATGCCGAAAAGTTTATTTTACTTATAGGAACAAAAATTTGAATTATTTATTTTATTCCCTAACCCTTATACAACTAATTTCGACCGATTTCACTTATCTTTCTTCTTCGGGTTTCTTTCTTATAATTTTTTTTTCTTGGTTTTTTCTCAGCCGGCCGTGCTGCAGATTGTCCGGCGAGGTTACGTTGCTGTCCACAAATTTGATTTGATTCGAATTACCTGACGATTTGCCACTTCCCCTTTTTCCGGGGTTACACCTGACTGAACCAGGGTGGGGTTTATGATCCTGACAGCTGATCACCAATGTCTGTCTCCAATGGGACGCACTGGCAAATGCGGTAGTTACAGCAGAGGATACTATTGCGGTTGAGGCAATTACCGTGGTTATAATTCTTATAACAATATACACAATATAAACAACATAAACAATATAAACAATATAAACAATATAAGCAATATAAACAATATAAACAATACAAACAATATAACCAATATAAACAATATAAACAATATAAACAATATAAACAATATAAACAATATAAACAATATAAACAATATGAACAATATAAACAATATAAACAATATAAACAATATAAACAATATAAACAATATAAACAATATAAACAATATAAACAATATAAACAATATAAACAATATAAACAATATAAACAATATAAACAATATAAACAATATAAACAATATAAACAATATAAACAATATAAACAATATAAACAATATAAAGGAAATGGAAATTAATGATGAGACAACTTACAATACGGATGTAACAACTATAATTTTAATAGTAGCTTCTCCAATAGACAAATCATTGATGTCCAACAAGCTGAAGTCACATTAGAAAACCAAAAACTCTCAATTAACAGAAACAATAGTTCCCACTATTAATCTTAACATTTCTCTTAGCCTAAACAATATGTTCTACTGGTAGGAAATAAATATTTGTATTAGATAACGGAGCAGATATATCTATCATAAAAGTATACTCCTTTAAATATCAATATGATATTAATAATATCATAATTAGATTACTCAATTTTAAATACTCAATTAGGTAATTTCATTAAACCACAAAGTTTTCCTATAGTAGAGAATGGTTACCGGATCCCAGGAAACGGAATTAACGGAATAGATTTCATTAAAAAATTCAATTGCTATTTAAATTTTACTACCGAAAGTGTCTGGCATATCCTGACAAACAATATTGATCAATCCATACATATCCCATTTATCCATTCCATAAATGGCAACGAAATGGATATACCAGATTGCATTGCGAAGTTATTCGAAAAATTCTCGTAAAGATATCCAAATTTTTAAAGCTAATCAGAAAATAGGACATGGTACATTTATTGGAAAATGTCGAGCCCAGTTAGAACTAAATTAAAATTATTGAACCTAAAGAACCTAAAGGTATTTTAGACCCGACGAGTCCCAGGTACCATCAGTTTTTTAAATATAGCCCATGTTGCATGCAGTTCTTGGTTGTAAGTCTCGAGGTCGAGTTTATCGGCTTTTCTGCAATAGTATAATCATAAATATAATTACTGCAAGCCATATATGGTACACATTTCACAGTCAAAACGGATCGCAGACCACTGACTAATATATTTTCCATGGTTAATACAACAACAAAACTAAACCGAGTGTGGCTAGATCTAGATAAATGCAAGGTTATGTATCTTAAAGGTAAATACAACCATGTTGCGGATGCAATTTCCCACATAACCAAAAGAAATGAATGATGAAAATATAAAGTTGCATAAAAAATCAAAAGAGCCCAATGTCCATAAAGTCGTTAGCGTTTATTTATGTAACTAAAATTAACTCATGCAAATTGATTATTTAAGCCTTTTTAATAGCGATACAATTTAAAATTTATTTTAATGAAGGAACTCAAATCGAAAGAACGTCGACCACTTCGTAAAGAAGGGTCACCTGCACTTACATCACAAGAGAAATGAGTCGAGAGACGTTTGAGAAAACATCTTGAGTAGGAAGGATGACATACTTATGGATATGAAGTTTTCCTGCCTTAGAGATAAGACCACTTTCTTGGGTAGTCACGTATACTGAATATTTCCGATTATTCGAAAGATGTTTATTATTAAGCGGCTGTTCTGTGAGCTGTGCGATTCATACCGCTTACACCATAATGGTTTCTTTTTATTGAGAAAGTATTCTAGCGGTGAATTATATTATAGATAGCTAAATTCGTAAATTATAGGCTGCAATGAGGCTGCCCGGGAAATAAGTTCTGGAAAGAATCTTAAGGTATTTTAGACTCGACGACGCCCAGGTACCGTCAGTTTTCAGAAATAGCCCATGTTGCGGGCAGTTCTTGGTTGTAGATCTCGAGGTCGACTTTAAGGCTTTTCATGCTTCCCCGAAACAAAGCAGTTTAACCCGGTGAGGCACCGCCACTCGTAAGCATCTTCAAAGAGTTTGGCCACTGGTCTGCTAATTGTGCGTCTGCTTGTGAGGAGGTCGACCACGAGAGCGAGGTCATCTTCGCCTGGGTAAACTTTGATAACAACCATATCATTTGACTGCATGTTCCCCTCTGGAGACTGCCATTTATTTCATTTGTGCAGCTCTTTTAGGTATTCCTGTTTCCAGCGCAAGCAGAACTGCTGATTCTGAGCCTTGAGACACTGCCATCCATAAGTGATTGAGGCTGCTTTTTTTTGAGCCATGCCAAAACAATTGTAGAGTCGGTCCAAAAATAGACGCCCAAAACCTTGTGAGTAGGTTTTCAAGGCTTTGATCTTGGCTGATCGCAATGCTAGTGGTAACACGGATCATGTGTTTAATAGGTTTTTCAGTGGACCCGAAAGTATCCACAAGAAAATGGTCTCTTGACCCACAAGTGTTCCACAAATATTAGGAAGGGAGCCGACTAGGTTGATGGATGGAAGGATATCTTCACCAATCTACGAACTTCTATAAAAGAGTGGATCAGCCGGAGGTACCATATATTAGGAATCTTGCTTAGAAAATTGAAGAAATCGGATACGAAGGCAAGTCACACGCGAGTTGAGGCAAGACGACCGCTGAAGATTCAATTTTGATGTGATGTTTGGACGGACAGCTTATATCGAAGTGACATAACTTCTCTTGCAGTAAGTGCCTGATTAAGGCCAGCCACTTGAGCTTGAACTTTCTAATCCGAAGGTTTGATTAGACTGAACATTCGTTCAGAAATCAAGGTTCTGATCCGGAGTCAATCAAAGCCCGCGCTTTATGGTTTGCTCCACAATAGCAGAAGTTGATCATTGGGGTTTTTAAGAGAATATTTTGAGTGCTGGATGCATGGTAGTTCTGAAAATTTGGAGTAGTGGACTGTATTAAATCATTTGAATTGATTGAAATGGAAGGAACCGCAGGCGCGGTAACCATGCTGAATAAACGTATTGTGATATACGTGCATCGATCTTGAACAGACATCTGCAGGAATTACAACACATCCGGATAGGATGGATCTAATTGGAACACGTCTCTGTTTAGCTTAAAAACTTGAGTTTGTGCTGAAAGAGGTTTAATGTCTTCTATACCTTCGAGAGTGCGATATCTCTTTAGGAGGAAGGAATTTAGTTCAGCCCAGAGAACAATTTCTGTGTTGCCTTGGAGGGACTGTTCCAAGAGTGATAAGGTGAGTTTTGGCAACTTGGATGTGCACAGGAAAACTAAAAGGCAATGCCAATTCTCAGTTTTCACTTTGGAGATTTCGAGCGCAGTCAAAGAAGTCTGAAGTACTCTTCAGTGCTCTGAAGCCGCTTGATTGCTGCGCACGATTTGTAGGAAATCGTCGGGAGATCGAACAATACCTTTAGTTGGCTATTGCCCAACAGGCGTTTATTCGCGAAACGCTGAGTCAAATTAGCTTATGCAGAGTCGAAACGATCTCGTGAGCTTCACCACTTGTCTTGAAGTTGAGGTGAGAGTTTTTCAACCTCAGTCAGTCTTGGATTGGAGTTATAGATGGCTGTAAAAAGGTCACGAAACGTCGGCCACCATAAATTATCTTCGCTGAAGACCTCAGTATCGAACGGAGGCAACCGACACCACTAGATGTTAGTTGCGTTGGCTGTTGTGCTCGTAGGGTTGTGGCCTCAATCTGTTCACTCAGCGGGACAGCACAGGAGAAATTTATGTATGTGTCTTGGATGAAATTTGCGGTGATATTTATGTATGTGTAATGAAAGACATATACGGAATATGTATTGATTGTCCGTGGAGTAGATGGACAGTCACTGTAGCACAACACAGGTTGGCAGACCTGGCAACGCCGATCAAGAGTAGTCGTTGAGAAGTCGTAAACGAGAGTCCTAGAGTTGCAGATCGTACGAGTTGTCGAGTTGTAAATCTTTGTTGTATTGATCTTAACAGCAACCAAACTGTAAAACTGTAATATAACTGTAATATAAAACCTAAATTGCTAGTTTTATACTTTAATAAGAAACCTAAGGAAGGCTAAACCTTCCTTACATTTGGGGGCTCGTCTTAACTAAGAAATCGTCTGTGCTTTCGATGCTTGAGAAGTGTTTAAACTTGTCTGAATGCAAAATGAATGTGTATCAAGGTTAGGGTCAGACGCGCGGATTTCTGGCGCCGGTACAGTGGTAAATCAGTAGTGCAAGCGAGGCGGTTGTATAACACTCGAGCAATAACGGAAAGCGGCAAAATGCGTATACGAGAAAGCCGAAAAGCAAGAGCCAGAATGGACGAAGAGAAACAAAGTGTACATGATAGTACAGAAACAATTTCGCAAAATAATGAAATTTTGCAACAGCTAGTACAATTGTTGTCGTTGAAAATTCAAGCTGATGAAATAAAACATAATGAACCAAAAATAAGTGCGAAAAGTTTTACGACGGTAATGCCAGACTATGACGGCAGTACTATTCCGGTAACACCTTGATGCGGAAGTATACGGCTTAAGTAATGTACAAAAGTACAATTGTGGTGTACAATTATGAGTTGCGTACGGCATTAGAAGAGGAATTCGGTAATGAGTCAGTGTACCGATATTCATGCTGAGTTGCGCGGACGAATGAAACGCAAACAGGAAAGCTTTAAATAGTTGAGGAAGTGATATAACGGTTATTCGGTATGTAGTAGATGGGCTAACTATTAAGAGTGATTTTTAATACAGCCTGTATAACTGTAAATCGTATAAATAATTGGAAAACCAAAATGCGGTAATCGAGTGAGTGGCAGAATCGGAAAGTGCGTATAAAGTAGTATAAAAATCCAATAAAGAACAAAATGAAACAAAAAAGCGTTGTTATAATTGCGGTTCAGATAAGCATTTGCGTAAAGAATGCAAAGAGCAGTCGAAATGTTTTCGGTGCCAGCAGAGTGGACATATTGCCAATAATTGTCCCACAGTAGGGGTGAAGGGGCTTGAAGTAGAATTCTTGGTTGACACTGGAGCAGATATAACGATCCTCCAGAAGAGCAGTTTTGACAAGCAGTTGCGTGGTGCAGGAAACAAGATGACTAGCCCAGTTGGTTGTTTCTATGCTGAAATTGAGATAGATGGCCTTCGTACCTCTTATCAAGTGGTTGTTGTTGCTGACAAATACATTAGGTACGATGCGCTTTTGGGCTCTGATCTAACAAGCAAGTTTGTGTTCTCGTCGTCACTGGAAGGATTTCAGTTTTCTTCACCTCACGGGGAGAAAACTGAAAGCTTAAATGAGATAAGTATTTATCATGTAGCACACACAAATACTGATATAGGTTTTCCTTCGCAGTGCAAACATGAAGTAAAGGCGCTAATTGGCGGTTAGAAGCCGGTAAGAAGTATGCTACATTTGTAACCAAGAAAGGCCTTTTGGAATTCAACAAGGCGCCGTTTGGTTTTCAAAATTCCCCACCAGTCTTTGTTCGATACGTGAATTATGTGTTCAGAGACCTAATAAATAGTGATGTGTTAGATCTCTATATGGACGACATAATAATTCAATAGGAGATAGCAAATGAATTCCTAGAGAATATGATATAATACGGCTGCACTACACGGATTAAAAAATAAATGAAAAAAATGTCACTTTATGCAATCGTCGATAAGCTTTTTGGGTCATTTCATTGAAAATGGACGTATCTGGGCTGGGAAAGAAAAGAGGGAGGCCGTTAACAGATTTGCTGTACCAAAAAATGTCAGAGCAGTGCAGGCATTTTTAGGGTTAACCGGTTTCTTTCGAAAATGTATAAAAGATTATTCGTTGATGGCTCGCCCGCTGACAAAATCAATTTCAAAAATGATGGATTTGGAGAAGTGCTCTTGCAGTGGTCGCACCAGAGATTTCATTCAGTGTTGTATTGGAGCAAGAAAGCCTGTGAATCTGAATCTCGTAAGCATAGCTATATATTTGAAGCTAAAGTAGCATATTTTGCAGTTAAACATTTTCGTCGATACTTATTGGGGACGCCATTTAAATTAGTAACGGACTGTTCGGCATTCAAGCATACTTTAAGCAAGCAGATGTTCCCCGAGATGTGGCGCAGTGGATCACATACATGCAGGATTTTGACTTTGAAGCCGTGTTTAGGCCAGGCGAACGAATAAACATAAAGATTGTCTGAGTCGATAGAGACGGTCAGGTTGAAAGGGTCAATCGCACATTTCTTTCAATCATATCAGGTGTTGCTCATATTGTGGGAAATTTAAACTTAGATGAAAACGGCACAGGATAAAGATGACATGATAAAGGCTATTTTAAAAATACTTACTGATCGCCCTTATGAGCCATATAATATGAATGATAGAAGGCAATGAACTGTTGTTAGTTCTGAGGCAAATGGAAAAGGAGATCATTGTAGAGGCACATAGGCCTGGACATTTCGCTGTCCAAAAAACGATGCACGCTGTACGGCAAACGTTCTGGATCCCTCACTTGGAGAAGAAGGTTATGCCAGTGATTAATGGCTGCGTGAAATGCATTATTTTCAATAAAAAACTGGTCAAAAAGGAAGGTTACTTGCATGCAATTGAGAAAGGAAACCAGCCACTTCAAACGCTGCATGTGGATCATTAGGGGTCTATGGACGCGTCTTCAAAGCAGTACAATAGTGAACGCATTTTCGAAATATGTGTGGCTGTTTTCAAGTAAACGAAAAAGTTGTGAGGAAACACTTAAAAAGCTGAAAATATGGTCGTCGAATTATATCCGATCCAGGTGCAGCATTTACCGCAAAGAAGTTTGAAGAGTTCATACAAGAGAATGGAATCGAGAATGTGTGGGGTACAAGCGGTGTGCCGAGAGGAAACGGTCATGTTGAAAGGGTCAATCGCACATTTCTTTCAATCATAGTCAAGTTGCCTGCAGCAGATCCCGCAAGACAGTTTTTAAGAGAAGCCCTATACTAATCGGTCTTGCTCCAATGAGTTCGGCTTAGAAACTGTTTTATTAATATTCTTCAACATACGAAGAAACACAAAAATCTTACAATTAGGTCTTATGTACTAACAAGAGTTCTTTAAAACCCCCAACCATTTCAATGCGTTGGTATGTGCCCTAGCGGCCTAAGTACGAGGCCGGGTCAATAAGTCCGTGACTTTTTGAATTTCCCGCCTCTTAATTGAAATGGTAACACTGCTCCCGTCAACAGTCAATGTCAGTTGACTCTTGTCAAAAATTGAACAAGCTGCGACATTTAGTTTGTTTTTGACAGCAGTTAATATCACTACTACCTCGTTGACTGAGAAGAAAATGGAAAAAAGTGAATTTCGTGTGCTCATTAAGCATTATTTTTTTGAGGAAAAAATCCATTACGCAAACCAAGGTCAAGCTTGATAAATATTATAGAGACTCTGCACCATCCATTTCCATGGTAAAAAAGTGGTTTACTGAATTGCGATGTGGCCGTACAAGCACGGAAGATGCCGAGCGTTCTGGACGTCCAGTTGAGGTTTCCACATCCAAAACAATTAAAAAAATCCACAATATGGTTTTAGCCGATCGACGATTAAAAGTGAGAGAGATTGTGGAAGCCGTAGGCATTTCACATGGCTCAGTGGTTTTAATTTTTAAAGATCATTTGGGTATGAGAAAGCTTTCCGCAAGATGGGTGCCGCGTTTGCTCACAATCGACCACATATGCAACTGTGTGACAATTTCGCAGGAATGTTTAGCGTTGTTCAATCGCAATACGAACGAGTTTTTGCGCCGTTTCGTAACCGTGGACGAAACGTGGATCCACCACAACACACCGGAGACCAAACAGCAGTCAAAACAGTGGGTTTCTCGGGGTGAATCGGCGCCAAAGAAGGCAAAGGTGGGTTTGTCAGCCAATAAAGTCATGGCGACTTTTTTTTGGGATGCACGCGGTATTATCCACATTGACTACCTTCAAAAAGGATAAACAATCAATGGTGAATATTACAGCAACTTATTGGGTCGATTCGATGAGGCATTGAAAAAAAGCGACCGCACTTGGCCAAGAAAAAAGTTCTTTTCCACCAGGACAATGCACGGGTGCACACATGTGCAGTTTCCATGGCAAAATTCCATGAAATGGGCTACGAATTGCTCCCTCATCCGGCCTATTCACCCGATCTAGCCCCGTGTGACTATTTCTTGTTCCCAAACTTGAAGAAATGGCTCGGCGGAAAGAGATTTGCCTCCAATGACGAAGTCATCTCACAAACAAATGCCTATTTTGAAGACCTCGACAAATCATATTTTATGGAAGGGATAAAAAAATTGGAGAAACGTTAGGCTAAGTGTATAGAGCTCAAAGAAGACTACGTTGAAAAATAAAATAACTTCTTATCTAAAAACCTATGTTTCATTCAAATAGTCACGGACTTATTGACCCGCCCTCGTATGTTATGACCTTTACCCTCGCAGCGTCGTGTTATCTTACGCATGCGAGTACATGTTTCTGAAAGACTTCGGTCATAAAAATCCATTATCTAGTTGTGGTCTTATTAAGTGCATGGCAGTGTCACCTTAAGTATGCGTTTACATGTGGATTTGTTTTGAAGGGATCGGTCATAAAATGCATGTATAAAATAATTGGTTGTTGGTCTGATCCCTTTTACATTCTTTCTATGCTTTACTGCTTGAACATTCTGCCAAGGGCCACAAAAGTCTGGATTGTTATACATTTTTATTATATTTTATATGTGAAAATTTTTAATTTTGCAGTGGACTTTAATTTCTTAAGTTTTTTTAGTTTTGTTTAATTTTATAAAATTTTACATTTGAACATTCTCCCAAGGGCCACAAAAGTTCTTCTTTTTTACATTGATATCTTACTTCTCCGTAAAAAAAAAATTGTAACATATTCTAATATTGTATGCATTGATTTCTCATTTTTTTTTTCTTTATTTACCCTAGACGGAGGCAGCTGTTAAAGATGTTAGGGAACGGATTAGGGGCAACATTTTCTGTGCTGTTGCATCGATTCGGTCAGGACCTGGTGGCTTGCCATTTTTTAAAGAGGCGATCTCCTGCGCAATCTCCTCTGGTTCGACGGGATGTATTGGCGGGCCAGGAGCACTTGGGCTGTCTACGAACCTTATGGTGGCAGCTCGCTCTTCGCCAGTGCATCTGTCGAAAGGTGAGAATGCACTGTATAGATGGTCAGCAAGGCTTCTGCTGTTTCGACCTCAGACCGACACCAGGAACCGTCCACTTTGCGCACGGGATAATCATCTTTTTTTGTGCATGACCTGGATTCGTGAGGACCACCACATTTCACGCAGCGATGTTCCAGGAAGCAATAGCGCTGGGTGTGTCCGAACCCTTGGCATCTGAAACATTGTGGAACGTCGTTGAACTTCATTGGGGTTCTACGGTGTCGACTGACCTGCAAATCCTTTTTATTTTGAAAACCTCTGTATTGTTGCTCGCTGGTTCGGGATTAACAAAAAAGATCCCCAGTGGTTGTTAGGATTGTGCAGATCCCTCACAGTATGGCCGTATTTGTGGAGGTCTTCTTTAATTTTTGTCTGGTCCGTTGTGTGGTGAAGTCCCATGATGACCGCCCTGTACGCTCTCTCGTCCTTTGGTTGGAAGGTGCGCTGCCTCTTGTTATGTGCCACGAGGTGCTGGCGTAGGACTGTGTAGGACTCCTTGTCTGGCATCATTACGCGTACATTGTTGTTTCTCTTCGTTTTGTACGAGAAATCTTTCTTGGTACCCACGAGAGTTGTTATCACCTTGACAAGCGCGGTCAGGCTTGTTGGAGGCTTTAGGGTCTTCTCGCTTCAGCGCATTGGAAAGTTTTCCTGAGGCATTTTTAAATCTTTGCATTGCGATTGCCACTCCTGTCGCATACGTCGTTTTTCAAGAACAAGCCACTCGATGTCTGTGTTTGCCATCCGGGGTCTGCTAGGTGCGCTCTCTATTTTGAGGTGTTGGGATTCTGGCGGCTGTAACAAGACACTCTTCAGGGTATTTGCTGTTGATTCTATCTTGGCATCAAAGTTTAGCCGTCGGCTCAACTCAATGTGTGAACTTATGTATTTTCTGTATTGGACCCAGTTTGTTCTCTTTGATATTAATCTTTTTGCCTGCATTGTAGTCTCAGAGCGTTGGGGAAGGTTGAGATTTAAGAGGATTGGCGAGTGGTCAGATGATAGGACCCGGTAAAGATTCGGCACTGATGTCGGGTTTCGGGGGATATTTTAAGTTATAGCAAAGTCGATCAAGTCAGAAATTTTGTTCGGGTCGGTAGGCCAGTTTGATGATCTGCCTAAAGAGACGTAGTCAAGCTTTCTGTTTGCCTTTATGATGGCGTTATGCAACTTATTTTCTTTTAGGGGTGACGAAGCGTGATTCCCAGTGAGTGTGTTCGGCGTTGTAGTCACCTGGAACAATGAAGTGGTCCCCTAGGGTGTTGAAAAAGTCAAAAATTGTTGGTCGGAAATATTGAAACGCAAGGGACAATATACCGCTGCGAGGGTAAGATTGCCGCTTCCTAGTTGTACATTTATGGATGTGGCCTGCAAGTAGTTTTTTCCAAACTGGCTATGGTAGTGGTGTTTGATGCGCTTCCTAATCAGGATACCGGTTGCGTCATGTGCAATATTTTTGTGATGGTAGTTTGCAAGAATCCCAAAATTCTCTTTTTGATTTTACTTAGACCTTGGCTTCGTGGATGCTTTTTTGGGGTATTATGTGGAAATTGTCTTTTCCTACAAGTAAAATTATATTGTTAATTATCCCACTTCTGAACTGTAAAGAGATGGCTTTTCCGAGTGGTGGAGTAATGTTTTATTGGAATAAATAAGAGGATAACATTAAAAAACTAATTTAATTCTGATTGTACAAAACTTGGCGTGCTCTCCGTTCGCTCGTGCCTTTCGATCTCTTCTCTTCTTCTTATATATATCGGTATCGATAGAATACCGAGTGACTATCGCTTATATCGGTTCCTGCATAAATATTCTTCCTTGCCAAGAACCTGCTCGTTACATTTGTGTAATCATTTCTTTAATTGTTCAGTTCCTTATGTAATGCTTCAAGTAATCTTTGTGAAGACCTATTTTGTTAATTTATCACCGGCCTGTCATTATTCCTTAAAATAATTAACTGCTTGTTTGGCATTTTAGCAAGTACTTAAAATAGTAAATTTTTTCACAAACCTTTAACTGGTATGACTAAATCGACTGAATAATTATTTATATGCTTAATTTTATTTAATTTTATTCACAAACTATTTATTATCTACGAAAGACTTACACTTTGAGTCGTTTCATCTCTCCTCTAATTTCTTGTTATCGTTATTGTCTAAAACATCGTTTTTACCAGGTCCTGATTATGTACCAAGCTGCATCCTTAAACGCTGCTCTGATATTTTTTGCTTACCTCTTACTATACTCTGTAACCCATTCTTGGATGCATTCCTGCTTAAGTTATGGAATGAATCATATGTTATAACAATTCATAAAAAAAAAATAAGGCTGGCATTTAGAAATACCGTAATATTGTTAAGCTATCTGCGATTCCCAAGCAGCTTGGGAAAGTTATTACATCGCAGCTGCAACATTGATGCAAGAGCATATTCTTACCTTTAGAACAAGGTTTTGTCAAGCTTCGCTCGATACGAAAAAACTTACTAGAATTTGATTTGATCATCCACCAAGGGTTTCAGAATCGATTGCAAACAGAAGTAATTTATACATTTGCATTTGATATAATAAGCAATTGATTCAGTTAATATTCTTCTCCTGTTATGGAAACTTTCGCGAATTGGTTCTCCGCCGAATGGTGGCTACTTATAAAACTTCAAAGGTTATCTAGGTCTTATCGAGGTAGTCACCTAGGACCTAGTAAGCCTTCATTAAATGTTCGTCAAAGGATATTGGTGTTCGAGCATCGATACTCGAACAGTGCGGACGTGTTTATTTTCTGTGCTCCGAAAATATACAAAACACTCAAAGTGAAAAGTGAATAATTACCAACAATATACCACAAAACTTTAGCCACGCTCATTGCCCTTATTAAAATAGTTGTGCAAGCTCCCAGCATTCGAAGAACTATTATATTGCATAGAAAATTAACAAACAAAACCCAAACCACGAACTCTCACAATGAGGCAAAACGACATTCGCGCTATGAGCAAGACAAACGTAGTCTCTCATCGATACAAAAAAACGCGTATTTCTGATATGTGTCTTCGCAACCCTCGCAAGTGCACGAAATAAATGCAAACGTCGATGGGCCACGGTCAATCAAGATAATGATCTTATCAATAATAATCTACCCCGCAGCAATGATGAAGGGGACAAAAAGAAGCCAAAGCCCCCACCTATATACATCCGAGTGAAAAGCTCGAATACTCTGGTTAACAATATAATTTTACTTGTAGGAAAAGACAATTTCCACATAATACCCCAAAAAAGCATCCACGAAACCAAGGTCTAAGTAAAATCGAATCCCTTTACAGTTCAGAAGTGGGATAATTCGAGTTGGCAATGTTTATGAGGCAGTAACAGAGATACACGAAAAAGCAGAAGCGGCAGAGGAATCGTCGGCGTGGGAAGTTTGTAATGGGATAGGTGTTCCCAAAGGTCTAGGTGACAGAAATTACAAATTACGGATAAGGCATCCTTTTCTACGTGGCTGATGGATTCAAAGCGGACTACTTAGGAATCTGGAGGTGTACATGCAAAAAGCTTGTGTGTATGTGTAGCGGCGTTGTGAAATTCACGAGAATTGTGGTGAAATACCAATCTCGCTTGCAGACGGGCATACAGAGGTGCTCGTGGGTGCAAGATTGTGCGTGCAAACGATTGTGGTTGTGCGTACATAGGAAACCAGGCAAGGTTTTCGAAGAGTGGCGATCATTTTTGGAGAAGATGGTCAAGATATCGGAGCTAAAGGCAGACCAGTTGCGGTATCTGCTGAGAGAGAGGAACTTGGGAGTTGCAGGCCCCAGAGCGGAACTAGTTCAGAGACTAGTGGAACATGAAAATTCAGAAGACGTGGATTTGCCACAAGCAGCTGGAATTATGAGCCAAAATGAGGAATCATTCGCAGCACTGGCGGCTACGATTGCACAGCTACAAGAACAAATGACGACACTGACAAGCCTGATGGCCAGTTTGTCAACAATATGCCAGCGGCTAATCAACAACAGCAGCAGCGTCAACGTAAAGATCAGATTGATATATAGTAGATGAGTTTATTTACCTTAACCCTGGAGATCAAGCGGCGATCAGCCATGGTAGACAAGCGTCAGTTAAGAAAATTGCGGATACCTTACCAGACTATGACCCCAGAGATGAGAATTCGATCTCAGTGAACCAGTTCATCGATCGTGTCAACAAAGTGGTAGATGCGTATCAATGGGACGAAAAATTTGTACTTCTTGCCATATACACAAAGCTGAAAGGTCCCGCCAAAACGTGGCTTGATTCTTCGCAAGTTTTACACACAACATGGAACAGTTTTGCAGCAGCAATCCGAGAAGAATTTGGATCATAGCCGGACGAGGCAGAAATTCATTTCAACATTGCGAATGCAACCAGACGATCGAAGGAAACCGTAAAGGAGTATTGTTTCCGTATGTCAGCACTTGGAGTGCGATTCAAGCTTAGTGAAGCAGCAGTCATCCGATATGTTCGAGCGGGCCTACAGCATAAATAGTTACAAAACAGTATCGCAGCCATTCATTTTTCGACTATGAAGGAGTTTCGCGACGCTGCCGAGTCATATTTTATAAATAGAGGCAGGTCCAATGCCAACAAGAAAGAGTTCGTACCCAAATCCAGTAGTTTTGAGGTAAAGCTGGAAAATGAGATGAAGCAACCAAAGCCAA
The DNA here is from genome assembly GCA_035047645.1 of Drosophila merina. NCBI lineage: Eukaryota > Metazoa > Arthropoda > Insecta > Diptera > Drosophilidae > Drosophila > Drosophila merina. Next base: position 618,208 of record JAWNPH010000022.1, on the reverse strand, counting down.
GAAAACCTAAAGCATGCTTTAACTGCGGAGATGTCGGGCATTTTCCAAATTCATGCCCAAAGGAAAGGAAGAAGACGCGTTGCTCCAAATGTAATAAGTTTCATGCCACAGATGAGATTTGCCAAGCCGCACAGGTGATGCGTTTGGGCGCATCCAAACAGGACAAGCTGTTTACAAGAAAAATCTACATCAACACGAAAGATTATACCGCTTTCATTGACACTGGAAGCCAAGCCAGTTTAATTCGCCTATCAATTGCGGACGAGATCGACGCAGATCGACAGGAGTGCTACCTGAAAATCGTGGGCATATGTGGAGGCTCACGTATCCTTACCAAAGCTATGGTTGTGGACATCGAAATCGCTGGAAAAATGGTTATAGCCAAAGTTTACATCGCAGACGACAATCTGTTGCAGGAAGATTTGTTGTTGGGACAAGATGTCATTACATGCGCCGAGTTACAATATTATTGTAATGCGAACCAAGCGAGACAGAAGTCAAGAGAGCAGTTCATCAGCCGGTAACAAGTTCAACCGAGAGTATTTTTAAAAACCTTCTTGTTAATTTTCAGAACACAGAAGAAATGAGCAAAGTATGCAGTCTGCTCGAGAAGTTTGCCGACGTTTTCTCCACAGGATTGGAAGGCCTAGGCAAGACAAACGTCGTCCAGGCACAAATTGTTCTTGAAAGTGGCCAAGTAGTCTCCCAAGCGCCATATCGAGTTTCCGAGCCAAAGAAGGAAGTTGTCGCCAAGATGGTCGACGAACTATTGGAACGAGACATTATTACTCCGTCCACGTCAGAGTACGCCAGCCCAGTGGTGCTCATCAAGAAGCCGAACGGTAGTGATCGACTTTGCATCGATTACCGCCGCCTGAACAAGCTCATCAGAAAGGAAAACTTCCCAATACCCAATACAAAGGGCTTCGCATATTTTTCATCCCTTGACTTGAATAGCGGCTATTATCAGATCAAAATGGATCCAGAAAGCAGAAAGTTTAACGCATTTATCACCACGGATGGATTGTTTGAGTTTAAACGTCTTCCGTTTGGGCTGAAGAATGCACCTGCTGCATTCAATCGACTCATGGCAGAGTTGCAAAAGCGTGTGAAGAAAGGCGACATGATGCATTACATGGACGATATCCTCATTGGCAGCCAAACGTTTAATGAAATGTATGAAAAATTTGAGAGAATTTTACAAGTGTTACGAGACTGCGGATTAACTTTGAATCGAGATAAGTGTGAGTTGTACAAACAGTCAATCACATTTCTAGGTCACCAAATACACACAGATGGAATCAGCCCCGGAGAAGTCAAAACTAAAGCCATTACAGAATCTTGTAAAGCCAAAGAATATCACCGAAGTTCGACAGTTTTTGGGTCTCACGGGATATTTCTGGAAATTCGTACCCGGATATGCAATAATATCAGAGCCATTGCGAAAAGAATGCGCTAGGACCAAAACTTCAAATGGGAACAGCCACAAGACGATGCTTTTGAAAAGTTAAAGTTATGCCTTACGTCAAAGCCTGTTGTGAGTAGCTACCGCCTAGATGCCGAACATGAAGTACATACGGATGCTAGTGCCGTTGGGTTAGCGGGAGTTTTGATGCAGAAAGATGAAGATCAACTGAAGCCAAGCGCATACTATAGCCGAGCCACTTCCAACCCAGAGAAAAATTACCATAGTTACGAGCTAGAAGCTTTAGCCGTCGTCGAGTCATTAGAACGATTCAAATACTACATTTATGGAAAAATGGTTAAGGTTATCACTGATTGTAACGCTTTGAAAACAGCAATGACAAAACGAGAGCTGATACCACGAATTGCAAGATGGTGGTTACGAATCCAAGAGTTTGACATCGATATTGTTCATCGAGCAGCAACACAGATGCGCCATGTTGACGCGCTAAGTAGAGCGCCAGTTGAAAAAGAACATGAGATGGATACAGCATCCCTGAAGATCTCTAAAACAATCATTGATGAAGCTGACTGGTTGTTTGCCATACAATTACAAGACGAGAAAATCCAGAAAATTGTTGCGAATATGAAAGCCGAGAAGTAATCTGAAAACGAAGAGTACGGGATTGAGCAAGATCGCCTGTTTCGAAAATATAACAGCAAGATGCTATGGGTTGTGCCGAAGCAGCTGAGATTCCATATTCTCCTCGAATGTCACGACAACGCCGGACAAATAAGCACAGATAAAACCATCAGTCGGATTTTGAATCTGTTTTGGGTTCCCCGAATGCGTAATTTTGTAAAAGGTTACATTAAGTCCTGTGTCGGCTGCGCAATGTATAAAGCGCCAGGAGGACGCCAAGAAGGTCAGTATCATTACGATGACATCAAGCCGATACCCTTTTCAACCGTTCACATGGACTTTAGTCCTTGTCGACGCCTTTACGATGTTCACCATAGTTCGAGCAGTGAAAAGTACAGCAACAAAGCACGTCCTAGATGCCCTGCAAGAAGTCACAAGCTACGTTGGAATGCCAGATCGTATCGTTACCGATCGAGGGACCGCATTTACCTCAAAAGATTTTGAGAAATATTGTAAATCAAACAAATGTGAAGCACATACGTGAGAACACCAAGAGCCAATGGTCATGCAGAACGGACAAATCGAATTATTTTGTCAATGCTTTTGCCTTCAAATGAAAACGAGAAACGCATCAATACCATGGTAAATAGCACTACTAAATGCTCCCCATTCCAGCTTCTATATGGTTATGAGCCCCGAGATGTCCTAAAGAACACGCTGACGAGCGTGATCCAAAATCAAGGGCTATGCATTATGACTGATGCCGAATTGGAGAAGCTCCGAGCTGATGCTGCGACTACAGTTAACGACCACCGAGCTGCTGCCAAGCAGAGATACGATGCCATCCATTCCAAGCCAACTGTCTATAATCCTGGAGACATTGTCTTGGTCGAGAACGAGCCGTTCAGCACGGGCACGTCGCGCAAACTAGAGCCGCGAAACAAGGGTCCTTTTATTGTATCCAAAGTGCTGCCCAACGACCGATATCTAGTTGAAGATATCCCGCATGCACACAGAAAGCAGAGACACTATAAATCAGTGTATTCATCAGATAAGATAAACCGCTGGTGCGAACTTCCACCCGATGAGTCATATGAAGACAACGACGAAGAAGACGACCCAGACGACTAATCTCGCGAGGACGCTGCGATTGTCAGGAGAGGCCGAATGTAACGAGCAGGTTCTTGGCAAGGAGGAATATTTATGCAGGAACCGATATAAGCGATAGTTACTCGGTATTCTATCGATACCGATATATTTAAGAAGAAGAGAAGAGATCGAAAGGCACGAGCGAACGGAGAGCACGCCAAGTTTTGTACAATCAGAATTAAATTAGTTTCTTAATGTTATCCTCTTATTCATTCCAATAAAACATTACTCCACCACTCGGAAAAGCCATCCCTTTACACAAAATAGTACCGAAAAAAGTCAATACAAAAAAACTACAACCATACACTCAACAAAAACTTCTGAAGGTTTCGCCCAGTTTAAGAAAAAAGTAAATGGTTAAAAGAACGGAGTAATCGAAACAAAATTAACCAACTTATATCATAAAAAAACAACTTTAACAATTACTTTAAAACCAATCATTATGGACAGTAGTCTACTAGGTGAGAACTGTAGCATCCAAAGTTGTTCGAACCGGAAAATATTGTGTTATTTATACAATTTTTAACCCAATATTTTGAAAGCTTTAAAAAAAGATAGCAATTGGGATGAAGGTGGAAAACTTATAATTCACTTTATTGGCGCTGGTGCATTAAATGCAGTAGTGGAAATATATTACTTTGATTCAAAAGTGAATAACTATGTTTTATTTATTTAACAATGAACTGCTAAATATACATACTATGTATATATAAACATACAATGGATAAGGATATGTAGAGACGTGACTCCCTCAGGGGTGCTCCCTCAGGGAAGGTAGCTTCAACAATTTAAGCCTGCAAGCGATACGGCGGAAGACGATTGTCAGGATCCCACTTTAAATTGCTCAGTGCAAATAACAGGAATTGCTTTTGCACGGATTCTATGCTATTTTGGTGACAGAAGAATTATTGACTCCAAACGCACGAGCAGTATTCAAAGAAAGAACGAATTATAGTGATATATAAGGACCAGCTGATTACAGGATCGTTAAATTCTTTTGACCAACGCTTAATAAAGGCTAACATTCCTCTGGCTCTATTCACAGTCACGGAGATATGTTTACTAAAATTATTATAATTGATTGTGGAAACATGATCGGACGTGATTTAAAAGAGAGTAACAGAAAATAAGCTGTACACTGCAATGAAACATCATAAGTTTGCATTTGGGCATTTAAGGAAGAGAAAGCTGTTTGAGCAACATGAATAAAGCCCATCTAGGTCAAATTGCACATGCGTGTGAAGAAAATGTTCTGAAAGGATTAGCATAACTTGACATCATCAGCATAAACGTACACGAATTATTAATCACATTAGGAAGATCGTTGACAACGTGTATAAACAGCAATGGTCATCGATGACTACCCTGTGGGACACCCAGTAAGGCATAGATGACCTTCGACCTGGTGGTTTTAAATAGAGCACGCTGTGTTCGATTTGAAAGGTAAGAAGCAATCAAAATTATTCAGTGGAATACCGATGAGCGAGAGTTTTCGTAGCAAGAGCTGATGATTAATGGAATTAAATGCTTTGCTAAGTCAGTATAAATTACGTCTGCTTGCAAACGATACTGAAACCCTCGGTGGATGATCGAACAAAATTGTAGTAAATTAGTGGTTGTCGTGCTAAGCTTGACAAAACCATGTTGTGATGGGGGAGATTAGGGTCTTGCATGAATGTTGCAGCTGCGATCTAATGAGTTTTTCTAGAAGCTTGAGAACCGCAGATAGTTTAGCAAAACCGCGGTAGTTCTCAATGGAAGCCTTTGAACTTTTTTATGAATAGGTATAACGGATGATTCATTCCATAACTTAGGTAGGGATGCTAGGTCAAAAGATAGGTTCAATAGTCTAGTGAGAGGTAAGTCTAGAATAGCAGAGCACCTTTCCACATTATCTGAACCTGGTAAAAATGAGATTTTGGTGGAATTTAAATTTAATATGTTACGTATGTACGGTAAGCAAGGGCTACGGCTCCCACTGCATAACGTACAGCACACCTCCCGTCTAACCGAACAACGGGCGTTAACGTTTATCGTACAGATCGGATCGCGGGGATAGACCCGAGAGAATAAAGTTTAGAAAAGATAACAAGGAAAAAGTAGAGTTCGTTTTTTGCTCTGAAAGGTAGGTGAGAATTGAGGATTTGATAGAAGTGAACGTGCAGAGTGAATTAATAGAGTATAAGTCATTCTAGTCAGAACATAGAACCCTGAAAGTAGATGCGTTAGTAGATGCTGGCTCTCTACATTACCATTAATAAGGTTATAAAGGAAAACGACTCCCAGCATCTTTCTACGATTGGTTAGGGAAGGTAAATTGATTAGAAGGAATCCGTTAAAATAAGATGGGAGGTAAAGACTTGCATCCCAGTTTACTCCCCTAAGAGCAAACATCAAGAATTTCTTTTGAACGAATTCAATGCGATCTTGATGAACACTATACTGAGGGCTCCAGGCGCATGACCCGTACTCCAGAATTTGACGTACTAAAGATACGTATAATGTTTTTGTAACATAAGGGTCATTAAATTAATTATACCGTCTTTTAATGAAGCCAAGCACGCGCTTGGCTTTATTAACCATCGTAGAAGTATGATCGGACAATTTAAGTTTAACATCTAATACGACACCAAGATCATTAACCTGGGTTAATCTTTCCTAGGAAATCCCATAGAGAAAGTAAGTGACCTGGTTAGGGCACGAACGATAAAAAGACATAAGCTTGCATTTTGACCCATTAAGTTTCAAGAGATTGGTGGAACACCATTTTTGAAAATTTTCCAAATCCGACTGAAGTTTATATTGCGCAGATGGGGATTTGTATTGAAGACAAAGCTTAACGTCGTCTGCATATATAAGAACCAGAGAGTTCATTATAGCAGGGGGTAGATCGTTAATAAAGATAGTGAAAAGTAGTGGCCGAAGATGGCTTCCTTGGGGGACTCCCGATGTAGCACTAACAATGCGAGAGTGTACATCTTTACAAAGAACACGATGGGTTCTCCCAGCTAAGTAGCTTGAAATCCACGTGAGAAGGTCTGAGGGAAATCCTAGGATACTAAGTTTACTCAAAAGGAGTGAGTAGTTGACAGAGTCAAATGCTTTACTACAGTCTGTGTAGATGACATCTGTTTGAAGGCCTTTACGGAAGCCATCTATAATAAAGGAAGTCAGCTCCAAGAGGTTTGTGGTGGTGGAGCGACGCTTTATAAAATCATGCTAGCATGGAGAAATAATTGAACTGCAGAGATGTTGAAGATGTGGTGTTACCAAGTTTTCGAAAAGCTTTGGAATTGCTGACAATTTAGAGATTCCTCTATAGTTTGTAGCATCCGATTTTTTCCCTTTTTTGTGTAGGGGAATTATGAAGGATTCCTTCCACATTTGGAAAAAAATCGAAGTTTCCAGAGACAAAGAGAAAAATTTTAGAAGAGGTCTGCACAATGGCTTAGCGCAATTCTTCAGTACACATCCAGGAACACCATCAGGACCTATCGAATAGACTGGTTTCATCCTCAGAAGATCCGATAACACAGTGCTTTCAGAGAAAGTTAGTCTGAAAATAAGATTGGCTGATTGAATGTTATATGAATAAGGCTGATCCACAATTGTAGGAAATTAGTACGTTGTTTGAAAGAATGTTGCGAATAGATCGACAATACCGTGATCAGTAGTCACAAATACATTTTCAAACAAAATTAGGGGGGAGAAGATTCCTGCTTACGCTTAGTGTTAACAAAATTATAAAACTGCTTCGGATCCTGAGTAAACTGGATCCGACAGCGATATATATAATATAATTCTTAAAACACTCAGAAACGAAACATAGATGTAGATGCCGACCTAAAGAATTCCTTACGTGGTTTATTTGAACGAGGGATATGTCGAACATACCCTCAGTAAAATCATGTGTTGAGAGTGTTTAAGATGGTGAATTCTCGATGTTTGACCAGATAAGTTCAGGTAAATTGAAGTCTCGTAGAGTCACTTGCAGGTCACTGTCCGACATGCGATTAGAAACCAGCTGAATGGCAGATAAGTGGTGCCAGTATCTAGGTGGTTCTGAAGAAGGTGGTAAATATGAGCATGTGATGAACAGTTATTGAAGCGACATATTGATTTTCACACATAAGAATTCAATATCACCAGGATTCGGTAACTTAACCTCTTCAGAAGCAAAGTCGGAGTCCACAGAGATTGGAACTCCTCCTCCCCTACATAGTGGTCGGTCCCGTCTGTAAGTGGTGTACCTGTCTAGGAAAATTTTGCAGCTAAAAATCTCCGGCTTTAACCAGGTCTCTGTGAAGACTACAATCTGGGATGCAAAATATGAACTATCAGAATACAGTTTAGGAAGCTTACTCCGAAGCCCCCTAGTATATTGATAGGTAAGAGTGATAGATGTTGTTAGTTTTTTGAGGACGAAGGTTTAGGAACGGAAGACGAAGACGGTACAGGGTTTTTAGGCTTTGGGAGTTTAACTTTAACAACGGCCTTAGATTTGGCTTGGATGTATGCCGAGATATCAATCTCTGGGGTGTCAGGGGCCAGGAGGTGTGTTTGAGGGGAGAATCACCTGTGAGGGTTTTGGTGTTACGGTTGGTACGACCGCGACACCAGTCCGTACCGAGGCTCCGGACGGTGGTTCACCCTTAACAGTGGATTTTAGGGGGGTCGAATCTACTCGTGCCGGAGGAATCACCTGAAGTGCTACCCTGGATTGTAATATAGACGAGTAAGGCTCGATTATGGTGTCAAATTTAGAAACCGCATTTGTGTTTCCAACTTTTGCTGTTGGGGTAGTAAGAGTTATGAGCGGCTGCATGGTCGTCGGGTGATCAAGCTGAAAAGCTATATCAGTGCATACGGAGTCCCTAAAAGCGTTTTTTGACACTTTGGAGATTCATTTAGTAGCTGTAGGATGCTAAATTGGGAATCCAGGGCAGAGAGTTGGTCGTTGATTTTACGAAAACCACCTCAAACCACTTCCGAAGCCCCACAACCCAACCAGCTTGAAAAGATGCTTGCCCGTATGGAAGGAACGATTAAGAGGATTATGGAAAAGTTGATCTCGCAGATGTTCTCGCAGTTGTTGAAGTTAATAGCTCCCCTCCTCAACAGAAAGTAATGCAAAAAAGTCTTCATATAGTTTTTTGGAACGCAAATGGCCTGCAGAGGAGCAAAGCCGAAGTAAAGCATCTCATAAAAACAGACAACATCGATGTACTTCTAGTATCGGAATCCCATTTTTGTCCTCGATCCCACTTTAACATCAGCGGGTACGAACAGTTACATGCCAACCATCCATCTGGCAGAGCACGCGGAGGAGAAGCTATACTCATCAGGAGTGGCATTCAGTACACGGAATTTCCCGCGTTTCAGGAGGAATGGGCTCAGTGCGCCGTGACCAGGATTTGGTGGGCACCATTGGTGCGGTTTACTTCCCACCCAGACACTCGATAACCGAGACCTACCTTCAGGACTTCTTCGAGTCCCTCGGTCCTCGCTTTATAGCAGCCGGAGACTTTAACGCCAAACACTCCTGGTGGGGGTCCGGCAAAAACAACCCCAAAGGCAAAACGCTCTATAAGTACCTGCAGCGGAAGACTCTGGACTGCCATTCCACTGGAGAACCCACACCCTGGCCTACCGACACTTCAAAGCACCCGGATCTGCTGGACTTCGCCGTCTCCAAGGGCATAGGACACTCTTAGATAACATGCTCAAGCTATGATAAACTGCTATCCGACAACAGCGCAGTAAACTTGCTCCTAAACATCCCCGTCCTCAGAAAAACCCCGCCTAGAAGACTCACCGGAAAACACACAAATGCCCCCAAGTTTATGTTTTGGATGCTTTCCTCCCTGTACCCAGATCCCCCTCTTTCCACACCAAGCAACATAGATGCGGCCATAGAAAAACTAACCAAAGAGATGCACAATGCTGCTGAGTTCTCGAATCCACCTCCTTCGACAACCCCGAGAATACCTAAAAGAGACGTGCACTTGTGGTCTCCGGAAATCGCGGCCCTCGTGACGGAAAAAAGGCGCCTCAGAAGAGTTTGGTTTTCCTCGCGCAACCCTAGGGACAAGACAGCACTTAATCGTGCCACCAAGGATTTGAAGGACAAGCTATCCATCCTACGGCAGGACTCGTTACATAAATTCCTTGAGAAGCTGGAACCTGGAGACCCGCAGCACAACCAGTGGAATGTCACGAGGCACATAAAAACACCTGCGAAGAAGTTATCACCTGTGCGAAAAGTGGACGGTTCCTGGTGTCGTACTGAGGTCGAAAGAGCAGAAGCCTTTGCTGACCATCTACATAGTGTATTCTCACCGTTCGACAGATGCACTGGCGAAGAGAGAGCTGCAACCATAAGGTTCGTAGACAGCCCAAGTGCTCCTGGCCCGCCAATACAGCCCGTCGAAACCAGAGGAGATTGCGCAGGAGATCGCCTCCCCAAAAAATGGCAACTCACCGGGTCCTGACCGTATCGATGCAACAGCACTGAAAATGTTGCCTCTAATCTGTTCCCAAAGGCTGGCCAACATATTTAACAGCTGCCTCCGTCTAGGGTACTTCCCTAAAGAGTGGAAACGAGCGGAAGTAATTGTCCTCCTCAAGCCTGGGAAACCTGAAGTCAACCTAGCATCATATCGTCCAATTAGTTTGCTAGCACTCCTATCTAAAATACTTGAAAGAGTATTTTTGCGTAAAGTACTGCCAGTATTGGACGAGGCCGGACTGATCCCTGATCACCAGTTTGGTTTCAGACGCTTTCATGGAACACCTGAGCAATGCCACCAGATTGTTGAGAGCATACTTGAGGCCTTCGAAAAGAAGAAGTACTGCTGCGCCGTTATGCTGGATGTTAAACAGGCGTTTGACAGAGTCTGGCACCCTGGACTCCTTTTCAAAATTAAATCCCACCTCCCAAGTTCCCATTTCGCCTTCCTCAAGTCATACACAGAGGGAAGAGAATTCCGAGTGAGATGCGGATCATCAATCAGCACTCCTAGGCCTATAAGAGCAGGAGTACCACAAGGCAGTGTTCTTGGACCGTACACTCTACACAGCGAACCTCCCCATCACCCCCTCCCGGAATATCACAGTAGCCACATATGCCGATGACACCGCCTTCCTAGCCTCTGCCTCAGATCCTTAGGAAGCATCAGCCATCATCCAGAGGCAGCTGGATGCCCTCGATCCATGGATGAATCGATGGAACATCGTGGTCAACGCGGAGAAATCCTCACATACAATCTTCGCACAACGCAGGGGAGAATGCCCTCCCATCACACTCAACGGGGAAACCATCCCAACGAATAACACTCCCAAATATCTAGGGCTGACACTGGACTGCAGGCTCACATGGCGTCCACACCTAATCAACAAGTGCAACCAGGCCAACCTACGACTTAAGCAACTGCACTGGCTCCTGGGGAGAAGGTCCAAGCTCAAAGAAAAATTCAAACTGCTTATTTACAAAGTAGTTCTGAATCTGGACATATGGGATACAGTTGTGGGGCACGGCAAGCTGTTCTAACCGCATCAAAATCCCGCAGTTACAGAATAAATGCCTGAGAACAGTTTCGAACGCCCATCCGTACCACGAAAACTCAATAATCCATAAAGAGCTTGGAATTAGATGTGTAGCAGAAGAGATCACCCGTCTCAGCGAAAGATACATAAAAAGACTGGACAACCACCCCAACCACCTGGCCATCAACCTCCTAGATAATAGGCAATTCCCAAGACGCCTGAAAAGGAAACACCCGCTTGACCTCCCCAACTAATAGACACCTAAGTTAACCTCATTAGATATACATTCCATGTACCTCCCTTAAGTCAAGGTCTCCCCCAAATCATTTAATGATTGTCCACTTGGACAGATTTTAAATACAAAATAAGAATATTATTATTGAAATTATTGAAAATATTATTGAAAATATTGAAATAAATATCTGCTTAGAGGGGAGAATCACCTGTAAAGGTTTTGTTGTTACGGTTGGTAAGACAGCGACATCAGTCCGTACCGGGGCTCCGGACGGTGGTTTACCCTTAGCAGTGGATTTTGGGGAGTCGAGTCTACTCGTGCCGGAGGAATCACATGAAGTAATACCCTGGATGGTAATTCAGACGAGTTAGGCTCGATTATGGAGTCAAATTCCGAAACCACATTTGTGTTTCCAACTCCTACTCTTGGGGTGGTAAGAGTTATGAGCGGCGGCATGGTCTTCGGCTGATCAGGCTGAATAGCGATATCAGTGCAAACGGATTTCGTAATAGCAGTTTTTTTACGCTTTGGAGATTCATTTAGTAGCTGTGGGCTGCTAAATTGGGAATCCAGAGAGTTGGTCGATGATTTTACGGAAACCACCGATCAACTCTTTGAAACCGTTCTTAGTTTGCCGCATGAACGTTCGCATTTCTTTTTGAACCGCGCGACGTCCACTGCAGCGAAAGTGGAAACCATCGTTTCTAGAGATTGCATCCGAATCTGAAGCGGTGAAACCGACACATTTTGTATGTATTAAGACACACACAGACAACAGGGGATGCTAGTCTGGAACACGGAAATCGGCTTATTGCACGATTTTATAGCGCAGATGTTATAAAATTCCATTATAAAAATTTTTTTTGATAAAAACTAGAAATTTAAAATATATAAAACAAGATGGTTGTGTAAATACAATATATAAAAAAAATACATATATAAAACTGATATCAATTATTACCAAGTGGGAAAAGTTATCTTCGGCTTGCCGAAGCTGATATACCCTTGAAAACAAAAAAGTTTTCCATACAAACACTTGTTTTCATATCGGTCGTTTGTATGTCAGCTATATGATATAGTAGTCCGATCCGGACCAAACTTTCACAAATCGTGTATAGCTATATCAAATAAATAAGTGTTGAATTCGGTTGCAATAGCTTGGAAAACAAAAACGTTTTCGTACAAAGACTTGTTTTCATATCGGTCGTTTGTATGGCAGCTATATGATATAGTGGTCCGATCCGACCGATTTTTAAACTTGATCTGCGTGCAACAAAAGTAATAATCTGGTAAAAATTTCAAAACGCTAGCTTTAAAACTATTTTCTATTATTTGCATAGAAACAGACGGACAGACGGACAGAAGGACAGACGGACATGGCTATATCGACTCGGCTGTTGATGCTGATCAAGAATATATATACTTTATGGGGTCGGAGATGCTTCCTTTAATGCGTTACACATTTCTGGACAAAATTATAATACGAGGGCGGGTCAATAAGTCCGTGACTTTTTGAATCTCCCGCCTCTTTATTGAAATGGTAACACTGCTCCCGTCAACAGTCATTGTCAGTTGACTCTTGTCAAAAATTGAACAAGCTGCGACATTTAGTTTGTTTTTGACAGCCGTTAATATCAGACTACCGCGTTGACTGAGAAGAAAATGGAAAAAAGTGAATTTCGTGTGCTCATTAAGCATTATTTTTTGAGGAAAAAATCCATTACGCAAACCAAGGCCAAGCTTGATAAATATTATGGAGACTTTGCACCATCCATTTCCATGGTAAAAAAATGGTTTACTGAATTCCGATGTGGCCGTACAAGCACGGAAGATGCCGAGCGTTCTGGACGTCCAGTTGAGGTTTCCACATCCAAAACAATTAAAAAAATCCACGATATGGTTTTAGCCGATCGACGATTAAAAGTGAGAGAGATTGTGGAAGCCGTAGGCATTTCACATGGCTCAGTGGTTTCAATTTTGAATGATCATTTGGGTATGAGAAAGCTTTCCGCAAGATGGGTGCCGCGTTTGCTCACAATCGACCACAAATGCAACCGTGTGACAATTTCGCAGGAATGTTTAGCGTTGTTCAATCGCAATACGAACGAGTTTTTGCGCCGTTTCGTAACCGTGGACGAAACGTGGATCCACCACAACACACCGGAGACCAAACAGCAGCCAAAACAATGGGTTTCTCGGGGTGAATCGGCGCCAAAGAAGGCAAAGGTGGGTTTGTCAGCCAATAAAGTCATGGCGACTGTTTTTTGGGATGCACGCGGTATTATCCACATTGACTACCTTCAAAAAGGAAAGACAATCAATGGTGTGTAGCATATTGGACTAATCTACCCTAACAATACAATAAATGATTGGGTATAACTTAGCGTCAATACATTGTGACACTTTGTCATAATAAATATAAATATACAAATATACAAAAAGACCACCAAAAAAACTACGTAAGCACTCCAGCGCCCCAGTAATACGATCTAACGCTTATACATAAGCCGATCGCGGAGCGTGGGAATGCTGAGCATGCACTTTGCAGCTCAAGTGGTCAATGCCTTCTGCATACATATGTATATGTATAAATGTAAGTAAGAATACATAGATATAAGCAATGTATGTGCGGGTTAGCTGAACCCAACTTCAGCACACTTTGATTATTAAAATAAAGAACCTCGAACAGAGCAGAAGCTAAGCTCTTCTTTTCTTAAACATCAAAATAGCACCCTTCACAATAGCACCTTTCATATGGCGACCGTGACAGGACGATTGCAGGACGATTGCAGGACGATTGCAGGCCGATTGCAGGACGATTGCAAGACGCACACGAAGTGTTTAAAGTATTGTGCTAATAATTACAGTCGACTGATCTTAGTTCGACTATAAATTAAATAAATTAATGAATTCAAATGACATTATAAAACATAATAATTGATGGCGGAAGAGCCACAATTCTCAAACGCACAGCCCACGACACAAAGGGACTTGCCAACGTTGGAAGAAGCTCTGCAGCAAAATCCTGCAGATGGACCACGCCCACTCACAATAGCTGAGTACCGGGCAATGCAGGAAAGGAAGGAACCAAAGAAGCGCAAACGCTCCGGAAAAAGGGTAAAGCTACTTAGACAACGCCGACTGGTTAAGGAAATGACCCAGTTGGCCAGAGACGAGGCATCCCGACAACGCTACAAAGAGCGTCTTGAGGACATCGAAAGCAAGATTTCGCAAGGTGCGAAACAACGCAAACGGGCTGCATAAATAAATGCCAATGCCCCAATTTGCCCTAATTTTAATTTCTAAACCCAAGCCGATGCGGGAAACCGCTGCTTGAAAAACACTAATATCTGTTAGGCTTTTTACTAACAATGCGGTTGGACATTTTTTTTTTTATTGTAAACAAATATGTGAGCCAACCACATTTATTAACAACTAATATTTCCGCTACTGAGTATATATATTCAGCTGCAAAAATTTTTTTTAATGACAGAACAATTCTTATCTTCATTAAACGTAAACATTTTTTTTTATTTTTGATTTTCTAGAAGAATAAATTAATATCATAATAATGAGAAAAAACTCATAAATAGAAAATCTCATTTTTTTTCTTCTCCTTCAAAAAAAGACGTTTCATTGAAACTAAAAAAAAAATGGGATGGTTTAGCGATTCTAGTGAGGCAAAGGACAATACTGCCAACGTAGTTAATAACGTAAAAATTATAGATCACACAGACGATATAAATGCGTTGTGGATCTTATTGCTGATCATACAATAGTACTACTTCTACAATTTCTGCTTACAATTAATGTTAAGCATAACAAGATCATCAAAAGACGTTATATAAATAGGGCAAATCGTTTAGACCAGATTTAAAAAAAAAAAGAAATAATATGGATTAGAAGAAAGCTTAATAAAAACTTTTTTTTTACGACAAGAATGGAATGGAGCGAAATAGCGATACGAATAGAAGAATTTCGTTTCAGGTTCGATAAGTCTTATAAATGTATCAAAAGAGACGCAGTAATAAAATCCGAAACTTTGAAAAATCATATAGAGATATTAGTAGGTGAATATAATAATATAGTTACATTAGTAAATAAATATGCAAATAGGCTCACATCTGAACATAATAACAAATGTTTAAGGGTTATAAAATCCCTAAACACAAGATTAAATAACATCAGAAAAAGAAGGCATATTCTGATAGATGTACCAGAAAGTCTAAGTCAATTGGTTGAATTCAACACAGACCAGTTCAAAGAACTAGATAGATAGATAAGAACCGATAGTGACATTGAAACGCTAGAAGGAAGCGACCGAATTGAATTTAAATCTGAACCAATAACAATTTCTGAAATGGCACAGACATTGATAGAATTTATCAGGCTAGCCACATCTCTGATACCAGAGTTTGATGGTAAACCAGAAAATCTACAAAGTTTTTTGGATGCTCTAGGTCTACTAGATAGCTTCAAGAGCACACATGAAATGACAGCAATAAGCCTAATAAAAACTAAACTTAAAGGCCATGCAAGAAACCTTATAAGTAATGAGCTGACGATTGCTGCAATCATTACCCAACTGTCAAGTGCAGTAAAAGGAGAATCGGTAGAAGTGATATCTGCCAAGCTTCTGAATCTACAACAGAGAAATAAAACGGCTAACCAATACACCCAAGAGGTGGAGAAACTGATAAAGGCCCTTGAAGGTGCCTATATCAGTGAAGGTCTCAGCCAATCCTTAGCAAATAAATACAGCACTACAACAGCTGTAAAAGCAATGACACAGAATTGCTCCATTGATAAGGTAAAACTTATCATGCAAGCAGGCACATTCACAAACATGAATGATGCCATCTCCAAATTTGTAAACAGTTGCACAGAGATAACAGGTCAAAGTAACACTGTACTCTATTATCGACGAGGTGCAAATAATTATAATAGAGGCGCCCGGGGTTATAATCGTGGAAGAAATAACTACCACAACAATTACAACCGAGGCAGCAATAACAACAATAATAATAACTATAATAACCGTGGAGGTAGACGAGGCCAAAACCAAGGGAGAGGCCGCGGAAACTACAACCATGGTAATAATAATAATAGCAGTGTGAAATTCGCGCAAAATACGTCGGAAAACTAACAGAACCCTTTAGGAAACAACCAATAAATGTTAAAGTTCATTCCATCAATTATAGTCTTAATATATTTGTAACCTTCTATAATCATATATTATATATCATATAATTATATATTCATCATATATTCAACTGAAAATAAACTAACATTTCTCATAGATACTGGTGCAGATATCTCACTTTTGAAAGTAAATTCTGATAACTTCATAATTCAAAATGAAAAAATAATAAACATCGAAGGCATAGGCCAAGGTGTGATAAAGTCTCAAGGAACAACCTTAAAAGAACTCCAATCAACAAAATATATTATTCCACATGAATTTCATTTGGTAAACCCAAATTTTGCAATACCATGTGATGGAATAATAGGCATTGATTTTATAAAGAAATTCAATTGTCAACTAGATTTCAAACCAAGTGAAGACTGGTTTATAATTAGACCCCAAAATTTAAATTATCCAATATATGTTCCGATAACATATAGCGCTGGCAACAATACAGTTCTTCTGCCAGCCAGATCACAAGTTATTCGGAAAATAGACATTAATGTTGTAAATGATTTCATATTTGTTCCTAATAAAGAAATACACAGTGGGATTTATGTTGCAAATACAATAGCAGCATCCAAACATATATACGTTCGACTTTTAAATACAACTAATTTCGACCAATTGGTCAAAGTAAATAAAATACAATATGAAAATCTAAAAGATTATGACATTCATAATACCGACACTGGAAATAGAAGCGAGCAAATACTTTCAAAACTAAAGAAAAATTTTCCAGACCAATTTAAAAATCAATTAACAGAATTATGCACACAGTATAGTGATGTGTTCGGACTGGAAACCGAACCAATATCAACAAATAATTTTTATAAACAAACATTAAGACTTAAAGATGATGAACCCATTTATATAAAAAACTATAGAAGCCCGCATAGCCATATTGAGGAAATTCAAAAACAAGTAGGGAAATTAATAAGCGACAAAATCGTCGAACCGTCTGTATCTGAGTATAACAGCCCATTCTTGCTAGTTCCAAAAAAATCATTACCAAATTCACAAGAGAAAAAATGGCGATTAGTAATTGACTATCGTCAAATAAACAAAAAACTTCTTTCTGACAAATTTCCACTCCCTAGAATTGATGACATTTTAGATCAACTAGGTCGAGCTAAATACTTTTCATGCCTTGACTTGATGTCAGGTTTCCACCAAATAGAACTTGAGGAAAACTCTAGGAATATAACATCCTTTTCAACGAGCAATGGCTCATATCGCTTCACGCGATTACCATTTGGTCTTAAAATAGCACCAAATTCATTTCAGAGGATGATGACTATATCATTCTCGGGATTAGAACCCTCTCAGGCATTCCTTTACATGGATGACTTAATGGTGATAGGATGTTCCTAAAAACACATGATTAAAAACTTAACTGACGTTTTTAATGTATGTAGGAAATATAACCTAAAGTTGCATCCAGACAAATGTTAATTTTTCATGCACGAAGTGACACTCCTAGGTCACAAATGCACAGACAAAGGAGTATTGCCAGATGACAAGAAATATGACGTCATCAAAAATTATCCTGTCCCTCATGATGCGGACAGTGCGAGACGATTTGTAGCATTCTGCAACTATTATCGTCGATTTATAAGGAACTTCGCCGACTATTCACGGCACATAACTAGATTATGTAAAAAGAATGTCCCTTTTGAATGGTCAAGCGAATGCCAGAACGCATTCGAGTACCTTAAAGAAAATCTTATGCACCCCACACTATTGCAATATCCTGATTTTCGCAAAGAATTTTGCATTATAACGGCTTGCGGAGCGGTTCTAACTCAGAACCGTGACGGGATTCAGCTCCCAATAGCCCATGCATCACGTTCATTTACAAAAAGAGAAAGCAATAATAAATATATAATAATAATAAATATAAAGGAACTCAAAGACATGCAACATAAAGTCCTGAAAGTCACTACCAGGCAACAAAGTAGACAAGAAAACTGTACAGTAACAAATAAGGAACTATTGCCTAGGCAAAGTATCCAAAATGTATCTAAGCCCAAAAGCCCATCATAAC